>CM038794.1:276629225-276677800 GCA_021764765.1 Vicia sativa
CATTTAGATTGTTGAATTGCATTGATTCATGATGATTTGAGGTATAATTTGCATTGAAAGTAATGCCGACATGTAGATTCAAAGGTATCTTGATCACTAGGTACATTATGCATTGTACATAGTTCAGCCATCACATCTCAATGTTTGTGTTAATGTACTGACTTAGGTTTGACATGATCTTTCATTATTACTGTGGCGACTTCTTTTGCATTGATCCTTGCATTGAATTTAGCATATGAATATTAGAAGTGTTGATTCAACTTGCATTCTTAACATATTCGCCACATTGGTTTTGCATATAGATAATTAAATTGTTGAGAAATTCAACTTGCATTCTTCTTTTATGTGTTTATACCTTGCACATTTTAACATATGAACATTAGAATTGTTGTTGATTCAACTTGCATTCTTAACATGTTCGTACATTGATTCTTGCATATGAGCATTAGAATTGTTGATTCAACTTGCATTCTTATCATATTCATACATTGATTCTTAACATATGAATATTAAAATTGTTGATTCAACTTGCATTCTTAACATGTTCATACATGACTTTACATATGAGCATTAGAATTGTTGATTCAACTTGCATTCTTAACATGTTCATACATTGATTTTGCATATGAGCATTAAATTGTTGATTCAACTTGAATTCTTAGCATGTTCATACATTGATTCTTAGCATATGAATATTAGAATTTTTGATTCAACTTGCATTCTTAATATGTTCATACATTGATTTTTAGCATATGAGATTAGAATTTTTATTCAACTTGCATTCTTACATATTAAATACATTGATTTTTAGCATATGAGCATTCAATTTTGATTCAACTTGCATTCTTAACATGTTCATACATTGATTCTTAGTATATGAACATTGGAATTGTTGCTTTAACTTGCATTCCTTACATGTTCATGCATAATTTTTCATCTATGAGCATTGAATCGTTGCTTTAACTTTCATTCCTCACATGTTCATGCATTTGATTTTCATCTATGAACATTGGAATTGTTGCTTTAACTTGCATTTCTCCATATTCATGCATTTGATTTTCATATGAATATTGGAATTATTGCTTTAACTTGCATTCCTTACATGTTTATGCATTTGATTATCATATAGAGCTGCCTGTTATTTATTTGTATGGATTGACTTTGGCATGAGAACAACATTTAGGAAGTGATTCGGATCAAAATGAAATTCTATAATTCTGAACGGCGGCTTAGGACCACGGAGCGGCGCTAAAGGCGTAAATTCAGCGACTTTTTGTGTTGCGGTCACGCTTAGCACCACCGGGGCGAACTTAGCCAAACTTTGTTTGGTCGTAGCGCCGGATACGAACTTAAGCGTGACTGGAACTGAATTTTCTTTCTTTCTTAATTCCATGCAAACCTCATGTGTTCTAACATTCTTAGACATTGTTTGAGATATGTTTGATGATGGAGCTTGTGTTGTAAATACATACGACCAATGCTTTGATGTTTTACGTTTGTATACCACGTATATACATTCCTTTTGCTTGCTTTGGTCTAACTCCTTGCGCAAGTGTATCTTGAGTGGAATGTATACATGTTCCTTTGCTTGTCTGGCATCGGCGTACGTTCTATTAATACGCTTGCGTGGTTCTCTTGCGGGTGTTGTTGCCGGATCGTAGAACGGCATTATTCGTGTGTTTTGATACCTTGACGATTCTCACGGTTCGTATTGTATGGGCGATTACTTAGGGTTCCGGGTATTTCATTGTCGCGGTGCGCCGGATTCTGTCGTTTAGGTGGTTTCACCATTTATCGCATTCTCTACATCTTCCTAGATATCATGAGAAGTAGGGCTTTACAACTTTCTTTTCCATGAGGAAGGAATAGAGATGCATGATGGGACTTCGTAGTTAGACATGTTCGGGAACCCTCTCGTTTATTTAAAGACCTTTAGGCCACTTTGCTAATTGTGTTTGGTTTGTTTAAAGTCCTCATCCTGCATAAAGGCCTTTCATTGTGAGTTTACAATTGTGCTTGCATAGGTCGAGGAAGTGGTTAGGATACCGACATGGCACCACCAAAGTCCGCTTTATATTTCCGCTGTCGAGTCATTGATATGTGGAAGTGACGAAAAGGTCGGCGATCGTCCCCATGGTTCTAGTTCGTGTCTTGTATGGTACGCATGTAGATCGTGTTACTATTCCTGTCGGTCGATTACAATGGTGGCGAGTTCCCTATTCGACTCTTGCTCATTCCTGAGATTCACATTCTTGTGAAGACCGCATTTTTCTCCGTAGGCTATGTGCGCAAATTGTTTGACATTTGCTTGCGCGTTGCATTGCTTGTGTGTACGCGAAACGCGGTTAGCCGATCGCCATCCCTTGGTTCTACAACCAATACGGATATATGATGGCTTTCCTCTGGGGTGCTCGGTTAGGATGATTCTCGAGCCTAGACATTAGGATTTACATCCTTTGCGTATTGACATGAGTAGAGATTCCCTACATCCTAACCATGGGTCAATTTTGCATGACAACATTGGGGTTGAATAGATTTAATTTTTCTGCATCCTCTTTGGTAACTTTTTGGATAGTTAAGTTGGATGGTGTATGGTGTATTAATGTTGGATGAAGTCGGCGGACAAATTCGCAGAAGTGCACTTAGATCTTGACTCGGATGCCTTGGCAGTGCGTGAATTCACCTTATTTTAAAATAAGGAATTCATGATCCTTTCATATTTTAAAAATTAAGGTGAATCCGGAGATATTTACGAATTCACTTTATTTTGAAAATTATGTTATTTAGTAAGTTGCACTCGAAGTCCACTGGGGGGTGAATTCGTGTGCCTTACAAAACACGAAAGTATTTTTTGGTTTCACGGTGGAGAAGAACCCACTAGAAAGGAAGAAATTAGCAAAAATAAATGGATTGATTTGAATTTTCATATTTTTTTTGATAAAATTTAAACATAATCAAACCAAGAAATAACAAGTTGATTTGGGTTGAATTATTCAAATACATTAGAAACAAACGTGTAAAAATATTTTTAAAAGAAAATTAATATCGATCAACTAATTTTTCCATAATAATATAGAATTTTTAATTTTTTTCACTTCTCTAAATAAATAACAAATGACACAAATCGCGTTTCATTGTTATCTTCTTAGACTATGTACAATAGTTTCATTATTCAACATTCTCTTTTTATTTTTATAATCATCATCTTATCTTTCTTCCACTAACTCATCCAATTTTTATTCACTACAATAATTTTTGTTTAATAAAATTCAACTCTATCACTCCACCATTCACAACATACTAAAAAATCTAAACATTCAATAATCAATAAAATTTTAAAATATTTTAGGCTCATCTCTCCTTATTCAATATAAATATTTTCAAATATCAAGTATTCTCAAACACCTCATTGCAATGCAAGTCTTCTACTAATGAATATTTTTTCCACCACCCCATTGTTCATAGCATTATGGAAAGGTGGAATTTTTAGTGCAGTTATTGGAAACTTGTTGCAGAGTTATCAATTCACAGTTGCACTCACTGTTTCAAAGTGGGTCTTGTTCATGATAGTTTCATTGTCACCAAGCTCAATGTACTTTATGCGAGATATGGATCAATTCACCATGCACGTAAACTGTTCGAAGAAACGCCTCACAGAACTGTTTATCTATGGAATGCTTTGCTCAGAAGCTATTGTTATGAGGAGAATGGGTAGAGACATTGTCTTTATTCCATCGAATGAGTTATATTAGTTCTATGTTAATTGAGGATAGTCAAACTCAAAGGCCAGATAATTACTCGGTATCTATTGCGTTGAGTAAATTGCAGGTTTCGAATGTTTCATTGGGTGAGATGATTCATGGGTTTCTCAAGAAGGTGAGGATAGATAGTGATATGTTTGTTGTCGGCGTTGATTGATTTGTATTATAAATGCGGTGAAATGAATGATGCTGTGAAGGTTTTATGGAGTATCCGAAACGGATGTTGTTTTGTGGACTTGATTGTTAGTGGTTATGAGCAGAGCGGTAGTCCGAGCTTGCGTTGGATTTTTTCTCCAAAATGGTTGTTTTGGAGAAAGTGAGTCCTGATCCGTGACGCTTGTTAGTGTTGCTTCTGCGTGTGCTCGGTTATCTGATTTTAGGCTTGGAAGAAGTGTTCATGGTTTTGTTAAAAGAAAGGTTTAGACACTAAGTTGTGTTTGGCTAATTAAGCTGCTTCATTTATATGGAAAAACTGGTTCTGTCAAAGTGCTGCGAATTTGTTTAAGGAAATGCCTGATAAGGATGTTATATCTTGGAGCTCAATGGTTGCATGTTATGCTGATAATGGAGAAGAAACTAATGCATTAGATCTTTTAATGAAATGTTAGATAAGAGAATTAAACGAATTGGGTTACTGTGGTTAGTGCATTACGAGCTTGTGCTTACTTCCAATTTGGAAGAAGGTATGAAGATTCATGAATTAGCAGTGAATTATGGTTTGAAATGGAAATGACTGTCTCTACAACTTTGATTGACATGTATATGAAGTGTTTTCAACCCGATAAACAGTTTATCTTTTCAATAGAATGCCCAAGAAGGATGTAATTGCTTGGGCTGTTTTATTTAGTGGCTATGCTGACATTGGAATGGTCCACGAGTCAATGGGGGTTTTCCGTGACATGTTATCTAGCGGAACTCGACCTGATGCTATTGCTCTAGTTAAGATTCTTACTGCTGTTTCAGAGCTGGGGATTCTTCAGCAAGCTGTATGTCTTCATGCTTTCACGATTAAAAACGGGTTTGGAAATAATCAATTTATTGGAGCATCACTTATAGAGCTGTATGCAAAATGCAGTACCATAGAAGATGCTAAGAAGGTTTTCAAAGGAATGGCATATAAAGATGTTGTTACTTGGAGCTCAATAATTGCAGCTTATGGATTTCATGGTCAAGGAGAAGAGGCTTTGAAATTATTTTATCAGATGGCGAATCATTCTGATACTAAGCCTAATAATGTAACTTTTATCTCAATTTTATCTGCTTGCAGTCATTCAGGTTTGATTGAAGAAGGATAAAGATGTTTGATATCATGGTCAACAAGTACAAATTGATACCAAACTCAGAGCATTACGCGATAATGGTTGATCTTCTTGGTCGAAAGGGAGAGTTGGATACAGCTTTGGACATAATTAACAACATGCCAATGCAAGCTGGGCCTGATATATGGGGAGCCTTACTCGGCGCATGTCGCATACATCAGAATATAAAGATGGGGGAGGTTGCAGCTAAGAATCTTTTTGCCTTAGACCCTACTCATGCAGGGTATTATATTCTCCTGTCAAATATTTATTGTGTCGACGAAAATTGGCATAATGCTACAAAACTTAGGAGTTTGGTAAAAGAGAATAGGTTGAAGAAGATTATTGGTCGAAGCATGGTGGAGTTAAAGAACGAGGTTCGAAGTTTTGTAGCAAGTGACAGATTTCATGATGAATATGATCAGATCTATGAAATTTTGAGAAAATTACATGCTAAAATGAGAGAAGAAGGTTATGATCCTCAATTACAGATAGAGGAAATGCTATGAATTCTTGGAATGTGAACCATTTGAATGGCATAAAGGATTTTGGGTTTTTGACCTGAAGGTAGTCAGTATGAGGAGAAAAGATGTGCTATTTTCTGTTACTTTTTGTTTTGGTTTTTGTTGTAGTTTAGTTGTAAATAAACTAAGAGGTTTTGATTAATACACATCATTGTATTATTTAGAACTATTTAAGATGAGTGACTAATATTCATTTCAGAGCTTAACCATGGAGGACAAGGGTATCATCTTTGAGAGAAGGTTAAATTACTCACAAAATACATCAAAATTATTATCTAGATGTTATGAAAACATATTGAAATTGTAGCAAAATCCAAACAAATTCAGTACACAATCATCTACCACTATAAACCAATTTGTTCCTCCTTTTTCTTTGCATCCACATTTCTTGTTTCTTCCTCGGCTAGTGAATTGCTCTTTTTCAATTAGGGATCACAATATCCATTTGTTTTGTTTATAAAAGCACTTGTATGAGCTGCAAGTAGAACTACCTTACGCACCTACATCTGTATTTAACTTAAGTGTATTGAATCTTACGATCTTTTAAATTTTATTTAAATACATCGTACTTTACATGATTCTTTATTCCACTTAAATATATGTATTTTAGGATGTTCTCTATTTCACTTTTATATATTATACCTTATGATGTACCACGATTCTAAAAGAAATTTTTTATTAGAATCGATTAATTTGAAGTGTTATTTACAGATTTATTATTTTATTCTAGAATTAACCAATCACGCTTGCAATCATTATAATGGGAGATTGGTTTGTGCACTTTTAAGATTGCAATCATCTTCGCAGAGAAACCCAGTCGGACTTTTGAAGTTGGATCATTGCCATTATATAAGGAATTTTTCTCTTTTGTGAGTACTGAGTACTTAAGAGAAAATATCTCCTCATTAGGAGAATTTTGTTTTAGTTGGGTCTTTACTTTTGTTTGAATTTGTACACTCTATGCATGTGATTTAAATCTAAATTAGCCGAATATAGTATTGAGATGAAAGGTTGTGATACCATCCACCATACATTGGTATAACCTCAAGGTGCATGAGAGGTTTTCAATCTTGTAAGTTCCACCATATTTTCTTCCAGTTAGATAAGATAACTTTCTACCATGCTACCATTTAGAACGTTAAACAAGAAAATGTATCAATTTCACTTCTCTTCCAACAATATTTATCAGAATACTTGACGCAAAGCCTACAACCATATTATTTTCAAAATAAAGTGAGAACGGTTCCAATGTTACGAAGCATAATGAGCCAAATCAACCTTCAAAAAGTTGGAGCATAGTCCCCTTTTATAAACCTCTAATACAATGCTACACACAGTAGCTACATACCCTATATGCGCAGAGGAAAAACTAAATTTACATAAAACTTCCGCCTTGGCTATTAAACTTTGACTTGGACCCGTTCGACTAGCTTCATCGGTTTCCGTCGGGCCGGATTGGTATTTTTTCCCTTGACATAGCAAGGAACTCAGCAGTTACCTCGACAGCTTTCCCATAAATATAAACCAAAACACTCCTTTGACTAAAATTCACACCAGGGTTATACTTCTGCAGCAACTCAACATTAACTTTACTCTTATTAGAAATCAATTCCAAAGAATTCTCAAAGAGGATAAGTGATAAACAAACCATAATACTTAGAAACGTGACTATTCCCACAAGAACAATTAACAGTAACATTATTATTTGATGGATAGCTATTGAAGCTAGGCAACCCACTCAGTTGTCAAATTGGAATAAGTCTCATTACCAACAGAAAATAGGTATCTTCTTAGTGATGAAAAGCTAACTAGTTCATAGTGTAGCTCAACTATAACATAATAACCAACTTTTAGTTAGCAGTGAAGTTAGTTAGAATATTGTTCATAATGTGGAATAGATTTACTTATTCACTTATTCCTATCAAATCAAATAGAAAATAATTTAATAATCATGAATACAAAATAAAAAACAATATCGTAAAGAATAGGAATTTTTTCTGTTGACTTCATACAGGGTTATAAATTTTTTCTGTGACTTCCTATCAAATAGATTTACTTATAAAAATTTTCGTGACTTGATACAAAGTTATAATAGGCAAACAAGAGAATAGAAATACAATAGATTATGAAAATTATCCAAAAAAGTAAATAGCAACTTGGTGTTTACACAACTAGAGAGAACAATCTAGTTCATATTTTAGATGTCTAAAACACCAATCAAAGATACTGCCCTCTATTTTAGGATTTGGAGGCGCGATGTATTTCTTGGATTTTGTATCCCAATTATAAACAGTACAATTGGGATTTTTGGGACAACGAAAATTACAAGTACAGACGGTCATACACAGAGTTGCTCTCATATCCCCATTTATTCGGATTGCTCAATGCCTGACAAGTTTTAAAGCAAACATAAAATAATGCGATGTCCCCCAAGGTTTGGAGTTTGACATAAGTCATGGTTGAAATGTCTATCTTGTAAGCTTTTCTTTCCGGCACTCCCCTGAAAACTGGATTGAATGGATTTAATTGATTGAATGGATTTAATCGAACCAGTAAAAGTTGTTCATCACATATAACCAAGTTAAGGGGTGATCTGTGATAGTCTAATTCTAATTTGAGAGAATTCACCATTTTTAGAAATTCAATTTTGCAGAATTCAAACTAAGTACCCCTATCCTGGCCTCCTCCGTAACAACATATATTATATTGTTAAAAGCCACAAAGGCAGCAACAATGTTGTCATAATAAATGTTGTCATCACCACGACCTTCTTCAAGTAACCCAACCATTGAGATTGATAGACATGAATGGTAGACCTTTTGAATAAAAAAAAGAAAACAAATTCCTCGAGCATTTTCAAAAGCAAGTAATGCACGGTATTTAAGACGAGACTTGTATTTAAATTGAAAGGTGGATGGGCAGATTACCTTCTTCTTTATTCAGGTAAATGGATTGATGAGCAGAAATGAAGAATTATCCGCTATAAAAATGAAATATCCACTAGAGCAGGTAACATAGATAGGGAACAAGTCATCAGAGTAACTCAACATGTTCATCATCATATTCTTCAAAGGATAAACTTTTTGATTGGGCAGGCTAGTTAAGGAAAATTGTACCTTATGAGGAGAAATAAAAAACTCAACATGTAATGGTTCTTGGGATGTCAAGAGCTTTGATTTATCTATTGATTTATGAAAAACTCTCCAATCCGTGCAGACACGAGAAAATTGAAAGAGGTCGTCAAAATCTAGTTTCCGGGAAATAACATCAAGCACATCCCAAGGAAGTTGATCCCAATTCGGAATCGTGATATGACTCCGAGCTGGAAGTAATAAGGTGCTCATCTGGCTGATTAAATCCGCATGACCTCTGAGCAGCACCTTCACTCTTTCCGAGAGACCGCTTTCATCAATCTTTATTTTGCTGTAATCTTAGATAAGTTGAATAAAATCAGCATAATCATCATCTTTTAAAGCAAGTTTTACTGCTTTAAGAAACTCTGATACTTCTACAGACTCAAATTTATGTTTCTTGAACAATGTTGATGAATTCCCAAAATAGTATCATCAATTCTTCTAAAATTCAAAGCAACTAAGAGTTTGCGATATCGATCACGCTTTTCCCTGTCATCTCGAAACGCAACTTTTACTTCCCTTCCAAATCGTAATACCTCAGGCCGCTTCATTCACAAAACGATTCTATTCAGTTTAATTCAATCGAAATCAAAACAAAAATATATAAAATTATTGGGCATATACCATTGATTGAATTCTGGCTTTGATTTGTAGAACTGTTAAAGTCGCCATTAGTTGAAGCCCTATCTGATGAAAATCGCCGGTCAAAACTGTTGGTAAAATCTATCAGGGTGAAAACCCTAAGGGCTTTATGTTTTTATAGGGGTGTTCATTGCTTTCAACAATTCCGCACCAAGAAGAAATCTAAATCAAATTATACCAAGTTTGAGTGGGATATTTTTTTTAGTTAGCTACATTCGTAAATAAGAATGGTGTGCACCCAGATTGGAATAAAAATACAATTCTATGGTTTAGATAGATTACGATGAATATAGTTATTTTGTCATTTCCTTTAAATTGAAAGGTAAATAAATAAATGAAAATATTTCATCCAATAGTACGTACCACTTCATTCATTTTTTTTTTTTTTTTAATTCAATCCAAACTAATTTATTTAATTTCAATCCAACTCAAACCACATATGAACACTCATATTTTTTTGAAATTGGAATTTGGACGCAGGATTTTTAATTATAAAAATTCTAACTCTACCTACAACTTTTCATACTTTTAAAATGGGCTTTTTTTTACGTTGACTTCTAAACTATTAATTTTTTAATATTATTAAATTCACTTTTAAATAAATAACATCTACTTTTATTTTTAATTAATACTGTATTAGTTACAACATTATCAATTTAAAACAATTCATAAATATAACATTTAAATTTTAATAAAGTTATTTATTTATTTCACATCTTATTTATATATTTTTTTAATTATTAGAAACGAAATCTACTAGAATATACTATTAAGTAAAGTATTATTGAACATTAATTTATTAAATAAATTATATTTAATGTAATTTAAATTAGATTAAATTACCTTTTTACATTAAATTATTTTTTACATTACTGACAATCCAAATTTTACATTAATTTAAATTGGATTAAATTACTCTGTTAAAATATTATGGTTGTAATGATATATTTGCAAAGTATTTAAGAAAGGTGTGGAGTCTGCAGCCCTTAGAAGGGGCAACGATCATATGTTATCTTTTTAAAGAATCGTCTCGTCCTAAATGCTTTTCACTTGTCTAATCATGAGAAATGTGAGAAAAGACATTTTTAGACTAACGAGAAGTCAGGGTCAATAGTTTATCCTAGTCGTCTTATGATATATGAATTCATTGATCTATTATTGATTGAGTGGGCAATGATCATTCTCAAAGAAACTCTAGGCCCAATAACATGTAAATATTTCTACCATATGGAGGAGTAACACAAATCATAATACACAGAGCCTCATATCTCATGTGAGTTGGGTTCTCTTACCACCATAAACATCGTAAACACCACCATGCAATGCCTCTCACCGACGCAGGTAAGTCCTAAGTGTTAAAAATCTACTAAGACCTATGAGTATCTCCTACCCGTATAGTGATACAATACTATAAATAACATTTTCATGACGAAACTTACATCTTGAACAATAAAAAAAATGAGATATAGGTCTTGGGAGCACCATGTTTTATTATTATTATTATTATTATTTTAAATAAAAAACATTAGACCTCAAATATTTAATAAAACTGAGGAAAAATAACAATAAGAGAACTCGCTTCCACACCCCGTTGCTGTATTTTATGTTTTTTTCAATTGTTTAATTAGTATTTCTCACTTGGCACCTTTTCGAATTCCACTTTTTTTTTATTTGTCCCATTAGTATTTACCTCGGCTACAAGGTCCAATTGGGAGGTAATATATTTTGTATAACCAATTTATAATACTAATTTCAAAATCTTACTTTAATACTTTATTTAATATATTTTAACCACTCTTTTTAAACAAAAACCAGCGTGATATATCTTTTAAATGAATTCCTAGAATATGGAGCTATGAAAAAAATTATATTTAATATTTTTAATTAATACAATCACATCGGTTTTTGTGTAAAATTGACATGACACCTATTTTTTCCTAAAATACTAGAGGATTAAATATGTTTTGTCCTATAAATATGGGACCCTATAATTTTGGTCCTCTAAAATTTTCCTTGAATAATGGTCATCATAAAATTATTACATGTAATTTTAGTCCCTACTCTTAAACCGAGTGTATTTTTTAATGATTATTTTACAGACATGTATAGAGCGTTATAAAAAATTCCTCGAAAAAGAAAGAAACTCAAAATTTGATTTCTAAATCGAGATTTTCACTGCTTTTATCAATATCTTTTAAAATTTAAAAAATTCATATTTAATTCTTCTCAATTTAAAAATTCTAAAATTTAGTAAATAAATATTCTATAGTATTCTAAACACATATGAAAAAAATTATTCAAAAAATAAAATTTAAGGGTAATTAAACCGTTTTAATTTTTTTTAAAAATAACAGGGACTAAAACTGCATGAATAAAAGTTTGCGAGGACCATTATTCGAAGGAAAATTTTAGAGGGACCAAAGTTGCAGGGTCACATATTTATAGGGACTAAAAATATATTTAACCCTATTTCAGACTACTATCTAATTTCTCACTTTTCATTTACCTATCAACACTCAAACATCAGTTCGTCACTCTCATTTCGCAAAAAACCGTAGACCATTTTCAAGTTGATATTCATCAAAATTCTTCCAACAAATATTCATCATAGCAACAAGTTTGTTCTTCAGTGATGGTTTGATTCATCTTGATAGTCATGAACGTTTGTTTTTCACTAAAATAGTCTCTTGATTATTTTTTTAGAATTTCTTTATTTTTTTGTCTGTCGATCATTTTGCTTAGGGTTTCTTCGCTTGTTTTGACTAAAGCGTTATTGTTTGATTCATCTTGATAGTCATGGTGATTCACAAACACCTCCCTTACAACATATGCTACAAACTCTATTTTAAAACGTAAAAGAAAAACTAGATGTGTTACGATGTATACAAAGGTGAAAAACCAAGGCGGTATTCACTACTGGTTAGAGTTGATGTGCAAACCACGTTTATTGGTGAACATTTTGATGATTTTGGGTTATATTGTATTACAAGATGGAAGTAAAGTGAGCATTTTGATAGATAGTTGGCGTGGTGTTGATGATGAATTGAAAGACAAAATATGGACCGATATTATGGTATTTATTTTGTATTATATTATTTGTTTTACATGTATATTTTATGTTTAATACTAATGACATCTTTATTGTGTAAACATAGGATGCGTTCATTGTTACTCCAAATGATAAATGCGTGAAAAAGAAAATGTTTGCTTATTGTGGTGAGAGTTAGAGGGGTTTAACATACAACTCACCCATGATTATATTAAATATGGAGAATATAAATAATCTGCTCCATACGAGGTGTATTCATTTATTGATCAAGCTACTTGGGAGAAATTTTGATGGACGAAAAAAGAAAATAAAAGGATGAAGATCTAGGAGATTCTATAAGTTTTGATCGCGGTTTATCTCCACCACCACACCACGATAAATGCAAGAGGGAAGATCAAAGAAAAGATTGTGAGTACACATCAGATTCTACGTGGGCTCAAAGGATTGTGAGTAGATACTTTTTCAACAATATTTATTTTAGTTAAACCAATTTGGTAAAGATGAAATTTCATGTTTTTTACGAGTATCTTGTTGAACAAACCAAAGTCGAGAATCTTCACTTCACAAGGTCATCATGACATCTTGTTATAAGCGATTGGAATCGAGGAGCATCTTGGGCGTGTTTGTGGTCTTGTAGACGGTGCGGGATAAATTCTTGGAGGATGAGAGGCAGGATGGTTGTAGACAATGTGGGAAAAGTTCTTGGAGTAGGAGAGGGAGGGAGAGAAGTTATTGCAAACGGTGCAAAAGAAGTTCTTGGAGGAGACGAGAGATAAGATGTTACATATTGTACGAGAGAGTGTTTAGAAGGAGAGAGAGAGAGAGAGAGAGAGAGAGAGAGAGATGAATGAGGAGAAAGTGTCTGAAAAGTGTACCCGCGATGTTCTTGAGGTATAAGTTGCATTTTGTTGTTATTATTAATTGCGTATGTCAATTTTGGATTGTATTTATGTTGTTTTTATGATGCAAAAATTGAGTTCGTTGGGCATATTCAACCACACAAATTCAAATCAGTTGGAAATTTGAGAGAATTTAATTGATAAAGTTATTGGTGGTACAAGCACGACACATAATTTTTCTACCAACCGGTGCAGTGTTGAACCCTCACCATCACCAAATCAAGATAGCCTTCAGAGACTATATTTGATGATGCCGAGTATTGAACTGTTATTATGAGTATTAAACTAAGTCATGATCCACAACATTTGTTCTTTCTTAACAAGACTTGTATACATGAATTTTTTAGGAGATGGGGAACTAGGCAATTCCATATTACAAGTTTGGAGCTCGTAAGTATAGTTTTATTTTGATTTCAATTTATATTCATACGTTCTTGTACTTTAACATAAAGATTTGACATTGCATGTACATCCATAAGGTGTGTGTGTTGAAATAAAGATTCTAAACAAGTATTATATCTTAGATATGTTGCGAGGATTGCTCTTACGCGTGGTTCTCCAAAACACGAAATCAAAATATACTTATCGGAGAAGTTGATGGAGAAAGGAAGTATCAAAGATTGTTATATTACCATATTTTACCACAAGTAAGTAGATATTAATTTGTATTTTCATTTATAAATCAACTTTATCCATATTATTAATTATTCTGAATGTGTATGCAGTGGACATTGGCCACTACTTATTATATGTCTCAAGAGAAATAAATAATTGTATTTTACTCGGTGCATTTGACACTGCCTGACATTGTGGTTAACACTTTGAGTGAGTAAGTGATATTATTTCTTATACTCAAATTTCATTTTAGAATTGAATATTTTAGGGTTAAGGGTCAAATTTCTTTAGGCTCAAATTTCATGTTTAGGCCGGCTTAGGGTTTTTGGCCCGAAAATCGAACCGGCCCGACAGTTGTCCACCCATTAGGGAGGTTATCCCAAACAAGCAACCATCATCATTATTGCAAAAGCAATATTGTACATTTCCTTGATTATTTTAATCCCGGCTATCACTTATCCAATACTAACATTAATTCACAAAGCTAAACACTGTCACAGTCTAAACTGGGATTGGGATAGATGATAGCCACGCCTTCTGCCAAATAGTTGAGGCAACAAATCCTTGATTTACAAACTCCCTTTGTTGAATTGCATCATGTAGGTTAAGTTTATCGATAAGTAAGAAAATGAAAGTGAGAGTGATGTAACTTGTGGCTCATGCCGTGAACTTTGTACCCATATAATTTGAAGACCGTGACATTGGTTTCCGTCGGGCCTGATTAGTATTTTCTCCTTGATAGAGCTAGGAACTCAGAAGTTACCTCGAGAAATTTCCCATAAACATAAACCAAAACACTCCTTTGACTAAAACTCACACCAGGGTTATACTTCTGCAGAAACTCAACATCAACTTTACTCCTATTAAAAATCAATTCCAAAGAATTCTCAAACCTAAGAGGATAAGTGGCAACCCACTCAAAAGTTGTCAAATTGGAATAAGTCTCATTACCAACAGAAAAATAGGTATCTTCTTAGTGATGAAAAGCTAACTAGTTCATAGTGTAGCTCAACTATAACATAATAACCAACTTTTAGTTAGTAGTGAAGTTAGTTAGAATATAAATATAAATAAAATAAATTATTAAGAACTCTTACCACCATTAGTTGAAAGTATGGTAAAACCCTATTTGGTCCTAAGGGTGAAAATCCCGTTCAAAGTGTTGGTAGATCGTAAAATCTATCGGGTGAAAACTTTTCATTGGGGTTGGAACCAAATCTATAAAATTAGATGTTAATTAGTTTAGACAATTGATTTTCCTTTATACGAATCAATTATATTAATTTATATATTTATATTATTATTTTGAAAAAATACGATATTTTATTTCAAGAAAAAAATAAAATATTACTTCTGATATTCATAATTTATATGAAGAAACAAAAAAAAATTTAATATTATTATAGAAAATTAATTTATGTAAATTATATATTTTTTAGAAAATATTTTAACACATTTATTTCTAATGTATCCGAAAAATTTAACTCAAATGAATATGTTATTTTTTAGTTTGATTCGATTTGAGCTTTATCGTAAAAATATGCAAATTCAATTCAAACACATTCATCTATTTTTAATCGGTTTAGATATCATATTCTTTAAAAATTGAACCGAACCGACCCGCAAACACTTTTATTTGGATTTAGATTTTTTATTATTTTTTAAAAAATATCTAATTCTGCCTACAATTTTTATATATTTTAAGGCAAAATTATTCCACGATTCTTTAAGTTATTTAATTGTAACAATTTAATATTTTATGTTTTTTTGTTTACATGCGGGTCTTTTATATTAACTAACGTATGCACCTTTGACGTGTTTCTCAAACTCCTTTTCAAAAAAGTTGAAGTGATACTAATTGTACAAATATGTAACTTAACATAGGTCAGAGACCATCATTGAATTATATAATAAAAATTTAATTGTTTAGTGCATAAAAATATTTTAAACTAATTAAAATGCACATAAAAGAAAAAATTAAAGAAAATGGTAAAAAAATAAATTTCTCAAAATATTACATAAAGTGTAAAATGAGAAAAAATATTTTAAACAATTTTTTCATAATTTTTGGACAAAAAACAGATTTAATATGAATTTTAAAAGTTAAAATAAAATTAATAAACAAAATAAAGCAGAAAAAATATCAACGGTGCTAGCTTTTGTTAACAAAAATGACTCACATCATCACATGTAACAGAAAAAACATAAAAAATTGATTTGTTACAATTAAATAATTTAAAGGACTTTGGAGGTGATTTTACCTACTTTTAAAATTGTTTTTTTATGCCGACCTTTTAAACTTTTTAGTTTTTTAGTATTGTTAAATTCACTTTAAAATAAATAACATCTGGTTAATACTACTTACAGCATATCAATTTAAAATAATTAATAAAATATAATATTTTAAAATTTATAAATTATTTATTTATTTCAATATTATTTTATATATTTTTAAAATTATTAAAAATATATCCTTCTAGAATATACTATTAGATAAACTATTATTGAACATTAATTCATTAAGTAACTTATATTTGATATAATTTAAATTGGATTAAATTACTTTTTTACATTATTGACCATTTAAATTTTGTTATTAACATATCATATGAAAGAGTGGGATAAATCATAATTTAATCACATTCTGATGATTCACATAACCTTTCACCTCACATGAATTAACCTCTCATACCACCATAAACATCGTAAACGCCACCATACAAGGCTTCTCGCTGTCGCAGGTAAGCTTCACTTGTTAAAAATCCTTCAAGACCTATGTGTGAAACATGAAAAAGTATCATAAAATTGTGTGTTCCTTCTTGTATTCCCCTCTCTCTCTCTATATATATATATACATATATATATATATATATATATATATATATATATATATGTATACAATCTATTTTCATAATTACGAAATTCTAAAATAATTACGTAATAATGAAATCATGTCATTATTACAATAATAACCAATATTCTATAATTAATTCCATTGACACCTCAAATTGATGTTGGTAAATCTATCAACATCAATTTGTCGACAAGAAAATTATGACGACGTGTCAAAGATTTGGTGAATATGTTTGCAATTTGAAGCAGTAGAGACATGAGGTAGAGTGATAATTCTACGATCGTAAGCTTCACGGATGGAGTGACAATCAACTTCTATGTATTTCGTCCGCTCATGGAAAACAGATTTCTGCAATTTGTATGACACTTGTATTGTCGCATGCAAATTAGTTGTGTTTGTGAAAAACAATCTACGAAAGACCGCGAACCAAATAATCTCGAGCATCTGCAGACATGCCGATATTCGATTCGATGGATGACTTGAGACATAGTCTTGTTTCTTGCATTTCCATGAAATTGGTGCATTGCCTAAAACATACACCAGCCAGTAGTTGATTTCCTAGTGTCTCCCAAATTGGAATTTTCCGACTCCGGTGAATATATTACGAATTTCCTAAGCGATGATTTTCTAGGAGCGAGGCCACGCGACCTAGGAAGGAATTTCGCGATGAATTTTGCATACGCCCATTTTGACACATAGAATGTATGTGCAAAGTTTAGTAGCATTCGGTAAGGCCTCGGTGCATTTTGCGTTCTTGCAATCCGTCGTGCCTGATTCAAGCGCGACCGACGGAACTGAGGCCAGGACTTAGGAAAGAATTTCCCAATGAATTTTTGCATGGACACCCATTTGACACATAGAATGTATGTGCAAAGTTTCGTAGCATTCTATTAAGGCCTCGGTGCATTTGCGTACTTGCCCGTCGTGGCACGATTCAAGGCACGACACTACGGGAACGAGGCCGCGACTTAGGAAAGAATTTCCGATGAATTTTTCATGGACACCCATTTGACACATAGAATGTATGTGCAAAGTTTACGTAGCATTCCTGTAAGGCTCAAGTGCATTTTGCGTTCTTGCACGAATCCGTCGTGCACGATTCAAGCACGACACGGGGCGGAACGGAGGCCACGCGACTTAGAAAGAATTTCGATGAATTTTGCATGGACACCCATTTTGACACATAGCATGTATGTGCAAAGTTTTAACATTCGGTAAGGCCTCGGTGCATTTCGTTCTTGACGAGCAACATCTTACTGACTACACGTCAACCCGGAGGACACGAGACATCATGTAAAAGGCACGAGGTAAGAGGTTTGGCACACTTAGTCCTTTTTATGAAAAAATGACTAAGTTTTTCTAAATCGAAACCCTACCCGATAAGGGTGTAAGGCAACACGGGTTGGGAGGGGTCGAATCGGCGACAAGGGTGAATCTCGATGGATCGTGGCAGCAAGGCCACTCGCCACAATACCGTCGCGTATTTAAGTCGTCGCAAAGGATTCTACCACGCACTCAATAGGAATTGCGTTTCAAAGTGTCATAAGGCTCATCCACCTTATGAAAATTTTCTTGACGCGCCCAATCGGATCGATGTAGGCTCGGAATTATGGAGATGCACCTACATGAAAGAATATACCACGATCGGAGTGCTGAATGATATACCACGATCGGAGGTGCGATGAGGTATCTAATAATACGGTGGATCTGAAAGAAGCAAGTCTGAGAGGAGATTGCATGAATTTACTTACGTGTGGATAGCAAACGAGATGTCCAGTGGTATGGCGTATGTAGATAAGACTTCCCACAAGTTTTCTATAAATAGTCGGGTCTTGTAAAGCTCACCTTCATCCGTCGATATTTCACATTTACTTCCATGGGGTTGTCAACCATAGTTGCATTAGCAAGACCAATGAGCTTAATCGGATCATGAACATATTTGTGTTGGGTAACAAAAATGTCTTTTTGTTGATACTGCACTTCTAAGCCTAAGAAGTAAGTTAATTGTCCAAGATCTTTCATGTGAAAAGTGGAATGCAACAATTTCTTGATTGTTGAGATAGACTCTTGATCAAATCCAGTGACTACAATGTCATCCACATATACAAGGAGTAACACAATTCCCTTGGAGGTCTTTTGTATAAAAAGGGAGGGATCATACTGACTTTGTGTGAATGAAAATCCAAGGAGTGTTGTTCGAAAATTTTCAAACCATACTCTTGGGGCCTATTTCAATCCATATAAAGAACGCTTCAATTTTGAAACAGCATTGGGCGATGGACAAGTCATACTTGTAGGGAGTTTGATGTAAACTTCTTCTTTGAGGTCACCGTGTAGAAACACATTCTTTACATTCATCTTGTATAGGTGCCAAGATTTGGATGTTTGAATGGCAAGAATAATCAAGTGCAAAAGTCTCCTCATAGTCAAGACTAAATTCTTGCTTATTCCGAGAACAACCAGCCTAGCCGTAACGATCTATTGATCCATCCGAGCGAAGCTTTATAGTGAACACAAATTTTACGCCAAGAGGTTTAACGGATGGAGGACAAGAAACAACATTCCATGTCGATTTTCTTCTAGTGCTAGAAGTTACGCTTCAATAGCTTCTCCACGAGTTGTGCTCATGGCTTTCTTATAGGAAGAAGGAATAGGAAGATGCTAAAGTAGCTATTAAAGACAAATGGGAAGAAAACCATATTTTTGCGGTTTACCAACGCGAGTACTACGTTGAGTTTTGGATTAAATCTTGGATCGCAGATCGAGATTGAGTCAACATGGGGCCTAGAATTGGGTATAATTCGAACGTATTTGGTGAACCAATAGAGGTTTAGGTGTTGATTCTCTGAAACATTAGAAAACAATGGCAAAATAGACTTACATGAAGAAAGGAGAATATTTTGATGAGTTGCCAAAAAATATAGATCTTCTTAGAATATGACATTTCTAGAAACCCAAATCCTATGTAGATTAGGATCATAGCATAGAAAACCTTTTGGTTGGTTGAGTAACCAAGAAAATCACATTTAATAGATTGAGATGTGAGCTTAGTGCGTTCTTATGGGAGTAGATGAACATAACACACACAACCAAAAGTGTGTAGATTGGAATAATGGGCATGTGACCAAAAAGTCGTGAGAAAGGAGAATTATTATTTAAATATTGAGACGGTAACCGATTAATAAGGTGGGATGCCGTGGAGAGTGCTTAACACCAAAATCGTGGTGGCACAAAGGATTCCAACATGAGGTCTAAACGACATTAAGAAGATGTTGATTTTTCTTTCAACTGCCCCACTTTGTTGAGGTGTGGAAGGACATGACCTACGAGATAAAATACCATTGACCGCAAGAAATCTTGGAATAAATGAGATGTATTCCCCATTGTCGAGCTTATGATTTTGATTTTGGAAGAAAATTGAGTTTGGACATAAGCTAGAAATTTTTGAAAGCGAAAATGCTTCATTTTTAGAGCGCAAAAATAGACCCATGAAAACGACTATAGTCTTCAATAAAAGTGATAAAATATTTGTAATTTGCATGAGATATAATAGGTGATATCCCCATAAATCACTATGAATTATATCAAAGGTTGATTTATATTTGATTGATGGATTAGAAAGGGTAGAACTTTACTTTTACCAAGTTTACAAGAATTGCAATCAAATTGAACATCACTAAAAGGGAATTTTATTACCAAGAACACCGTTTCACTAAGTCATGAAGTACACATGAATTTGGGTGACCAAGACGCTAATGCCATATTTGAAAATCACGATGGCAATTACAAGAAACCAAATGCAATAAAGAGCATGAAGACAAAGATAAATAAAGAGGAAAAAGACGTCCAACTTTAGGCCCCTTGATCAGTTTCCCTAAGTGTTGATCCCGCAAACCAACCGATTTTGAGAATTCAACTCGAATTATTATCAACTAATTGTCCGACGAAATAAGATTACTAGTGAGACTAGGGAAACATAAACATTGGTTAAAGATGAGGAAATATCACCAATTTCTGTGATAGGTAAATTATTCCCATCAACAACGTGAATTTGAAGATCACCCGAATATCTTGTAACGTTTGTAAGAGTATCAACATTGTTGGTCATATAATTGGAGGCCCCATAGTCAAAATACCAAGGAGAACATGAATTAGAAGGTTTAACTGATATTCCTAAAGCAAAAAAGTGAAATTATGATTTGTTGAACCATTTCGGGAGTTATGTTTCGGACATTTGTGGAAGCAACTGATCCATGCAACCAATGGTAGAAGAGGAACCAATAGCGGAAAAGCAGTACGTTTTCTTAGGTGGTCTTATAGGAATTCCTTAATGACGTGACCACCTTTTTAATAATTCTGAGAACTTAGGGCGGTGTTAAGCAAAATGTCCAAGTCCTTTGCAGCTGAAACATTGGACAATACTCATATCTCATCCTCTAGGCTTGCCTTGTACAACATATGCAACTCGAGTAGAAGATAATTTATGTTATTCCATTGTTGTTTGAGTCAGGAGGCATTGTTCTTCACGAAGAAGCTCATTAAAGCATGCATCCAAGGTAGGGACAATGGCTCTATTCATGAGGTTGGACCGAATACCTTCAAAATTAGATCTCTTTCATAAGAAATTGATCTCTTTGAGTGGTTTCATGAACTTTTCTCACTATATTTTGATCAGTAGTTGACAAATCTCCATAGACAATGTTAGTGTATTCAGCCCAAAGATTGATAAAATGAGAATAAAATTCAGAAATTGAGAGACTATCCTGTTGAGAAATGGCAATGTCGCATTCTAGCTGGAATCTACGATTTGCGTTATTTTGGTTGTATACCTTCTTTAGACAGGCCCATATCTGTCTTGCAGTGTTAAATAGCCAAATATTGAGAACAATGGTATAATCAATGAGCCTATGATCCATGCCATGACTTGAGCATCTTTGACTACCCACTGCATATTCTTCCTTCCTACTCGTTTGTCGGGAGTAGGTTTGTGCCGTCAACATGACCCCAAATATCTTTACCGAACAAATATCTAGAACTGAAATGCCAAGATGAATAGTTATTGTCATTCGGCGAATGAACAAAATACCATATTTGTCATACTTTTCGGTATTATAAGGACGAGAAAAATGACAAGAAAGTATAAGAAACTAGATCTCGGATGACTTGAGAAAGATAAGAGACTAAGACCAACTAGGGTAAGATCGAAAACTAGATCGATACCATGTGAAACAAAAGTATCATAAAGCGTGTGTTTCTTCCCGTATTATTCCTCTCTATATATATAGTATATAATCTATTTTCATAATTACAAAAATACTAAAATAATTACATAATTATAGCTAATAATATTTTGTAATAATGAGGAAATCATAACCAATATTCTGTAATCAATATTCTGCCAATAATAACCAATATTCTGTAATCAATTCCATTGACACTATGAGCGTCCCCTACCCGTGTAGGGATATCACACACACCTGTACTTTTTGACCAATAACTCGGACCACATCTTCTTCATTCTTATCATTTTCATATTTCTTTCGAAGATGGATGATAAAATTCTACGCCTAATACAAACACCATAGTCAGGGGTTTCGTTGGTGTAGGAAGCAAATGTTATATCTCTCAAGCTCCCATGGAGTGAACGAGGAGAAACAATGGTAAACAAAAAAGTAAAATTTCCATAAAAATGAATACATCAAAGCAACTTTAAGAGAGGTTAAAGTACTATGAAAATACATCAAAATAATTGGCTAAGTGTTATTAATATTGAAAGTTACCATCATAGGATGGGAATAGATTGTTGTTGGCAATTGTTTGTGTAACACATGCCAATTTTACTAGAGCCTCATAACAGACACCAAATGATTCAGAAAAGTACTCAAATGTAGCTTTACCAACAAGGGCCAATAATAAAGTCTCAGTTGAAATCTCAAGCAAATTGTATCAATGTTTCTTCGATGATCACTTTCTTATATAGTAGTTATGATATTCTTCACACTTAAGGCCCATTAAGTACCATTAAGGTGATTGCATATGACTAAGTATGACATCTTAATTGTGATTGAAATCAAACTTTCCATCTGTATCGTAGGTCATATTGTTTTTCAATTATTCATAAATGCATTATCTTATGCATTCAAGTCTCTTTATCTAATTTATATTTACGCTAATTTTTGGGCTAGGTGACGACCAGTTCTTTAGTCCACCAACCTCTTTTATCGTGTGCATCCTTGTTCACATTGTCAGACTAATTTGACTTCTTCCTCTACCCTAACCCAATCTTAATATGTGTGTGCATAATTGTGTTATCAAATATGCTTAAATGTACGTAATCTTTGACCTACCAATAGGCCAAACACTTACACAACCCTCAAGCATGAGCCACGTAGAGATGAAATGCTTTCTTGAACACGACTAAGAGATTCGACATTAACAATACTTAATAAAAATATTAATTTGATCATTGAATTGAAAATATAGTATTCATTATAAACAGGATAACACTCAAGAGGATGAAAAATAAGAGACCTGAACTAAGCTTCCTTATGAATGGAATAATGTGAAATACCACCCGTTAGACCTCATATTTGGCAACATTAAAAGGGCCGTAAAAACACGATCTTAAGTAACCAATTTTCTAATTACTTTGTGTTCCTTTCTCATATTTAACCTAATCCTGTATATGAATGAATGAGTTTATGTTTCACAACCTTTCAGGTTTAAGTCTATGTTTCTATTTTTTTAAACTAAAATTAGTTCTCTATGGTCTCAAAATAGCTCTTAGAGCTAGGTATGAGTGACTTAGTGACTTTTTGATTAAGAAAGGATTTAATTGTGGTACTATGGATATTGGTTTGTTTATAAAGCCAAAACGATCACTTACTCTTTTAGTTCAGATGTATGTTAATTATATTATATTTGGTTACATTAATGAGTTTTTATGTAGAGAGATCTCCATTATCGTGTTGGGAGATTTCAAAATGTCATTAATAGGCTATAGTAACCGAGAAAAATACGAGAGTCTCCACCACTACTTTTTGTCCTAATGACGGAAAAGATCGGAAGAACCCTAAATTTTCAGAGGTTTCTAGGTTCGAGTTGATTAGATAAAGGAAGGTTTTAGGCACCCTTTACCTCCTTGTATTCAAGGGTATCCCTTTATTTATAGGACTTATCATGAATTTTCTAATTAAATTATGTTATTAACACATATATATGAAAGGAAGAGATTATAATTTTTAGTTAGTCGACTTTGGTTTTGAACATGTGCCTATGTATTCCTTAGGATTGTAGAATTGCTTCTAATGATCTTATGAATTTTGTCTAGGATTGAAAGTTGAGTGATCGTGAGCTAATTTAAAATTTAATTTGAAAGCAATGCTATTAATACTTTTTAAAAATATCTTGAATTATTGTTATATTAGTAAAAAAAAGTTTGGATTGGTAAGCTATTTTAATATTTGATTTTTAAAGTTAGTAAAAGTTTAGAAAAATAAACAAATAAATTGGTATTTTAAAGGATAGTTAGTAGTTAAAATATTATTTAGAAAATAGTATGAATTAAAATAACAAAAGTTATTAATAATATAAAGAAAAATTATTTATTGTTATTCCTAAAATAAAATATACGTAATTATTGAATAAATTAATTATATACTTAATTATTGAAAAATATTTTGTTATTTAATAAAATAATAAATTATAAAAGAAAAATAAAAACAAGAAAATAATTTAGTAAACCTAAAAATAAATAAAAATTTAGAAAATATCCTGGGGTGCATTTTGATTTAGTTATGTAAATTAGGGGGTCTAATTAGCAAAGGCCAAGCCCATAGTATTTATTTGAGTCCAAAAGCGTTAGGGGTGTTATTGAGCCTTCATGCGAATTTTTCAAAAGTCAAAGTATTCACCACAAAACAATGGAGGCTTGTTGTTACTACCACCGTATAGCCCAAAATATTTCCTCCTACTTAAGACAATTCACATCTTCATACTTAAGATTTCACAAGGTTGACATAAACCCTCTTCTAATCATCCAAACTAGGTTTTGATTCTCTCAAGTCATAATGAATTTCCAAGACTCAAGTGGTCATAATACCTCATGACATGATTCAAGGATCACCATGTCAATTTTCAAGCCTTACAAGTCAAATTTGCTCATCCAATTGCTCGATGGTTGAAAATCACTATATTGGACATAAAGTCAATTGTGGTCAACGTACAGTCAAACTTCATAATTTTTGGTCAACATCAATATTTTGAAGTAATATTCATCATTTGATCAAGGGTTTACCATGATTCCTCAAGGAAAGTCGAGATTTGATAAAAAGTCAAAGTTTCTAAATTAGGGTTTTTCAGACAAAAGTCAACAGAACTTTGACCAAGCATAACTTTCACATACTTTATCAATTTTTTCCCCATAAAAGCTCATTTTGAAGGGAATTCAATTCTCTACAACTTCATGTCTCACAAGCTTGAGCCAAAAATGCTTCATTTGGAAGTTATGGATCAAAACATTACAAGTCCTTTTAAAAGTCAACATAAAGTCATCTTTTTGCAAAGAAGTGTTCATGAACATGGAAACTTCAATGAAGATGAAACCAAAAGGAGCGTTTAGAGGATATCTTGAGCTTTTAAAAGTCCAAGAACACTAAAAATGTTGAGCAAGATACAAATTGTGCAAGTTTGACATTTTGAGGAGGTGCATAAAGAGAAATACTTAGAAAATGCAAGATGTTTTTCAAATGGGCTTAAGTTTTCATGATCCAAACTTAATATTGACATTATCCATGGTCTGGAAACTCAAGTGCACACCTCCTATCTTTTTATTTAATTTATTTTTGAATTAAATGACTAAAATTCAAAATTAATTAAATAAAATACAAAGATAATTGATAATATGAATTGGGCTTGGTTTTTACTTGTCTTGAGGACCAAAGAAGCCCATGAAAGCTGTCAAATTCGTGCAAGACTTGATAGGCAAGATTAGAGACCAAAAAAGGCAAGATTTGATGAATATTTTCAAGGAAATATATCTTAATCAATGCAAGATATTTTCTCCTTTTGTTGACCTAGTTCTACTCTTCTATAAGTACCCAACACATTCGAGACAAGAGACCACTTGCCTCCCACAAAGAACCCTAATTCTCCAAAATTTTCATTCAAACTTGCAAATTAGTGTTTCAAATTGCTTCAAGCCATTCCCCATCGATTCGTGTTCCGAGGTTCAAGGATCGACTCACATCATTACACAAAGCCAAACACTGTGTCGAGCTTTCCAAGCCTCTCCGATTTGGTATATTTCTTAAAATTGATTCTCTTAATCCATGCATTACTAATCGATTTTGTTTGTTTGTATGATCTCGGGATAGTCATTAGAATGTGTTTCAATCATTAGAAGCAAGCTCTAACGTGTAGATCGTGAAACACCATTGTTGGCAACAACCTTTCTCTCGAAACTCACTCTACAATTTGTTTCAGCCAAACGTCCACCACAACAGACCCTCGAATTAGGGGTAGGGTCCTCTTTCTCTTTATCGTGGTTATTTTGTAGGAAGTTCGAGCACGGATAAGACAATCGGAGCTTTGCTCTAGCGTCTCGACTCGTTTGACCGGCGAAGACCAAGAGCCCTAGGCGTGGCGTGATCTAGTTCGTCCGCTCTATCAAATGGGGGCCCACGCGTGACTTTGTTTGAATAGTCAGAATAAAACGTGGCCAACACTTATTTGCAAATCAGAAATAACCAAGCATCCTAACTCAGTTGGCAAACACGTGCATGGTATATCCAGGGGGTCCTGGGTTCGATCCCTGGTGATCCCTTTCCTTTTTCTCACTATTTCCAAACTTTTCTTATTTTTCTTAATTTTTCTTAATTTCTTTCAAAAAATTAATTAAAACCTTTTCAAAAATTACAAAAATATTTTAATTTCAGATTTAGGTTAATTAAACATTTAATTAATTTTTGGCATAAAAATAATTTATTTTTCTCACAATTTAAATTATTTTTCATAATTAATTAATAATTAAATTAAAATTAGGTTTTTCTACATCAAAATCAATCCAAAAATATCAAAAATATTTTTCCTTTTCAATTAGGGTTTAGATATTTTCTCTTAACATTAGACATTTTTCTTGCAATTTATTTATTTTATTTAGCATTTAAATATTAGAAATCGATGTATAGGTCAAGGTTATTTTTGTAATAACGTAGATTTACTTTTCTCAATTTACTTTCCGCACCTCTATTATGTATCCGCCCCAAAGCCATGTAATAGTCTAGGTTTGCTTTCCCGCACTTTTACTTTCCGCACTTTAATTTCACATATTTAATCGCTAGTAATTAGGCGTATGGTAAGATTAAAAACAACATAAATCACTTCTAAGTACAAGATAAATATCTGAATACAAACACTTTCTTTTCACCCACTCACCTTAGGGTATCTCTCTTGTGGTCTTTACGAATAACATGGTCATATCCTCGAACGTAGAGATATCTTAGCACTTGCCTACAAATAACATCATCATACTCCCTTCGATATAAAGATCATAGTCCTCGATGACCCTCGATTGTTGCCTACGAATATATGATCTCGTCCCTGATTGTTGCCTACGAAAAGTGATGATCGTCCCTACGAATATGGTAAGGTATCCCTACACGTTGCCTTCTATGACCATATGATGACCCTGCGAACATCCATTTGCATCCAACGGATAGTGTTACCTACCAACTAATGGTATGGATAGCGCTACCCTAAAGGAAAGCAAAATAACATGGAAACGACCATTACGAGTAGGTAATAGACTCTTAATTGCTTGCTCTATCAAAATACTTTTCACCTCACACTTATTTTCAAAATTTCAAACACTTTGTATACATTCCAAGGTGAATCATTACAAAGTTAAACATTTCAAAAACAAAACATTTCCAAACACATCGATACATTCCAATGAGAATCATTACGAAGTCAAAGAAAATGCCTTTTCAAAAAACATCTTTTCAAACACACACAAAAGTAATTTATAAAGTGAGCTAAGCAATTAAGAGCTCGTAGATAACTATGGATGGAAAGGTGTTAATACCTTCCCTTTTCATAACCGCTCCTTACTCAATCTAACGAAGGTCTTTTCTTTTTTCTTCGTTAATTGGATAAAAGAAAAGTCGTGGCGACTCTTGTTATCTCGCAACATTTGCGATAAAGCATAAAACAAACAAGTCGCTTCTCCACCGTATCACAACCACCATCTTTGAAAACTGGTTTTGATTTATGAAGCCATTTCGATCTTTAGGAACAAGTTACCTATAACTTGCTTTGATGTCAATTGTAAGTTCCGAGTGTGCCTAAGAGGGGTGAATTAGGACTTTAAAAATTTATTCGATTTAGAATACTTATTCTTATTTTCCGGTTTGGTGTATGAAATAGTATAAGTGATTCTTTCTTTTCGGATATGATATGATGAAAGCGATAAATGCGGAAAAGTAAAGAACACAAGGATGTCTCCCGGTTCCCCTCACAATCCGAGAGTACTCCAGTCTCCTTTCAACATGAAAGATATTTCACTATATTTGGAATGATTGTACAACCTATTCACACCAATGGTGATGCTTACTATCTAACCTATAGGGAGATCAAAGGACAATCATCTTCAATGCATACACTTAATTCCAACAATCCTGGACACCAAGGATACAACAATTATATTTGATGTTTACAAGAGTTTGAAAGATGTAGAATACTATATCAATCACTGATTGATCTTCCCTTTAAATCATGCAAATATAAAGACAATAGTGCTCAAGTGTTGATGAATATGGTATAAATTTTCTATTGGTTTTGAAAAACAAGTGCGAAAATTATTTGATGAAAGTTTGATAATCTCAACACTTTGTTTGAAAGTTTGAATGAATATGATAAGTTTAATTTGCAATGAAAGAGGTAAGTTTGAATTCGAAAATGCATAGTTTATATAGTGACTTGAAACCCTTTTGAAAGTGTATAAATCAATGAAATAATGCACCTTTTGAAAATACAAATTGAAAACGTTCGAATTTTCAACGTAAAATTTAACCGTCAAGAAGGAAACCATTTTATCAAAAGGAGGAAATTGGTTTCTGCTGAAATGTTGCCTGAAGAAATTTGAAAAAATAGTGATGGAAACCGGTTTCTTGAAAAGAGGAAACCGGTTTCAAGGTCAAACAAAATTTCCGTAAAGCTTTTATGCGAATTTGACACAACAAATATTTTTCCAACCACCAATAGTTTTTTTCATGTAATCATATGATATACTTATAAAACATGATATGCATGTAGAATATTATTTTGAGCACTATGTATCAAAGTAATTATGCATGTTTATACCTTTATCAACCAAGGATCATGATACAACTTGATTACTTGATTTTGATAAAATTATACTTGATCCTTTTTCCAATTCTTTTTGACATTGATACATGATGTGCACCTTATCTTCATCAAAACAAAAAAGATATTTGGAGAAGCTTGATTTTACAGGGGTAACCTCTCGTCGGATCTATTCACGAAGTGTTCATGTGTGTAAAACCTTCCACAACTTTTCCACCTCGCTTGAGCGTCACATTGTCCCTTATGGGAGAGGTATAGTTGTTCTTCATGAGTTTACGAGCCTTTGACGTTGGGAACACACTCCTTTACATCATATGCCTTCTTCTAGTTGTTACTTTCCTCACCTTTAATATGGAATTTTGCCCCTCATGACAACCTTGGCTAACTGATACGTTAACCTTTGGGCAAGCAACTTATTGAAGTGCAATGCTTTAAGACTATTTTGAAATTCTCCTACAAAGATTTATTGGTCGGGTGGAAAACTCTTATTGACTTCATTGAAACAAGAGATAATCCTCAAGTGACTTTGAATGGCCTTATGGAATGTTAAACAAGCTAGTGGTAGGAATCTTCCATGTCGATTGGTTGTATACTAATGCATGAGTTTCTTCATAAGCTCCTCGTAATGGAAACTCGTTCATCCATGAAAGTTCCGCACAAAATCTTGTATTTTCGAGTCGACGCTCCGATGATTCCCATTTACGTGTTGATGGAGGCGACATGATCGTAATAGTCACTACACCCATCAAATTTTGCCTGTGTAGGAGGCTTGAAACCTTCGAACAAGTGCTTCTCATGTCTCGTCCGAACGTGGCTAAGGGCCCAACAATTTCATCTCCTATATGGGGTGGTCTCTTGTTGATGTTGTTGGATGTTTAGGACATTATTTTCCAAGTTCGATTTTGGTGGCGCGATTCATCCATGACACACATATCTCCTCTATGGCTTTGGGATCACTACTACATCCGTATCCTCTTATGTCGGGATTAAACTCTCATAGCAACCATGATTGGGAAAAATTAGGACTAAAGTGGAGGTTTTGGTGAGTGTGTAAGGGTGATGAAAAAAATGTGTGGTCCGTGTTAATTTTATTGGGTCCCACTGGGTGTCATTATACTTGTTACAAAGTACAAATATGGCACCCTATCCGGTAGGGGGCGATCAGTGCTTCTAGGATTTCGAGTGGTTTAGGACAAGCTCATGGTGGTGAAAACTCGCAAGGTTATTTCAATGTGGAGAAAGCAAGCTCACATGAGGTGAGAAACTCGTATCTTTGGAGTGTTATATGGTGTATTCAAATGATCCTCCTCACCCTAGAGTTGAGGTATTTATCGAGGTTGGGTCGGATTTGGGATCCCTTAAAATAGTAATCGATCCATTTTGACCGAAAAATTGTTGACTGCCTATTTCTTAAGGAATTGTGACCAGAACATCTTGCACATGCTATAGACAATGTGGATGACATCATCCACATTTCCTCTCAAGATGAGCCGCCTACTACGTGGAGGTTAGACTTAGACAATATATTCTGGAATAATGCTAAATAAAAATATGTCATATGTCGTCCTTTTATGGACCTTTACAAATATATCACTACAATTTTCTTAAGGTATTAAATAAAATTTATTTGTTAAAAATAAAATATTTTCCATCAATAATTTAAAAAACACTTATAAATGATAAAAAAACGAGAGATTGAAGTAATTTCTTAAAAGTACCTCTATTTTAGAAAAATGGCACCCATGATACACCTATAGAAAAATTGAAAAAAAATCCAAAATGAATTAATAACACTCCAAAAAACATAAGCAAAACCACGAGAAAAAAATAAATGAAAGAATCAATGAACTTGGCTATGTACTTGGTTTACAATGCTAGCTGTTGAAGAATTAATGAGAGGTAAAGATGAAATTAGGAACTTGGAAAGAAATCCTACAAGAAGAATAGTAGTGGAAAATAGAAAGAAAAAGCTTGTTATACAAGTAATAGTAATGTGGTGATAGTGGTCAACAAGAAGAATAAATGTGGCAGGTGCATTGGTCATCGTGACGATACAAAGACGCAACAATGGGAACGCTATACAGACAGACAAGAGGTAACAAAGTTTCCGCGTAGACAGATCAGAAATAACATGAGAAACCACTGTGAACTCATGACTGTGTCGAGTGTGATAACGATATTAAAAAAAATAAAACATAACACGATATACAAATACAATAAAATAAGAGAATGGGATTTTGTAATAATAAAATAATAATTTTTTGAGAATTTATTTTAGAAAATAGTATCATCCTCCTCGTGTAGGGTTTGAATTTGAAAAATAATTTGAATTAAACAACTTTGCAAAACTTACATGGAGGTAATCATTGTTGACACCTTATAAACATGATTTTCATCATATTTTTCCAACCCAAGACTCTTAACATAGGATAAGTGTCAAATCGTTATGAGAAGTTGGAGTAGTTTTTCCTTAAAAATCTTTCATCATCATTTCATATATAAAAAATCAAACTCCTTTTCAACTCAATTATAAATGAAATTATTACATATTAAAAGAACCAACTAAACACATTTCATTTTTTTAGTCCTCATAATTTGTTTATTAAAATATATTTTGAAATTCTATGAATTAAAATAGAAAATTATAAAAATATTTTGAAAGTCATCAAAAGACGTCAAAACTATTAGAAGATTTCGGTGGAAGCGATCGGCGGAGATGCGAGAAGCCTGTTGAAAATCAGAAGAAAGAAGTATTAGCATCAAATCGGAGTGTCGACGGTTGGTGACTAACGCGGGACAATGCTAGAGTCACACGACTGTTCTCGCCGATAATAAAGTTAGTTGCCAAGTTAGTGGTGGATTGCGGCAAAGCTTTGGCGGCTGACATAGCGACGAGAGGTTTTCGAAGGGTTATCCTGTCACCGGTTTTCAAACATCATGTCAAGTTTCGAGGAGGAGCATGTTACATGGGACACACCTTTGTGAGAGAACACCATATATCCACCTAAAACCTTAAGGTGATAGGTGTGTGGGTTCTCCCACTTATAAAGTGTCCATTCTTTCCTTTTCTAACCAATATGAGACTTCTTCCTCACATTTGATTCTCAACAGTTACGAGGCTAAATTTTTTAATGGAATATGTTTAGAACTATGGAATGGATTTGTTGAATTTTAAGGTCGAAGACATAGAGAAAAGTTAGGAATCATCTTAAAATTTTAAAGAAATAAGGATTAGAATTTTTTAGAATTCTTGAAATTTGAAAATTCTTTTTAAAATATCTAAATAGATTAAGAAACATTTTTTAAATAATTGTGTTTGTGTGATTCATATATTAAGAGGTTAAAGGATAAATAGTTTTTTTTTTGTGAAAATTTAATTTTTTCTTCTTATAACACATTTTAATCTTTGAAATAACTTTTAAAAATATCTTGAATCAAATAATTACTCACTTATTCGGAATAGATCATTTGAGAGAATATTGTGGTTTTGCTTTCACTTTTTTTCTATTTTATCTTCTATGGTAGTTTGCTTTCGCTTTTATTATATTTTTATTAAAAATTATTGTACTGTTTTATTATTATTATTATTCTATATCCACTTACATTAAATTTTTGATGTGTTTAACATGTAAATAATTTATTAAATTGTTGTTCTATAGTTTTTCCATATCCACTTGCATTAAATTTTTTGATGTGTTTAACATGTAAATAATTTATTAAATGGTTGTTCTATTTCCTAAACTATACTTATTTTCATTAAATTTTGTTAATTTTGTTTACAATTTAGTCACCAAATATAGCTATATTATTTTTTATAGATATATTTTTTTATCTTTGAGTTTGAATGAATATAATATATTATTATTCTTAAAAAAATCAAAAGAGAATACCGTACTATACATCTAGAAACTATAGATACATAAGCAAAGAGTGTCCTTCCTATCAAAGCAAATCTCACTTTTTCCTTCTCACAAACCATTCACATCATGCGTTCACACCACTCCCATATAAATTCTTTCTTTTACTTTTCTCTTTCATATCCATCAAAAGAACAACAAACCCATCTTCATTTTTCCTTGTAATCACACAGAAATCACCTTTCTTTTTCTTTCTTTCTTTCTATAACTCATAAACTTTGGCAGCAACAACACTTTCTTTTTCTCATTCAATTTCAATGGATGGACATCAATTCCATCACAAAAACCAAAGACAACAACAACAAAATCTTCATCTTATCAATAACACTTCTAACGTTTTTGATGTTTCTGATAGGTTTCCTCAATGGAGCATCCAAGAAACCAAAGAGTTTCTTATGATAAGAGCTGAGCTAGATCAAACTTTCATGGAGACTAAAAGGAATAAACAGTTATGGGATGTTATTTCTAATCATATGAAGGAAAAGGGTTATCTTAGAAGTGCAGAACAGTGCAAGTGCAAGTGGAAAAACCTAGTTACTCGCTATAAGGTATGCACTCACTCTCTCTGGAACACCGATATCTCGAAAATGATATGTCAGTATAATTTAATTTATTTATATATTTTAAATTATTACATCTGTGATGTGATGTATCTGGTGTCCTTGTTTCATATATGTCATTATTCATTTTGAATAGATCTAGGTTTTAAATTGCGAATGCAGGGATGTGAAACAATGGAGACTGAAATGTTGAAACAGCAATTTCCATTTTACAATGAACTTCAAGCAATTTTCACAGCAAGAATGCAAAGAATGCTATGGGCTGAAGCTACAGAAGATGGATCGAAGAAGAACAAGGCGACGAAGCTTTCAAGCGACGACGAGGAAGACGATGGTAAAGAAGAAAGTGAAGAAATATCTCAAAAGGGTAGAAGTACTAGAAGCATAAAGAAGAAAAAGCTAAGATAGTTAGCGAAAGCGGCATCGGTAGCAGAAGTTTCCACAAGAATTTGAGGAGATTTTGGATGAGTTCATGAGGCAACAACTTCAAGTTGAAGCACAATGGATGGAAGCATTTGAAGCAAGAGAGAATGAAAGGAGGTTGAGGGAGATGGAATGAGACAACAAATGGAAATGTTGGAGAATGAGAGAGTGTTGATGGAACAGAGATGGAGAGAGGGAAGAACAAAGGAGGATTAGAGAAGAGTTAGGGCTGAAAAAGAGATGCATTAATCATAGCTTTGTTAAATAAGTTAGAAAGAGAATAGAGAGTTAGAGTTAAGATTTTGAGTTATCAAGATTTAAGTTTTGTAGTATATCTTTGAAGTATAGCTAATATTTTATTGCATGTAAAAGGTTAGAGGTAGATTTTGTTTTGTATTTTATAGTTTAAAATCTTTGATATGTATAGTTTAATATTCATATAGTAGTGATTAATCAAAGTTCAACTTATTAGCAAAATTTCCCCATATTTTCATATTTGTGGAAAACCAAAATAATACATAAGCACTTTAAAATTATAAATTAAAATATATAAAAGGTTTAATACTTATTTTTCTCTCACAAAACTCAAAATTCAATTACTCACAAAGAAATATTTTTCTTTAAATATTTTTTATAAAAAGAAAAAATTAATGTTACTATGAGTCTTTTTCTTTCTTTTTCCATGAATTTCGTTGTTGAATTTTTCAATATTCTCCTTGTTTCTATTTTCTTTTATTTCTCATTTTTTCCTCTTTTATTTTTTCCAATAATATCATACTTAAGACAAAGTTTAATCAGTATTCACACGTCGATCAAACAACATGTTTAAATTTATTATTCAAGCATATAATCAAAAGTTGTGCACAATTTCAATTTATCAATTACCACTACATTTGTTAACATGTTTGGTGGATTCTCACATCCTTAAATCTTATTTAATGGTAACATCTCATCCTCAAATTAAGATCTAGTGATAACAAAGACCAATGTATTTTATACTTGAATTTAATATTGAAATTTTATTAGATGTATTGCATTCTAACTATTACTATACGAGATATTTTTCTCCAGTGGAAAACCCAACACCAACAAACCTTGAAACCATATCGATGATACTACTACATACTCAACCTCTTTTGTAGATAAAATATTATGTATCTGAGATATTCAATTAATTCTAGTATCAACAATAAATATATTGAAGGTGAGAAAAATACATAAGAATGAAAGGTTGAATTTATCTGATAAATTTTTTCTTTTAAGAACAAGAGCTCGAATCACCAAATTGATTCTCGGCAAAGTGCAGCAGGATAATTTAAAGTACATAAGTAATAAGTAAATCACACATATAAATTATCGTGGTTCCTCTACTATAAGAGTAGTTCGGTTTACTTGAACAGCACATTTTGTTCACTATAATTAGAACCTAATAACATGTTTGGTGGATTCTCACATCCTTAAATCTTAGTATATAGTACAACTGGGGTTAGTATTATGTATCCAAATTTTATAAGAAGTCGAAGTAATAGGAACCGATGTTCTTAGTGAAAATCGATTTTGATCCATTAGAATATGAGTCATATGTTTTTCTACAAGCTATTTAATTGGGTCATAACCAAGTTAATTACAAGCTTAATGAACCTACACACTTACACAAATGTTAGTATGCCCTACTGCTCATTAAGTACTTTGTTATCATCAAAATTCAATGAATGTGAATGAGTTTTGTTCCAACAATCTCCCCTTTTTTTATGATGAAAAATAAGAGTATTTAAGAATAATGGTTGGTCGTTTAAACAATTTGACAATATTAGAATCTGGGGTTTGTAAGCTCGCCCTGAGTCTAACAGTCCATAAGTTGAGTTTTGTAAGCTCCCCCTAAGTTGTTGATCGATCACCATTTCTAGTAAGTTTCTGTGTTTTATTTGGCATAAATTCATCTCCTGTAACACCTTTGGTCATTTTAGTTGTTTTTTAAGTTAGTGTGTTTCGTTTATCTTAGTATCGCCAGCATTTTGAATTAAAGTGTTTGTGAAAAGTATCATTTTATGCTTTTGTTTGGTAGTCTCAATGTTTCGGTCGATGCATGTGATCAAGGAACTTACGGATTATAAGGACTGGAATTTGAAAGTTTGAAGTTTTTGAAGAATTTAGAGGTCAACACGGGCACCGTGTGAATCAACACCGTGTCGAAAAGCCAACGGAAAGCGTAGAAAACCAAAGTCGTTGAATCAACACGGCACTGTGGAATCAACACGGCCCGTGTTGATCACCTAAGCAAACCTTTTAATTAAGAGACCAACACGGGTACTGTTAATCAACACGGCCCGTGTTGATGGGGAGCGTGGAAACTTCACTTTTGATTTTTGGACATTTTCTTGGTCATTAAGGGTACTTTTGACTTTGCCAAGACTTGATGAAGCGGAGACTATTAGAAGGAATTTTGTGAAAAGAAAGGGACTTTTGAAAGTACGAAAGAAATATTACAGAGAAGAGAATATAGTTACGAAGAGGAATTCAGAGACAACGAGATTCAAGGGCAGCCACTATGAAGATCAACGTCATTGTTATTCTTTGTAATGTTTAACTTTATCTAATGTCTTCTTCACTACGAGAAAAAACCCCAATACTAGGGGGTGGTCCTGATTTGACGATTGTAATGAATTCAGATTATTGATTTCCTTAATGCATTGTTTATCTATTTCGATTTAATTGTGTGGTGTTCTTATGCTTATGTATCGGAGTATACCTATGACTAACAATTGGCAGGACTGTGATTGTTAGGGTTTCTACACAATTAGGTTATTAGGAGTCTCACCTAGGACTAGGAACTCTTTTTAATCACCTGAATCTCTTGATATTTTTATGGTTAAAACCAAGAGTTATTTGAATGGTCATTTGAATAAGGATTGAGATTTTAATAGTATTCTTCATTAAGGACTTAAGGAAGAACATTCTAGGGATAGGTAATTGAAAGTTTTCATATGTAATGAGGAAATCTGGATTCGGATCATAACTAGTTAAATCAACCACTCACCCTAGCATCATTCTCTCTATATATCATCAGTCACTATTTTGTTACGATTATCATTTAAAGTTTTAAACTCAACCCAACATTGTTTTTGTTCAATTGAATTAAGAGCACAAATAGGTATTTACCACGCAGTCCTCGAGATCGATACTTGGGGAAACTCACTATAACTACATCGGTGAAAATAGTACACTTGCTATTTTTCCGATAAGTTGTATCAAAGTTATTTAAACTAGTTTTAGTAACTTGACAACTTTAGAGTCTGAGGTTTGTAAGCTCTCTATGAATTTTTGTAGTTCATAGGTTAAGTTTTGTAAGCTCCCCCGAAGTTCTATCCAAGTTTAAAAAATTAAAATAATCAACAAACATTTAAGCATATAACATAAGTTAATTAAAGTGACTCAGGATCTTAATAAAAACATAGAAAATGTTTTATCATACTTTAATCATACCATATTTCTCCCCTTTGTCATCAACAAAAGTAAATAAATATAAAAGAGAGAGAGAGAGAGAGAGAGAGAGAGATAAATACAAACAAAAGAAAAAACATAATCATTTCAACTTCCAAGAAATTGAAGAGACTCCAAGGAAGAAAAAACGCAATATTCACTTCCCAAGGCAGCAAATCAAAATCTTGTCATTTTTCAAAAAGCGAAAACTGAGAAGTGAAAAGATGTAATAAAGAGAAGCTAACGAGTGTTAATGACTATTGGTGTTTAAACTTCCAAGAATCAAAGATAACAACATAAAACATGATTAATCTTCAAATGAACCATTATAAAAGCGGACCTCCTCATCTGCAAACTAAACAAATCATCTTTCAAATTCTTCTCAATCCAAAATGTGCACTTCGTCTAAAAACTCTAAGAACTTCATTACTTCTTAGTCTACTCGGCATTTATAATAAAATTAGAGTGATAAAATTTCAACACACGGATAGGATGCCACATTCTCAACTTAAAACAACAACATAATAGTCACATTTAACACATAGATACGTAACACATCACATTTGGATGAACCGATAACAACCTGTTTATTCTCAAAACATAAACCTATTTGATTTTTAAAAACAACGCAGTAGATTCTTAACATAAACTCCAAAATAATCATAGCATCTTGCTCAACATAAAAAACTTAAAATAAAATAAACTTCTCAAAAGAAACAACTTCAATTCAACTTAATAGCAATAAACAAAACAATGCGTTCATCCCCGAGTGCTACGATCGAGCGACAACACCGACTTAACTAACAACAACTAAATCTTCATTCTTCATTACCACGCGTTACAAGATAAAGGCAACGATTTAAACAAATAAAGGGTGAGATATCTAGTAATATAAACAAGTTTATGATAAAATAATATATTAGGATTAAATCATACAAAATTATCACTTCACAATTAACAACATCACTAATCACTTCACATCACAACAACCATACTTATGCCAACTCAAATGAGACACAATAGTGCATATGCATGTGGTACCAATTAGGGCTTCAGCCCCCATCGCTAATTTCCAATTAATAGAGGCATCAAACAAGGCATAAGCCTTCAACATAGTTGTCAATCCAGTCGCCGCTAAAATATGCAATGTATGCAACTCGATAATGCACATCACACAACATAAACAACATATCCTCGTTGCAAGGTGTTATACTTGAACGACTTTGTAGGATTTTTGTATCTAAATGCGGATAGCAAGAGTCGCCACCGACTTTTATTTTTATCCAATTAAGGAAGGTAAAAACAGAAAAGACCTTCGTTAGATCTCGAGTTCAGAGAATGGTTATGAAAAGGCAGGTATTAGCCCCTTTCCATCCGTAGTTATCTACTTAGATTCTCTAGATCACCTTTTAAAATTGCTTTTTGTGTGTTTGACAAAGATGTTTTGAAAAAAGGCATTTATTTTGACATTTGTAATGACTCATGTAGGAGTGTATACAAAGTGTTCGAAATGTTTCGTTTTGAAAAGAAAGTTTGAACTTTGAAAAGAGTGTGGTGTGAAAAGTATTTGATAGAGCAAGCAATAAAAGACTTATTACCCACCCGTAATTGGTCGTTCATGCTTACATTCCTTTAGAATAGCTGCTAGCCATACCATTAGTAGGGTAGCTCCATTCGTTGGATGTAAGTAGGACATTCAAGGACATCGGATGGTCATCGAAGGCAACTTGTAGGAAGTATCCTAGCACATTCGAAGGACTATCATCATTTTCAGGCGACAATCGAGAGGTCAAGATCATGTATCGAGGCGATCGGGTCTTATGATCTTTGTATCGAAGGGACTATGATGATTTGTTTGGAAGGCAACGTGCTAGAATGCCTCGCTCGAGGACATGACCATTTTGAATTGCAAAGGCAACGAGAGTAATTACCCCAAGGTGCGGTGTTAAGTGTGTTGAATCGATTATGTTATCTTGAAGACTAATGGGCTATGTTGATTTTAATCTTGCCACACGCCTAATTACTAGCAATTTATAGGGTGCGGAAAGTAAAACGGAATGTAAAAGGAAGGTAAATCTTACGCTATTACATGGTTTGGGATACATAATTCAAAATGGAAAATAAAACCTAAATTAAACTATTACATCCCATGAACAGTTACATTATTGGAAAAATAAACGATAAAAAGAAAACGTCCAATCGAGCAACCTGTGAAAGAATAAGAAAATCCGGAAATATGATGAAATCGAATAAGAGAAAAATGTTAGAAAAATGCAATTTTAATATGGGAAAATTAATACATGCTGGAAATAAGATAAATAAACTAAAATAATTTTTGGGATTTTTAAATGCATTTATAGTAATATAAAAATTTATAATGATTTAAATGCTAAATTATAAATAAAAATAAATATGCATGCAAAAAATGTTTTTAATTTATTAAATTAAATAAATATTTTTATGAAATAAATGCAAAAGAAAATATTTTTGATAATTTTTAGATGCGAAATAAAATATTGAAAAGAAATTAAATAATGCAATATATTAAGAAAAACATGAAAATATGAAAATAATTGAGTTTGTGAAAGAAACCAAAATTGGCCTCGGCATGGTTCGAACTCAGTCCCGCTTTCAAACCTTGAAAACCAACGCCGACCAACGAGCAAGTGTGTCAATCTGTTGGAAACGGACTGAGTGGAATTACAGCGTTGCTTCTCCTTCGCCACGAACTCACGCCAACCATCGCTTCTTCATTTCAAATATTTGAAAGAAGGTCGCCATTGTTCGTCACTAAGGTTCCCCGCAAAATCAAAACGCAGTATACATAATATAAATTATATCTAAGACCATGATTCGATTCTCAGTCATTCCGAGTTCAATGGCATAGGTCTTGTTGTCAATTTTTCCTATTAGAGAAACCCTAAGTCATCCACAGAAACCCTAATCATGGTGAAACACGATTCGTGCCATGGAAATTCAATTGGTTTACCAAAGCTTGCAAACTTGATTCTAAACACAAACAAACAATCAAAACAAGTTAATAATGCATGAATATGAAATCGAATTTGAGATTTTCAAGAACAAACCAAACACAGATTTCACGATTCGAATGGATTTGAGCAATGTAAGGGTCTGGATTGACTCAAGAGATATCAAGGAATCTGTTGGACACCTTAAAATCGATGGAAAACGGCTGGAAGTATGATTGCACTTTGCTTGAGAGGCACGGTTTTTTCAGTTTGAGAATAGGGTTTCCAAGGCAATTTTTTCGTCCTCTTGTGATTGGTATGCATCAGGTATATATGCTGGATGGATTTGGCATTGTTTTGGGAAAGATTTGATCAATAATCAATGATAATCAAATTTGATTTTTTCATGAAAATCAAATTTTCAAAACTTGATCAATTTCAATCCAATCTTGCCTTTTTGATCCAATTTCGAATTTACGGCTTTTAATGAATTTCAATCTCAAGGAAGAATAAAATCAATCTTTCGATAGTTTTCCCGTCGATTCGGGCTTAATCTCGACCACCGTTGGAGGACAACCAAGGCGGTCTTCATAGTTTTCCGTCGATTCGGGCTTAATCTGGACCTGTTTACACGAAGTGACATTACTTTTGAGAAAACAAGAGGAACTTTGATGAGAATATTGGTTAGTTTATGCAAAGTATGATGCATGACGGTGTATATGAATGACATATGCATGAATTATGACTTTATGAGAAATGTATGAATGATAGATGTTGATATTTCAAAACATATCCATCTTGAAGAAGATGCGGATGTTCATTCAAGATTTACCGCTTTGGAATGGTAGGTGAGAACTCCCTTTTGAAAGAGAACAAGGATATCCGAATTCCTCCGATGCACCATCTCACCAAGTTTTGGGCCTAGCTATTGTTGAGGAGGGTAGAGACTCGAGAAACTCGTTGTTGGAGATCTACACCCCGCCGAGGAGAATCTGGAAGGCGATCTGCTGGGACCTTGTATGTAGATCCCGCCGAGGAAATTGGGAGGCGCCTCTGGGATTTGGGTGCGATCTCGGAGCATTTGATAGTTGCTGGGAGACTGGCCGGAAGAGAGTGATCCGCTGTAATCTCTGGTTGGGAATGAAGATGTAGGTTCTCCGATGCACTATCCGACCAAGTCTGGGTCTGAATAATGCCGCTGGGGAAAAGGGGAAGGATCGAGAGATATCCGCTGGGATAAATACCTTGACCGGGTGAGGTGTTACGCTGGAGACCGATGTAACATTACTTAGTCGAGTGGAATTGCAGCTGTGGATTCCTTTTTGCTACTGGGAAGTGTCCTTGTGAATTTCGCCGCCGTCCCCACCCCGGAGCCTAGTAAGTACTTTTGTATGTTCACTTTTCGTATGTTTGTGATTAGATTCTTATTGTCAAACGCGATAGTCATTCAAAGCAAACGTTGGACTTATTGCAAATAACAATGCCATAAATTGTAAAGAGAAAAGCTTGCATTTATTTGAAAGTATGTATGGCCAAGTAGTTTGTACATAAGAAAGGTAAAAGCTATGGGAACAATCTCGTTAAGTTCCAACTATGCTAGTACTCATATTTCGACTATCTCATCTCCTGCCAAGAGAAAGTGAGTGATGATCTTCGCCATTTGAATCTTACGATAGTAGTCCGGAAGCGGTGATCCGGAAGAGACATAGTCGTACGCTTAAACCCTAACTTTTGCCTAGACCGCCTTTCGGTTTTCGCCAACGATACCCTTTTGCCCAAGCCTCCTTTTCTCACGGGTACATGTTTTGTATATATCCTATTTTGCAACCTTTGGTTCGCCAGATGCCCTTATTTTTGCCTAGGCCATCGACCTAGCGGGTCTCTTTATCGTAGTATTTTTGACTATGTTCGCTTCACGGTGTGGGAAGTCTTCACCATCCATGGTGCTAAGTATCATAGCTCCGCAGAATATCTTGACTACAAACGGTCCCTCGAAAGGGAGTCCATTTTCCCCAGGATCACCTTGTGGAAGAATGATGCGCTGACTACTAGATCACCGACTTGGTAGACTCGGTGTTTGACCTTCTTGTTAAATGCTCCGATCATTCGCTCGTAACTGTCCATGGAGATGGACGCGAAGTCGTCTCATCAATCAAATTAATCCGGTCAAGGCGAGTCTCGATCTAATCGCTTAACTCCGCCTCGGAGGACTCGTTGAGGTATCTCGAACCTCGATGGGTAAGACGGCTTCCATAACGTATACAAGAGAGAAGGGTTCCCCATTGATGTTCGTCTTGATAGCGATAACCATGAAGAGCAAATGGTAACATTTCATGCCAATCTTTGTAAGTCACATTTCTTCAGATAACCTTCATGTTCTTGTTGGCGGCTTCCATCTTATTCATCTTAGGCCGATAAGGAGAAGAGTTGTGATGCTTGATCTTGAATTGCATGCAAGTTCGTTGATCATCTTATTGTTGAGATTGGAACCATTATCCGTGATAATCCTTTCGGAGTGCCATACCGAGATAAGATTATGCTTGATGAATCGAGCCACTACATTCTTGGAAAATGATACGAGGTGTCTTCTACCCACTTGGTGAAATAATCTATTGCCACAAGGATGAAACGATGTCCATTGGAAGCCGGGCTTGATCTCCCCGATCATGTCAATGCCCCACATCGCAAAAAGGCCAAGGAGAAGTTAAAACATTCTGAGGTACCGGAGGTACGTGTACTTTGTCAGCGAACTGCACTTGTGACAAGATCGAGCGTAACGGTGACAATCGCTTCCATGGTGGACCAATAGTAGTTCTCAAAATCTTTTAGCCATGGTATGTCCACCGGAGTGGTACCAAATGCGTGTAACTCTTCCATGATACGCATTGCTGTTTTTCGACATACAATGGCCAAGTCATGGTTGCGTTGTATAAATGCCGTTGTCGAGAAAGAATTTGTGAATCTCATGAACTTTATCATTGATGATATCCCTCGGGATATTCCCAGTCTCAAGATACCTCTTCACATCGTAGTACCAAGGTTTCTCTTCGTATCAAGCTCACAACAATATGTTCGTCAAACTTTCAATGATGATCGGGAGCCTCGTTGTCCCATCCGACCTGAACATGGATGACATAGTAGCCAACGCACCGCTAACCGATTCTCTTCTCGTGGAATATGATCAAGTAATCTCTTCAAGTAGGGATCAAACTTAGAACATGTCTCGATATGGAATGAGATTCGATGTCATCCCACTCGCCTTAATCTGACCGATCACTAAAGCCGAGTCTCCATACACTTGTAAGAACTTGATTTAAGTCAATGACCCATGATGCACGCCGACTCGACCATGTTGTTAGTGCAATCAAACACAATCGGCGGTGAAAGGCGATGTCCTATCGGGGGATGTAATGATGGCGCCAATGCCATTGCGCGTTTGAGGTCCATCAAAGACCATAGTCCATCGGGATCCTTGTCCTTCCGCCCAGGCACGGTTCTTCGTAATCAACTAGTAGAACATCTTCATCGGAAATTGAACCGTATAGACGATAGTCATCTACGGCTTGATGAGCCAAATGATCGGCACCACACTTCCTTTGATCGCTTTAAGTGTACTGGATGTCATATTCGTCAAGATCATTTGCCATCTTGCTATTCTTCCCGAGAGTGGTTTCTCAAAGATGTATTTTATCGGATCCATCTTAGAAATCAACAAGGTAGTGTGAGTCAACATATCTTGCCTTAGTCGGCGAAAGCTAAGCCAAGCGTTGCAAGTTTTCTTGAGTGAGTATCTTGTTTCACAATGGTAAACTTTTGCTAAGGTAGTATATTGCATGCTCTTTTCGACTGCACTCGCCATGTTGCCCAACACACACCCCATTGAGTTCTCTGCAATCGCCGTACATGATGAGGTCTTCCTTGAGCGGCATCGTGATAGGAGGATTTGAAGGTACTCCTTGATTTTGTCAAAAGCGATCCGGCCGCCATTCCATTCCACTACTTGATCTTTCTTTAGTAACTTGAAGATTGGCTCACAGCAGCGCTATGTGCAATGAATCGCAATGTAGTTCAATCGGCCCAAGAAACTCTCGACTTCCTTTTCGTGTGAGTGCATCTCTTGAATAGCTTTAACCTTGGCGGGATCAACTTCAATACCTTTTCCACCGACAACAAACCCGTGAGTTTTCCTGATCCGACTCAAAGGTGCACTTGTTAGATTACCTCAACTGCACTTCTTCAACTCACAAATAGTTTCGCAAATGATTAAGATGTTCTTCTTCATTCGGATCGAGCTATCATGTCGCCGACGTAGACCTCTATCTCGTGATGAATCATGTCATGAAATAATGTCACCATATATCATAAGTGGCACCACGTTCTTCAAATCCGAACGGCATAACCTTGTAGCAAAAAGGCCCCATCTGTAACAAAAGTAGTCTTCCATGTCTTCGGAGCCATTTGATCTGATTAGAACCGAGAAACCATCCATGAAGGAGAAAACCTTGTCGAAAGCGGTGTTGTCAACCGAACATCAATACGAGGAAGTTGGAAATCATCTTTCGGACTTGCTTTGTTCAGATCTCGTAATCCACACACATTCGCTTCACCTTCTTAGGTACTGGTACCACATTTGCAACCACGGGATAAAGAAGGTAAATGGCAAGAAGCTTCATAACCGCTTTGATTTCTCCTCTCGACCTCGACATCGATTTATCTTCTCTTTTACTGAGAAAACCTTTTGTTGGCAATCGTGTACCACAATATCAATGTCTAAACCCGGCATGTCTTTGTACGACCAAGAAAACCTCAATATAGTCTCGTAGCATCTCGAACCAACCTTTCTTTAACACCGCTTGTAACACGGTGAACTCCACTTTGTAGGATTTTTGTATCCAAATGTGCGGATAGCAAGAGTCGCCACCGACTTTTATTTTTATCCAATTAAGGGAAGGTAAAAGTACGTAAAAAGACCTTCGTTAGATTCTCGAGTTCGGAGAATGGTTAAAGGGAAGGTATTAGCACTTTCATCCGTAGTTATCTACGGGCTCTTAGTTGCTCTAGATCACTTTTTAAAATTGCTTTCGTGTGTTTGACAAAAATGTTTTGAAAAGGCATTTCGCTTTGACTTTGTAATGACTCATGTAGGAGTGTATACAAAGTGTTCGGAAATGTTTTGAAAAGAATTTGAACTTTGAAAAAAGTGTATGGTGTGAAAAGCATTTGATAGAGCAAGCAACTAAAGACTTATTTACCCACTCGAATGGTCGTTTTTGTACTTCTACGTTCCTTTAGAATAGCGCCAGCCATACCATTAGTTAGTAGGTAGCTCCATTCGTTGGATGTAAGCGGACATTCGAAGGGACATCGGATGGTCATAGAAAGCAACTTGTAGGAAGTATCCTAGCACATTCAAGGATTATCATCATTTTCGTAGGCGACAATCGGGGTCAAGATCATGTATTCGGAGGCGACATCGTGGGTCTATGATCTTTGTATCGAAGGACTATGATGATTTGTTTGAAGGCAACGGTGCTAGAATACTCTCACGCTCGAGGACATGACCATTTTGAAATCGAAGGCATCGAGAGAATTACCTAAGGGCGTGTGTGAGAGAAGTGTCAAATTCAGAATATGTTATCTTGAAGATTAGTGAGCTATGTCCAATTATTATCTTGCCATACACGCCTAATTACTAGCAATTGATAAAAGGAAAGTAAATGCGGAATGTAAAGATGCGGAAGATAAACCTCACGCTATTACATGGCTTTGGGAAGATACATAATTAGAGTGGAAAAGTAAAAGTCCTAAATTAAACTATTACAACCCATGAGTTACATTATTGAAAAGTAAAATAAAAACTAAGAATCGTCAATCGGATCAACCCGTGAAAGAATAAGAAAATCGAAATATATGAATCGAACAAGAGAAAATGTTAGAAAAATGCAAGTTTTGATATGGAAAAATTAATACATGCTGGAAATAAGATAAATAAATTAAAATAATTTTTGGGATTTTGAAAAGATTTAATAATTAAAATGCAATTTATAATGATTTAAATGCTAAAATAAATAAATATGCATGCAAAATTATATTTTTAATTTATTAAATTAAATAAAGATTTTATGAAAATAATGCAAAAGAAAATGTTTTGGTAATTTTTAATGTAGAAATAAAATATGAAAAGAAATTGAAATGAATGGAAAATATTAAAGTAAAAGAAAAATATGAAAAATATAGAAAGTATGAAGTTTGGAAAAGAAAACCCAAACCAGTCCCTCGGGCTCGAACTGAGACCTTGAGATCTTTCCTCCAAACACCTTAACCACACATACATGGTGTCTTATGTGTTTGGAAAGTTGGAACTTTTGAATATGAGCATGACGTCATGGATTATTTGGAAAATCAACACAGTCTACCACTAAGTGAACGAATCCAACAAGCTAAACACACGCTGAAGCTACGCCGGATTCAAAGATTTGTTCGACGCCGAGCCCTAGCTCCGTCGCCTTCTCCGACGAACCAAAACGCCAACTAAACACACGACGAGAGCTATGGTTAATGCTACCCCCAATCGGGTCTCGCGAATCCGTGGTCTATGGGCCTTCGAATCGTCCCCCAATTTGTGATTCGACGCTAACAGTCTCAAAGCCCTGTATGGTATTCTGTTTCTAACGCTCAAGCACTCCCGATGGCCCAATCATGTTAAGGAACCTCGAACACAATGAAAGTTTAATCAATTAACACAAGGTAATAATAGAATGCAAAATCAAGGAAAATTGAATATGATGTTTGTATATGCATCGATCCGCTTGTTTTAAACCATGGTAAGAGTGTATTCTACTCAAACCTACCTCCTGACAATGAATGGTTGGAAGTATTTAAACTCACGAAATCAAATTGCCAAAGATTTGAAAATTTTGGATTAAGAGTTTGGGTTTGTTTTGAGCTAGGTTTCGCTCCCTTCTTGATAGGTATGCATCATGTACTTATATCGATGGATTTGGATCAATTTGAAAGAATCAATCAATATTCAATGGAAATCAAATTTGATATTTCCATGAAAATCAAATTTCAAAGCTTGATCAATTTCAATCCAATCTTGCCTTTTTGCTCCAATTTTGAATTTGCTGGTATTTGTGAGTTAATTGACCAAGGAAAGAATAAAATCAATTCAATTAATTTGAATTTATAATTTATTTTAAGATTTAATTTGCATTTAAATGAATAAATTACAAATTAAATAGAAAAATAAATCAAAAATTCGTGCTTTTGGCTTGATACTTAATTGCATGAGGAACAAGTTAGATGAAGAAAAGTAGGCCCATTTGCAAAAGATTTGATTTTTTGAAGTATCTCTCTTTGCATTCTTCCAAATCGTCAACTTGAATGGTGTAACTTGCTCAATTTTCCACATTTTTAGTGTTCTTGGACTTTTGAAAGCTCTAAGAGTCCTCTAAACAATGTCTTTGGTCTCATCTCAATTGAGTTACCATGCTCAAAATATCTTCAAAACAAAAAGTTGACTTTTGTTGACTTTGAAAATGACCAGAATGTTTGAGCTATACCTCTCAAATGAAGCATTTTTTGACATTCTTTGAGACATGAAGTTGTAGAGAATTGAATTCCTTCAAAACAAGAGGTGGTGGAAAAATTTCGAGAAAGTATGAGAAAGTTATGATCACCAAAGTTCGCTTGACTTTTCATCTAAACCTAATTTAGAAAGTTCGACTTTGAGCAAATCTTGAGTTTTCTTGATGAATCATGATCAACCCTGATCAAATGATGAATGTAACTTCAAAATGAGGATGTTGACCAAAAATATGAAGTTTGACCATGTTGACCACATTGACTTTTTGTCCAATACACCCGATTTTCAACCATCCGAGCAATTGCCCGAGGAAACTTGACTGTGAAGCTTGAAACTTGACATGGAGAATCTTTAAGCATGAGGAGGCATGAAGGCCATTGGAGATGTTGGAAACCATCTTGATTCTGAGAGATACCAAACCCTAGTTTGTTGATTGTCAGAGAGAGTTTGTCTCGATCAACCTCGAGGAATCCTCGAGTATGGATGTGTATGAAATTGA
>CM038794.1:276677900-276758175 GCA_021764765.1 Vicia sativa
GCATCCACGATGAAGATTTCTTTACCTATTAGTAGTGTTATCAAATAGCGTGTGCAATGACCGCTATGGCAGATATATGACGGTTTTTAGGTTAGGCCGCGAAAGGTAAATATCAACCGATATTGCAGGTTTTCCTGCCATAATCCACTATCACGGTGCCACAGCGGCTGGTATGGAGGATTTTGGCTCTTCGCCATGGACTGTCATCTGCCATCGACAACACTTCATATTAGGGACTACCACCTATTAGGAACCTCCGTAGAGATGAAAATATGGGCACACTATGAAACACAGACACGGAAACACGCACCTTTGTAATAATTTAAAAATAAATAAATTAAATATAATCACAAGTGTTGATTTTTTAAGACACTAAGACACCTTTTTTCGTATCCGTATACATGAGCTATAAATGCCCCCTTTCTCTCCTTGCTTTTATCGGTCCAACTAATAAATTTGTATTAAAAAATTTAAAATGAATGAGTGTTGTTGAAATATATTGATATGAAGTTATTAGTAGAGCCCGTTTTATAATTATTTTTGAGTTGTTGGATTAGAGGAGGTGGGTTATTATTAAGTATTAATATTAGAAAGTTATAAGTGAGTGACGTGTATCAGGGAGACCCACTTAGGAACCCAATTAGAGGAACTACCTTTGCAGATGCTCTAACGTGACTGACTTGTAGCTACAAGGTTTGATAATAATCTAGTTTTCATGAAACTTTTCTTCACTCTCTTCAGTTCCTCCATTATTACACTAGTTCAGTTCTTAATTCAGGTTTCTTATTATCTAGAAACATCCAAACCTAAAATAGTTACTTCAAGTTTACGATCCTTGATTGCAGTAGCTATTCTGTCAAAACAACCATATCTTTTTGTAAAACATTTTGCATTTTATCCGTCATAGCTATTAATATTCGTGGAGTTCTTCTTTGGATGTAAATATAATAATATTGTTCTAAGTGAAATTAGATAAAGGTTATAATTTTGGTCACAGTTAACAAATAACATGCTTACTCAGATTCAAAGCTTTGAGACAGAGCTTCTAGTACCTGAGCTCGTGTCCAAGGAAGGTGGTCCTGAAACATTCCGTGGAGTTTTTATTCGTGCCCTGGAATTCTTAATGTAGGACCAGATGTTCAAGTCCTAGCTGATTATCCTGTACCTTCTGACAAAGTACTGAGTTCTGATTCCTCTGTTGAAGGCAAAAAGGTTAGTTATTGACACTGTAAACTCTATAGAACACTTTTATCTGCCCCTTTATGAATTACTGATCAGTAGAGATGGTGGTTGTGATTTTCTAACTTGTCATTTTTGTTATTTCTCAGTTTGATTAAACAGTATATATTTCACTGACTTATATTGTATGGGTCTTGCTAACATTTACTCTAAGGGCACATGTTAACGAATAAAAATATAGAAATTTTGTCTTGAAATTTTTTTTTTTAAACAGTTAAAGAATTGACTACACAATTTCCAAGACAATATTTTTATGTTTACTTTAGTTTACTGACACTTCCCTACTTAAGGACTCATGCTAGCATTTGCCATATTTTATTTATAGATTGGATTGTTTGTTAATTCAAGTTTTAGGTTGTGAATGGTGATTTGTTTCAGAGCTATTAGAATTTAAATGGTTTGTTGGATAATAGAATAATGAAAACATGTTAGAATGTAAAGAATCAGATCAGATAAATGTTATATGAATTGAATACATGCCGTATAAAGAATGAACTAGGAATACTAGACTTCATGAATCATGTATAATATTCTGTTTGTTAATATGATATCCATAAGGATTGATATTAGGCCTTGAAGGAAGGGACTTTTTATTTGAACACTTAACTGTTCCAGATTAAATGAAGAAGGAAAGGTAGAAATTTTGTTGATTTTACCTCTACTTAGCTCTGGATCTAAGCACAATCCAGGTTAAAATGTTGATATTTGTGTTGTTGGTGTTTGTTTGAAGTCCCACATTGCTTAGGTTCGGGCTGTTGTGTGTATAAATATGTGAGGGCAAACCACCTTTGAGCTAGCTATTCGGTTGAGATCCAAATATATTAATATAGTATCTGAGTCGAAGGATTGCATGTGGGCATTTGACCCAGTAATCAGGCACGCCTAGCGTGTGTTGAAGTTGGTATTTATGTTGTTGGTGTTTGTTTGAAGTCCACATTGCTTAGGTTCCCGGCATTTGATTTAGATCACGCTAGGCGTGGTGTTGAAGTTGGTTTTATGTTGTTGGTGTTGTTTGAAGTCCTACATTGTTTAGGTTCCCGCAACCCATTTTTTCACCAAAGTAACTGATTAATTTACTCACCTCAATAGTCTCCTTATATAATACTACCTACTGCTATTGCAATTAGTGAACTAACATTCTTAGTCTTTATCTAACAGAGGCTTATTGACTTGTCTCTTTCAGCTCATCATTATTTCTTCTAATATATCACTTCTTCTGCTTTTTTCTTTTAACATACTTACTCTCCTTGGAAAAGTTCCTACTTTTTGAGGAAGAAGCCCATAATAATGTTACTATAACCTTATTTGATGTAACTTTCCAAGCTTAGTTGTTGGTCTCATATTCATATACATAATGAACTACTGATATACTGTATTATATTATTAGGCTTAGTTGTTTATACTAACATGGATCAGTAGGTTGTTAGCCATTAGCCTTCTGGCACTAAGTAAAGGGTAATCCATGTTTTGACTGTTAAAATAAATGAATTTCAACATGTACTTGTAGCAATAGGATGAGCACAAAGTGACAATAATTTTGAATTTTGTTGTTAAAGCAGTACTAAATACTAGTAAAGAAAGTCAGATGGAGTGATTGTTTAGGCAATTGTTAGTGATTGATTTGTTAGGGGAGATGGAATTGTTTGTAGGAAGAATCAAACTGTCGACCTCCTTAATATTCCTACCACGTCCCAATCCATACAGGTTACACTGGGACATGTCAGATAGAGTGATGACAAGGCTAGTCTTGGTGCCCCCACTTTAGGCCCTGTGGCATACATGGCTTATGCTAGTGTTTGCTTGCTAATAATTCCCATGTTTTCTGTAGATATTTAGATCCTTAATGAAGAAATTGCAAATTCTGCTTTCCAATGTAGTACATCTGTTATAATATATTTCTTTATCCTACGAGATTGAATTTGAGAATACACTGAATTTGCTGGAGTCAGAGCAGTGATTACTCAGTAGCAGCTACATGTACCGTTTATTCTAAACTAATTTGCTTAAAGCACTTTTGTTTGGGTTATGTGATTTACAAATCAGTGTTATAAATGGTACAATTTTCACTTCTTTGCTTGGTAGCCCTGCCTATCAAAATAAGCTATAGATTGTCAATGCATCTTGCCTTTGCACTGAAAGCTGGCTAGCCTAAAATCACGTGAACTACTTCAATGGGATCTAGTTTTGGGCTTAGTTTAGAGTTCTGCTTTCTCTTTTCTTGATGACCTTTGTTCATGCCCATGATGAGCAGTGATCTCACTGTTTACGGGTACCTAAACATGGTTATCCTTTGGAGGATTAAAAATGAAACCTTCACACTAGAAGACCTATATTGGCTTGAGAGGTGTATAGGGCATGTCTTACCATCCAGCTACTAGGTATCAATTGGTAACTGTCCACTTTAGGTTGCTCACTTAGAAGTGTTGGCAAGCTACCGGATATTTGCTATTTCAATTACATGAATCAGCGATTGCTTAAGCCACTCCACTTGAATTTCACTGAGTCTAGAGAGTGATTACTCAGTAGCAGCTACATGTACCGCTTTCTTCTAAACTTATTTGCTTGACGGGCACTTTTGTTTGGGGTCAATATATCATATAATGCACTATTTCGTTTGGTTTCAAAACCACTCAACACCTTTAAAAAAATTGGCTATTACTATGCTTCTATTGAACACTTATGCTACTTAAGTTCTTAGCTTGACGAGATTGATGCCTGACTTGGATACTCGAGCAGACTCTCGCCAGTTATAAGTCTCTATATCACTCCTAGTTCCTTTACACGTACCATTTCTCTCTGCTCTCACTTCATTTTCTACTACAAAGGTAGGGGTAGAGGATCCTACGTACAAACTCTGGGTTCCTATTGCCATTAATTTTTGTATATAGGAAATGGTAGTGGTTAATTTGTTAGAAGAGAAGAAATTTATGTTAGCAGCCGATCAAACCTGGAACTTGTATACAGTATTCTTTTTCAACGTTTCGACTCATCAATTGACTACACATATGGAGATGCCATTTTCTCAACAATCTAGGTGGAGCTAGGATCAAAATTGTGGGTATTTTGATAGTGAAATAAATATATAAAAAATGTACAAAGAATTAATGACCAAAAATATGATAATATTTTGAATAAAACTATACTAATATTTCAATTACAACTAAAAATAAAAACATTCTAGTCTAATTGTCAAAGTCCCTGAAAACTCTCTCCTTTTTAATATATTCACATAACTCATGCATTACAATGATGTGTATTTTATATGAAACCAAGGAATTCAACATCTTCATTAGTCTTTATATTCATCTGATACTTCTTTGTACAAAAGATGCATGTTATTGATAAAGATACAATAATACTATTCTACAAAGAAATCATTATATTTAGTTTTTAATCTGTATAATCTATATAACTTTTTAATGAACTACCAAAATCTTTCTATCACCACTAAAGCAAGAGCAATAATCTTTTATATGCATTCTCAAAGTGAAAGAGTTAGTGTTTAATTTGGCACATATCTTAATGCTGATAATATACAAGAATTAGCTTAACAAATTGGGAAGTCAATGATAGGTCTATTATTGCTAGTTCAGAAGTTTTTACTTGTTAATTAAGTAGTTGGTTAGTTAGTTAGTTAATTAGTTAATAGATAGTTAGTAGTTTTGTTGAAAGTTAGTTGGGACAAATAAGGCATGTTACCTATCCATATATAGGAGGATTAGAGGAAAACGCTTTTAATTTGAGAGGAATAGGGCCTTATGGCATGAGATAGACAAATTTCTGAAGTGCCGCCATTGTTAGAATTCAAAATGGATCTTTCCCATTGAGTATAATATTCCACTTGGTTCTATTAGTCAAGGTATCTAATAAAAGTATGTTAAAGTTAATCAATAACAAGTATTAAGCAATTTCACTACATTAAACATGACCTATAGAAAGGAAAATTCAAAAGCAAAAATCAAATAGACGCCCAAGTTCAAAGACATATAAGGGATTGTTAGGAAACTCGCATAATATAATGCACTATCAACAAGATAAAACCACAACATTTCTAGCCTAACTAGTTACTCTATGATACATGCTTTTTATAATTTTTTGATTATAAGATTAATAAAAGATTTCTATGAGCAGATCGATTTTAAACTCAAGCTATTGTAAGTCTAATAAAACGTAAAAGTCTTGCAGTACTTGAAAAAGAATGAAAAGAATGTAAGAAAAAGAATTAAAATAGTTGAAAGTAAAAATTGAAGTCATGATAAAAGAATAGTAGTGCAAAATCTGCCTAAGACAGATTTTGATCTCAGGACTCTTATATAAAACTCCAAAACTAATACCATCGAGACAAACTTCTTTCTATGTTTAGGTATTTTAAAGAATACCCTATAATTTCTAGATCCGACAACACCTATCATGTTTCTTATTATTTATGCAATGACAGGATAATACTGAAGAAGCTAGTTATAGTTGCTGTGAGACAAGGGAACATACTGGCGACTGCGTTTCATCCTGAATTGACAGCTGATACTCGATGGTAGATATTATTTGTTTTTGGCTTTGAATCTTACAATGCTGTATTGTATGAGATATGAAATTGACATCAAAAGCTCTATTTTCGCAGGCATAGTTATTTCTTAAAGATGGGAAGTTTGGTTGGAAAAGAGACCTCAAGTAGCATTGTTCCAGCAGAAGTCACACAAGTCAGTACAAGTTTTAAGCAGCCACCACAGCACGATCTTCCTATCTTTCAGTAGGACCAGAAACTCATTACAACTTTTAAAAAATTGTGAATGTTTTATTTATTTATTAAATAATTTTGTTTTTGAAAAAATACATGATTTACTGTTAGATCTTAGAAGATATAGTTTAATACTAGTATTTTATTTTGGGAGATAAATAATATATCGACACAGTCTAGAGCAGCCAAAAATTCCACCTGCACCACATTTAATCTGGCACCTCTATATATTTTTTAAATATGAAAAATATCTGTTGTTAAAAAAAAAACGAACTAAATTTATGGTATTCTTATATGTAAGAAATTACTGGTAGTTCATTTAAAATTTGGATAAGTTACGATTACAGTAATTTCAAAAATTTTAAAATTATTATTAAAATATTGAAAATTTCAAAATTTCTAAAATTTCTCAAAATTGTAAAAATGTTAATAAAATCTTTTGAAAATTTCAAAGTTGCTGGTAAAATCTTCTAGAAAATTTCAAAATTTATGATAATATCTTTAGGAAACTTCAAAATTTTGAAAAATATCACTTTTTGAAGAATTTCCAATAAGTGTTTGAAATTTTCGATATTACCTAAGAGATTTAAAAAATTAATGGAAACTTTGAACAATTATTATGGTGTTTTGACATTTTAAAGGGTGCCATATACAACTCAAGAGGTGGTCGAGTTGATGAGAAAAGGCCAAGTATATCCAAGACGTACCAAAAGTAACTTTCTTTTCCTCCATGGTCTGGCATCTACCAATAGGCATGTGTGAATGAGCTTCCGCCGTGGAAGTTTCATCCCGAGGGGTAACACCCTTGAGGTAACCCAACTCCTTGATGAAGCCTATAAGCTTCTTTAGATACCACTTTTTTCGAGATAGATCATCCCTTTGTAAAGACATACAATCCATTCATTTGGAAGTCGTATAATCCATCCCTTTTGAAGAGGTACAATCCATTTCCAATAAGAAAATTACCCTCGTTCCAGTATTTGGGAAACAAGTTGTTGCAATCGAACTAAAATTTCATTCACTCTTGCGTTGTTGTACATAGACAAGGGCTTAAGGGGAAATTGTACTAAATCGACTGGAATAGCCATCACCCGACCACAGAGAAAGAGTCACAATTCTTCTGGATTACTACTCGTAGTGTACGGGAACCACCATATGAAGGAGTATAGGCGATCCATATCCAAAAGGCATCAAACGATCCTCCACATCACAAGCTTAGCAAATAACATGTTGTTATAACCGCTCCACTATATAAATGATACATGTAAAGAATTCCGGGACACAATTTTAAATTCAAATTTCATTCAGCCTCTTCACATACTGACTTAAGCATTGGAGTGTTATTCTTGCATATCACTCTCTCACCGCGTCGAAAAATCAAATCCACCGTTGACCATCACCACCATTGATTCTCCTATCATTTATTTGCAACTGGATAAAAAGAGAAAAAAAAGTCAAAAATTGTAAAGTGAAGCAACACATGCGTGTTATGTTGGACCAACTATTTATAGGATGCTGATTATGCACACCAATTCGTCATAGAGTCTATCGTCTTTAATCGAAAAAATCGAATCAAATTAATTTAATTTCCGTTAGTTTAAATTATTTTTTTTTAAAAATTGTATTGATTTTATTTCAATTTGATTTGATTTAAATATTTGATTTGTTAAATTTTATATGATCCACTTACACGCTCATTAAAATCACTTTTACTTAATTAGAAACATGAAATCCAAAAGACATGATATTAATATGAGTAATGTTATTCATACACCAAAATCTTACATCAATACTTACATCAAATACTATTCGTCGTATTTATACGGTGAATAGTATTCTTTAATAAAAATATATATTTATGAACAATAATGTATTATTATAATAAATAAAAAATTTATAAAAAAATTTATATTTTTTTAATAGTAAAATAAAATTGGTTCATGAAATAAAAAATTGATTAATGAAATGATAAAGTTGGTTAATAAATAACTATATATTAAAAATAATTTAGTAGCACTTATATCGAGAGGTTGTTTTAGTGTTTCTATGGAGGTTGCATTAACATGTTTCCTTCGGTTGTTTTCACGTGTTTGACCAGAAGTTCTATTCTTCATTAGAACTTCTAATACTTCATGATCTTCGTAAGCCTTGTTGAACACACTTTTATCAAGGGGTTACATATGGTGCTTCTATCGAATTTGTATTTCAATCTTCACTGTAAGTTTTTTACGTCGTGTTCTAGAAGTTCTTCTTAAAACTTTTAAATTCATCTTCTGCTCATAGTATAATGTTCTATTTTAAGCGTTTGAGTCAGAACAATTTTTTATTAACCAACTTCATCATTTCATTACCCATTTTTTATATATTTAATTAATTTTATTTTACTATTAAAAATATAAATTTTTTATAAAAATATTATTATAATAATATATTACTCTTTATAAGTAAAAAAATTATTAAAAAGTACTATTTACCGTATAAATATAATAAATAATATTTGATGTAAGTATTGAGGTAAGATTTTAGTGTAAGAACAATATTATTCATTTAATATATGACATACTTACATCCACAAGTTCTTAATGGAACAAAGCATATAGAATGACTCAACCACATCCACAAATTCTATTGAATCAATCACTTTCATCCAAGGACACACAAATTTGTCCACATTACAATCCATGTCATCAACACCAGATAAGCAAGAGGATAAGCCATACCCAATCTCCACCATTAGATGGATACTCCAAAATCCAACGGCCAAAATCCACCAACCAAATATTATCCATAATCATCATCTATTCATCTTCACCACCCACATCAAATACAACACTATCACTCACTCTTCTTCATTTCAAAAACTCACAACAACACCTCTCAATTTTCTATTCCCACCCCTTAAGCGCACATTAGCACAAACCAAATGGCAACCGCAACAGCCACCGCTGCCGCCACTTCATCCTTCATCGGAACTCGTCTCCGTGAAGTCCAATCCAATACCTTCCGAGTACAAGCCAAATTCGGCGGCTTCGGGTTCAGAAGAAGAAAGCCGCACCGAAGAAACCGTCACGATCGGCTCCAACCACCGACCGTCCGTTATGGTTTCCCGGAGCAAAGTCGCCGGAGTATCTAGACGGAAGCTTGGTCGGCGATTACGGTTTCGATCCATTTGGTTTGGGGAAACCAGCCGAGTATTTGCAATTTGATCTCGACTCGCTTGATCAGAATCTGGCGAAGAATCTCGCCGGAGATGTGATCGGAACTAGGACGGAATTTGATGATGTTAAGTCGACGCCGTTTCAGCCTTATACTGAAGTTTTTGGACTTCAGAGGTTTAGAGAATGTGAGCTGATTCATGGCAGATGGGCCATGCTTGCTACTCTTGGTGCTCTTACCGTTGAATGGCTTACCGGAGTTACCTGGCAAGACGCCGGAAAGGTTTGTTTGCTTCTGAAAATTCTGATCAATATTCGTTTAGTGTTTATCACTGCTAATTTTGATTAGTTATCACTTATTTTAGTGTGTATTACTGCTAATGTTGATTAGTTATCACTTATTTTTAGTTTTTATCAATGCTATTGTTGGATGCATGCATGCATGGCTGCGTTTAGATTTTATTGTTGTGTTCTTAGGTTTATTATTTAGAGAATTAAAAGTAGCGAACTTATAGTGTAAAATTGTTTTACACTGTCATTCATGAATTCACCGATCAACTATGACGCACGACTAATTTAAAAATATTAAAATGACTTCACATAATACATGATAGTGATTCATGAATTCACCATGAATTCACCGATCAACTATGACGCACAACTAATTTAAAAATATTAAAATGACTTCACATAATACATGATAGTGATTCGACCATGAATTCAGTCAACTATGACGCATAACTAATTTAAAATATTAAAATGACTTCACATAATACATGATAGTATTGACAAGTAGTGGCTTTGTTTACTAAAGTTAGATCTCAAACATTTTAAGAAAAATTAAAGAAAACAACTAGAAAATTCTATAAAAAAATTTATATTTTATGTGCACGTCTTTATTCAAATGTGTTGGTGTTTCAGAAACCCTAAGTTTTTAAAGGGATTTCTACTGTTGAAAAATAAATCATGAAATGTTTGTTTATTTTTTCAGGTGGAGCTAGTGGAAGGATCAACATATCTTGGACAACCACTTCCATTCTCAATCACAACATTGATTTGGATAGAAGTTCTAGTTATTGGCTACATTGAATTCCAGAGGAACGAACTTGACTCGAAAAGAGACTATACCCAGGCGGAAAATTCTTCGACCCACTGTTTAGCAGCTGACCCAGAGAAGAAAGCAACACTTCAATTGGCTGAAATCAAACATGCGCGTCTTGCAATGGTTGCTTTCCTTGGTTTTGCTGTTGCTGCTGCTACTGGTAAAGGACCTCTTAACAATTGGGCTACATTTGAGTGATCCTCACACTACCATCATTGATACCTTTTCTTCCTCTTAGTTCTTGTAACTTATGTATTGTCTCTATATGAATATATAAATGTCTTTTGGCATTGGTTGTAAACATGTGCTTAGTTTGATTAGTACTTGCTAAATTGTTAACTTGGATTGGAGCAGTTATGATTAAGCATGGTTTTTTCTGCTTGATGAGAAGAGTCTTATTACTCCTAAAATTCTAAATTGGTACTTCTCCCTCAAGTTTGGAGATATATGTTTAGCAATCTCAACTTTAAAATAAGAGTGTTGAAATGAATCAATTGAATTTTGTTTCTTAGATCTGCATGCAACAAGTGCAATGACCAAAAAAAGAAAACAAAATCTAGACATTTGACAACTTCCCAAATGAGGTACTAAGTATGAAAAACATAGTCTTAGTCTAACGTATGATATGTAAAGTCTAATGGATTTTATTGTTTGAATGGGGAGATTTTGAACATCATGGTTTGTGGGTGGTACATGATGGGGATCCTTAGGGGGATCATGAAGGTCATTATGTTGAAGTGGATCAGGTGTGATGAGTATGTCAAGTAAAGGTTTGGCTATGAGTATCAAAATTGGTTTCGTTTGAGTTAGTCTTATTGTGTTTGAGGGGAAAAATATGTTTAAAAAATGTTACATCACTAAAGATGAGGTAAGAGTGATCAGTGACCTATGAGATTGTAAAGTTGATCTATGAGATTGTAAAGTTTGGGATGATGATAAAAAGTGAATTTCTTAATCTACTCTATATAGGTGGGGTGCACCTCGCGAAAATCCTAAAATACTGATTTCCGGTTAGCACCCCATTTTGTTCAAACCAGGCAAAATGTGGTGGCACCAAAAAATCAATAAAAAACAATATCGGAGATTAACTTTCGGTAGTGTACCGAAAGTATAACTCCAACTACAGAAGCGGAAACATTGAATTATAGGTCACCTAGATATTTTGTATGTTACCGAAAGTTTATTTTCGGTTTTGTCACGAATGTTGATTGCTATAAGCAAGAACACATGCATGGCGATCACCACCATTCTTCACTTTCTCCTTCAACCTCTCCATTGCCAATTCATTTTGCAATCAAAATCCATACTTTTTGGTTCATCATATCGTAAAAAGCTCAACAAAGAAAATATAAGATAAACATCATCCCTTTTATCTCTCATTCTCCGCATTAATCCTTAACTTGTTGCGAAAATAAGGTTACATATAAACCGAAAGTTTATTTCCAGTTAGTAGTTGAACTTTACCGGAAGGTTACTTCCGGTTTTGTCTCTGTTTTGAAATTCTGCAAAGATCGCATTATTTTGTCTTTGTTTTGTGTATTTATGAATTTTATTATGTTACATAGGTATGGTGCACCGATAACATTCCTAAGCCGATGACACCGGTTGTATTCGGTCGTTAATTACCCGCCGAATTAAGTCGGTTATGTTCGTGAACATTTTGACAATGTTCAAGAATTTGATGTCCAGAGATATGTTGCGATGGATTCATGAGGCAACGAGGTTAGGATTTGTATCGAATAGCAAGGTCCGATTAAAATCGATAGAAGAAATATTTGTTATTTGATCATTAAGGAAGCAAAATATGTGGCTAACATTCAAAAATTGGAAGCTGGGAAAGCACAAGAAAATGTGTGTCTGTTTTGATTACGTGGTTATTATCTAATGGAATAAGTGGAAGTTTAATTGATTAGTGGAGAACATAATCATGATTTAAACTCCAAAGTTGATCGGTCATCCAATAGAATGTCGCTATAGGATGAGAAAACTTGTGTTAATTATGATAATTTGGTACTCCCCAAAACATTCTTGCAACATTGAAGCGCAAAGACCAGAGAGCACCTCTAATATCAAACAAGTGGCCAAGCGCTATAAAACAAAGTTGGTCATTCGGAGGATCGAACAAAAATGCAACACCTTCAAAATTCTGATATTGGGTTAATTATGTTTGTAGACACCGACGGGTGATGATGGGGAAACCGTTAGAGACATTTATGGAGTCATCCCGGCTCATTAAATTATTCAACACGCTTCCTACGAGGCTCGTAATGGATTCATTATACAAACCAACAAATGAGCTCCGTTGGAAATTGTTGTGTTACATCACCGAGAAGACGTAGTCAGTTGGTTTTACATTTCTAATGCGAAAAGAAGACAACTTTAAATACAAGTAGAGGTGTGTCGGTCCATGTTGAATACCAAAGATATGCCAAAGGTAATTGTCACCAATCGTGATCGACTTTAATGAATGTCGTTGAACCGTATTTCCTACTTCTTCTGCATTACTTTGTAGGTACCACATTACAAAAAAAATTGAGAAGTCGGAACCAAGTGGGGTCGAAACAGAGAAATGGGTGAAGATGGAAAGTTGGTAAAGTCCGTGTTATTGTGGAAAATTATGGTGCATGAATGCTATTGTTAATGCATCTACAAAAGATGTAGTGATGTTGTTTGCAATTAGAGTTGTTTAGAGAATATTCAAATCTGTTGAAATGTGGAAGCACAATACTTGATCGTGTTAAGGAGAAATTTGTTTGTTATAGATCGATCAGTTATGCACCTTGACATACAACATCAAACCGAGTCAACTGCATATGCTTGCTCAAGAATTGATTGGAAAATAGTATAAGCGATTTGATTACTGGTTGGAGTTGTGAACCATATGATCATGAATAGTATAATGAGATAAACGACATTTAGTCGTAGATCACGTGTTGGAACATTGTGTTTAAGGAGAATATGCTATATTCTCATTTGGTAGGTAAAATATCTCGAGGCGCTTAATTATATTTTCCATGAGGCCACAAGAGCTTCAAGTGGGTGATGAGCCTCAAAGGGTACTATTGTGAAAACATATTATCTTCCATGTGCTTGTGTGATATCCAAGAAGTTGAGTGGTAATGTCCCCGATAGGTATGAACGAGGTCCTAATCGAAGAGACTTAGTTTCGAGGATGACGAAAAATCAAAAGTGATAAATCAAATATCTCCATCCTACCGAATGGAAGCAATACAAGCGAGATTTTAGAGCCGATGACTACCTAAGCTCAAATCAAAAGAAGAGTTGAGAAAAATTGCGTTCTCTGAGACCACGAATTTGAACCACCTCTCAACCCAGAAACAAAAGGTGCAATCAAAAGGTTGAAACCTAAACTGACCGACAATTTACCTAATGAAATTAATGAACATGTTGACATTTTGACTCACCCACATTAAAATCATAAATATGCTTCCAAAGTTGCCTCAGAAAACCAGTTCCATCAAAAATACCTTTCATCGATCACAGGGTTTTCTTGCACAAATACGTTGAAAGGATCGTGAATATGGTCAGTGACGGTAGTTGTGGCTTTTGAGTTATGTTTGCTAAGCATCCGTGAATATTATTATAATATCATGAAGATAATTACTTACCACAGAGTTGCTGGAATACACTGAGTTAGACATTAACGTGTGTTCGGGAGTAAGGAAAGTTGAGAAATACACCTTGCACCATTACCGTTAAGGTTGGATGTGCACCGAAGACAAATGGATGCGTCACGAATGGGTCATCTACAACAAGTATGATGAGAGGGTGTATTAACCCACCGATACGCTTTTTGGAGACTTATTTTCCGCACTTCTCCACACCAAATCTCGTTGATCGTATCATTTGTGTTGGATGGATTTCAACCACGCATTTTGTTAAGTTCATTTTGAAACTGGGATGTCCGATACCACCATATCACCAGAGTGGGCGCTTCATTTCACAAGCATCGTAGACATAATAACATTTTTATAGAAAATATAAGAATACAAAAGTTGAGGAAATAGATAGAAATAATAGGGAAAGTAGGTGCCACCGTGGATTTATCCATACTTCTTCGGCTCTTCAAGTAGTATAGGTATCATTATATGTTAACTTCATTTTGATGATGTATTATATGTGGAAATATACCATTTTTGTAATTGACAATTTAGTGAAAAGTTGAATAATGAGATTTTCTGCTTGAGTAGTTGTTTGTTCTTTCTGTTTTTCAGTCTCAGGCATTTACTGGAAGTTTACTTCAATGGTCTTAAGTAGAACCGAAATTTAACTTCCTATTTTCACGATACAAAGATAGGATTTTATGGTCCATGTTTACATCCTTTTACTATAAAAACACCACCCTCTTATATTTTGCCATACAACAACAAAAATCGGAAATGGACATCAAATTGAACATCAATAGGTTGCAAATTGTCCATTTTCCCGTAATTTAATCTCATAATAATTCAAGATCACGGTACAATTCCAATTAAAAAGGTACAAGAAACTTTATGGGAACTTGTTCCTTACGATGATGGTCGAAAGGTAGAGAAGATCTATATCACTTGTCATCGATCGACAATGAAGGGAATCGAAGTTCATGAACCGTGAACTAAAGAACATTGCACGATTACGGGTTATGTGGTCGACTTATCGAACTTTTCAGGAGAAAGTTCCACTCGACTAGATACGACTTTATCAAGAATCGTCGATGACATTATGAGGATGTTGCAACACCCACCGGGATATTGACTTGTAGTGTTCAATTTATGTCTAACTTTCGGTTATGTTTCTAAGTTTATGTATCTCTTTGTTAGAAAATAAAATGAATTTTTGAATTTCTGTTATGAACAAAATCGAAAATATAGTTACGGTTAGATTCCAAAAGTTAAATTCTGATTTGTGACAAAATACATCAGATGATGCGCGTTCAAAATATATTTCTAATTTTGAGGGACATTTTAAAAATTTCAGAGGTGGCTAAGAAACCATAAGGTGGAATAAGAAATTCCTAAAAAACGCAAGATATGGGTAGGACTAAACTTATGTTTATGAATGGGAACATTATAACATGACACAAACATTCTAAGATTTTCATTTATACTCAGAAATTCTACCATATATTAACTTAGTAAGTGATAGGATTGGAGTTACCTAGAATCTTTGATGTTGTCTTATTAATCAAATGATAGTAACATTGCATCATCAAAATATGATAGAAAAGCGACCTAAAACAAAACAAAAAATTAATAGACACTTTATTATCAAAATATTATAGATACACGACTTGAAAGATGATAGTCCCAGAAAGATTCATGATAACATGATAGTCCTAGAAAGATTCAAGATGTGGCAACAATTTTTTGAATGTTTTAATGTTCAGAGGCACCACTAACAGGAGTTAGTGTGTGAGATCACTTGGGTCGCTTTATAATAGCAGGTATACTTTGGAATTTTAGTACTCTTTAAGCTTTAGCCCTTAAAGTTAAAGTAGCAATTAGGGTGCTATAGTTCTTAATACACAAAACATTATTTTGGAAAGCGACTCCTAACAAGTGGTTCAAGCTATCCTGTCTAATCATAAGGGTAACTCTGATTTAGTTTAGTTATTCTTTTCTTACGACAATTGTTTCATATTTATCCAAATTTTAAAGTTAAATTTATTAAACACCAAATAAATTCAGTTATCTATTTGTTAGGGAAGACCATTAATTCTTAAACCAAACGTAATTTTTTTTATTTAATTTTTCGTTGTATTGAATTTCATTTAATTAATGATATGAATTAAATTTGTTCCCATAAATAAAACTCCTTGTTCCTAAAAAAAAGGCTCAAACAGAAATTCATTTGAATTGTTTAATCTTGGAGCCTTAGTAGACTTGTTTAATCTTGGAGCCTTAGTAGACTTGCTAAACTGATTTGTGACATATGCAAAGAAATTCTTTAACAATTCAAAACCATGATACATGTATTTCATCAAGTGTATCCATGTAAGTGAATCTAATGCACTTATCAATAGTGGTAAGAAAATATATTTTACCATCATATGTGGGTCCCCTGTGTCACAATATACTAGATAAAAGGCTTCAGTAGCAAAATTATTTTGAGAATCAAATGGAAATCTTATAAATTTTGCCAAAGGATATCCTCCCTAGGATATCCTCCTCTATTTTATAAGTCGTTTTACTATTTTACTGTACCAATAAATCATTAGTGTTATTTCTCCTATTATATCATCAATTATTTATTATTATTATTTTCTTTTTGGCGCATCTTTTCAATACCATTAATGAAGAGTTTTGTTTTAGTAATTTTTTTTTCACAGTTTTTTTCTATGAAAAGTCGAAAACTTATATACAAATAAGCAGAACAATAATGAAAATAAAACCAAGACTAATGAAAAAGGATGTTACTTATAGATTTAAACATATCAAATAAATGTCTAGCTTAGAGTGCCACAAATTGGCATCAAACATTATAATGAAACTATTAAATGACATGAGAGTAAAATTGACATCACTATGGGATGGGATATTATTTAGACTAAAATGATAAATAAAGAGTTGTTGGCGCATTTAATTTGGAGTTATCAGATGGAGACATGTGTTTCAATTTACCTATATTTTTGCTTGTTTGTCGGTGGATTAAGTGGTGCAAATATAAAGGTGTGAACAATGGTGGCGAAGAAGATAAGCGGTGAAGAAGTAGTGGAAGAAGAAGATGATTTAAAAGTGGTGAAGATTGTATGATTGCAATGTGGTATAAGAGGTGTTTGCAATGATGGAAGTGCTCTTGTTGAGAATGGCGACGGACGGAAGTGTAGTAATGGCATACATTTAATGGCCGCATAATAAGTGTTTTGCCAGTAAAGTCGGGATGGTATGCGTGTTTTGGAGCAATTAAAAACACACCCCTAATCATGTTTTTAGATTGCTTCGAGCAAGTGCTTTTTTTTAATCAATTTCTTTAAGCGGTGAATATGTTGCTAGTTGAATGCGGGGCGGTAAGTTTTGCTTTTTGGAGTTTTTGAAATGGATTTTGCGTATTGGTGGTGACGGCTGGTGATGACAAGTTGATGGCCAAGTAATTCTTTGGTTAATTGACAAATAAGTTTATTTTTGGTTTTGTTTTGGAGTTTTTGCGAAGTTGACACGTTGCGGTGGCGACAATGGTTTTTGTAAGATGGCAAGCACAATGCTTTGTTTTTTGTGATGGAGCATTTTTTGGCTGCGAAATGTAGCGTTTGTTTTGTTTTATCTTGGCTAAAATGAATTGTGTGTGGTTTATGAATTGGCATCGCCGTTTTTATTTTAGGAAGTACGGTGGTTCGATTTTTTGATGTTTCAAATACTTTTAATGCGGTGAGATGAAATTTTTACATGCACCGGCGTTTATGCGGTGGTAGATATTGTTTGCTGTAAGATGGTTTGGGAAATGGTTTTTGGAAATAATGTTACAGTAAATTTGCTGGTTTTATTTTTTCGTTTTCGCTTAATGGTGGACGTTTCATAGTGTTGGTCTTAAAATATCTTGGCATTTAGTTTTGGGCCGTGTGAAGTAATTTTTTAAATATTGACGATTTTAGGGCGTGAAAATTTTGCACGGTTAAGCGAGCTGAGTGTTTTGACGTGGTTGTAAGCGAAAGCGGTTTGATGTAGTGTGGCAAAGCGATTTTTGATGACAAGCGATATTTTACATACACTGCGGAGATGGAGAAATGGTGGCTCGGTGTTTGTTATTTTCTTTTAACTTTAGGAGTTGCTTAAATTGCAGAGAGTTTTTTACTAATACATTTTGGAATTTTTCGATATTGAATTTTGTGGTTGAGTAAATAGACTTTTTTTTTCTGGATTATTTGTGGAATGAGGTATTCGGACGATGTATTTTTCCATCCATGTATTATGTTGTTGAAACAATTGTTTTGAATTGTTTTATTTTAGTACGGTGGTTACTTGTCGAAGTTTGACCAGGATGGAGAAAGTTTTAGCCACCAATCTTGCTTGGTATTTGTTATGCGGCTTTCGTTACGGTTTACGGTATCGGTAGACTTTTTATTCGTTTCTTCGGCGACTCCGTGTCTTGTTTTTTCATGGCGGAATGTTTTTTATGGCGCAGCTAATTACGGCGGTTTGGTTTTATCGATTGTTTTGCTTTTCCATCATCTGCGCTTTTTGGATAGATAACCATCAACATTAATTTTTGATTCGGAAATTTTTCATTTACCAGCTTTGTTTATTGGTTTTGTTTTCCAATTTTTCATTTTGTTCAGGTGGTTCTTCTTTTACTGTTGAAGCGTTGCTTGTTTACGGGCTAAGGGTTTATTATGGATTTTTTTTTAAATAAGGAACTGTTTGGTTTTTGTGTTGAACTTTGATGAATGCAACCTTTGCTGCTGGCACGAATATCTTTGTTGATGTTAAGGTTTTTGATGGAGAATACAATTGGCGTACGGTGATGAATGATGAACCATTGTTGAGCGATGATGGTTTAATTTTTCGCTGTTTCGTGGCGGTGTTATGGTGGATTAAAATCTAAATACGCATGGCTGGTTCTATTTTAAGTTTATAAGGTGTTTTTCTTGGATATTTTGCTGTGGACATTTGCGTTCGAATGTTATTTAAAATTTTAGGTATGGTTTTTGGTTTATTTATGGAGTTGTTTGGATTATGTTTTGTTTTTTTTTTATTTGTCTGTGATGGTGTAGTTGTGTAAATATTTCATGCTGGTATTATTTGTTACGGGGCCAGTAAATGGAATATATTATACCAATTAGTTCTTAATTTTATCATTTTAAATATGCTTTTGATTTTAATTCTTTAATTGGTGAAGATATTCTTTTTCAACATGATAAATTATATGTTTGGTGTGTTTCAACAAAGTAGGAAATATTGTTTTCTTTTCAATGTTTATACATGTTCAGAGTGGCATGTATTGTGCTGGATGGTGGTGTGTTTTGCTTGGCTTAGTGGCAATATTTCGTATACTTGTTTTGGTTTTTCTGTAAGGTTTACCAAACACCATTTTTCTGTGATTGCATATGCAAATTTTTTGAAGTTAGATGTTTTTGCGCTGTGGTGTCATAGCGTGTTTTTTTCTGTGAAGCGGGCAAGACATGGGAGTATGATGTTGAGTTACATTAATCTGTTCTTATGATAGTTTTCATTGCCTTATAGAGTTTTCATATTTTTGCTTATTTTAAGTGGTAATTACTACATTCTAAAATGGGTTTTAGATTGTATATCGGCATATTAGTTTTATTATTTTTCGACAATCGTAATGTTTTATTTTTTTAGAATGATGTGTTTTTCTGATCTTTATTACTTTTTTGCTTACTTTTTTTGGTGAAATAATTTGTTTCTGAAGGTTTTAATTTCGTATACTATATGTTGTTTTTTTTGGTGTTTGCTAAGAGTTACAATATGACATTATTTAAGTAATGTTAACGTCATGATGGGCTTTATTACTTTTTTTTTATGTTGGTATAGTGACCAAATTTTTGACAATTGTAATATTGAATTTTTATATTTTATATTATTGTGGTCATTTCTTGTTGTTTTATTTTAGCATAACAGATGCTTCTGTGACAAATTATTTTTGAGAATAAATAGAAATGTTATAATTTTTTCTCAAAGATTTCATCCTCGAGAATTAGTAAGTCGTTTTCTATTTTATCTCGTGATAAGTTTTGCTTTTTATTGCTACTATAATATAGTCAATTATTATGATTCTTATTTTTTATTTTTCTTCAATGCATTCTTTTCCAATACCATTTAATGAAGGTTTTTGAAAAGTGTTAGTAGATTGATTTCATTTTCATGTGTATCATCATTCGTTTCTTTTCTGCAAAACTTCTAACTTCACATTTTTCACTAGAACCATACAAGTTCTTCAATTTGTCTAATTAAAAAAACGATGATTCTTCTAGATTTAAACATTATCAAATAAATCAGAGTCTACACAATCAAAGGCATCAAAACAACGCTTTTAAAACTATTAAATGACAGGAGCAACTTTTCTTGGTATCCGCTGTGTTTGCTTTTCAGACAATACATGATAATTAAAGATTTCAACAAGTCTGTTGAAATTAGGAGTTATTCAGAACTCATTATTGATAGTTTCTCTTTGAAAACTGTAGATTCTGAATTTGTGTCATATTGTTGTTCGTTATGCATTAGATTCTCTAATCGCAATGCTCCTTGATAGTAATTTGTTGGAACAAAGGTTTTCAAGAAAGATAGTTTTGTGAAGAAGAAGAAGAGTAATGGAATTGAGAGAGAGAATGATTGTGTAAAACTGTATGAAGATTATTGTATGATTGTTTTCAAAGAAATGCTCCTTATATAGACACATTTCGCAGGCCCAAGAATGTAGACTAAGCTAAGGCCCAAAACATACAAAGGCTCAAAGAATTCGACACACTTCAACAGATAGCAGAGCAATTCGACATTCTGACTAATTCGACTAACACACACAATAGCTAGTTCGACTAGCACACAAAGTCAATTCGACTAGCACATATACTCGCTAGTTTGACTGAACAAGAATTATACAGACTAACAGGTGTGACTTAAAACCGACAACATTCCACTTATTCAACGATAAATTATCGAAACTATAAGCATTAAACTATTGGACTAACAAAATGTAGGGTATAATTCATTTATTATCCAAGTTCCAATGTTAGCAATGGAGGTTTGATACGTTACAACCCATTGCCGTACGTTGTTTACTTCACAACAGTTCACAACTCCTGTCTTTTAACACTCCAGCACTTTTGATAACTACGCAACTTTCCATACATAATCTGTGCAATTCAATATCACTATACAAAAGTGGCCAAAACTGAAAGAAGAGTACAATCCAAGTAACAAGACAGCATAATATACAACATTATTATCTTCAAAAAAAAAAAACCTTGAGCTCTTAACCATCTTTCCCAGGCCAATAAAATTTAGGCAAAAGATAAGAACAATCACAGAACTCGTAACCATTTTCAGTGAACAACTTCCTCCTAGTGGTTATGTAAAGTTTACATCAAAGCAATCCAAATTTCGTTAGAAACTTCTTTACGGTTTCACGGCCCCACTCAACATCATTTCAAGGCATTATTACCATGAATTGGCTCGTTCGACGCTTCTTCCACCGTTGGAAAGTAAATGAAACTGCTCCTGGAAACTCAGCTCATCGTTGATTGTTGTATTTATCTCCTCTGCTGTGTCATAATCTGATTCTTCATCTTTACTCAACTGAATATTTACAAATGAAGAACATTAAAAAGACATTAACATTAACACTAACATCAACTATTTAACAGCTACATCATACACTAAAAAATGTACAGTTTACACGTTGCTTTAAATAGTTAACGATAATACAAAAACTATCTGGCCTAACTCTATCCTACAAAACTGGTGAAGCCTCGTTGTTTTATCATCAAAAGCTTATAACAGAAGATACTTGTAAGGTCAAGGATGAAGAGTTCTTGCATTATAAAATGGAAATAATTTGTATGGTATTGTCAGATTTGAACCTAATCTTAGTAATGCGACAGAATGCTTGTTAAGTAATTGAAACAGGCTGGTAAGGTTTAAAAAATAAGTTTGTGACTGAGATTTTAGCCGCAACATAGTTCAGCTCTTTGTTTACTATAATTGTTGGAGAACTTGATTATAACGACAAAGATATGTTTAATCAATGATTAAAATCCAATTGGAAACACTTTTTTCTCTTCATTTATTTGCCTTGGGATGCATTGGTTATATATGTAAGAAACAAGCAAATGATCTATGGCAAGAACAAAACTAACTTCATTGATGAAAAACATAGATGATGATACAAATGAAACACGACGCTTCGGATAACTATCTAATCAGTTATTCTCTAGGTTGATTGCAAACTCAAATGAGCTTTTAATGAAACGGAATCAAGAAAGTCAAAACAGAACAACATCGCACTCATCAAGCGGTTACCTCTGGTATAATCTGATCATGTGTTTCAAAAGTTTCAACTGAAGACTCTATCAAAATCTTTTCTTCTTCAACAACTTCACCTCGTTCAGCTTCTTTTTCAGTTGGAGACGTTAAGCCAGGTACAAGAACGGGACCTCCTTCCAAATCGATTAAGCTTCCCTCCACAATCGTCCCTTCTTGATTGTTTAGTGCTGCAGCATTTCCATTGTATCCGCTATAACGTATTTTATCATCCTTTTGAGAACCGTCTTCTGATTCTTCATTTTTCAGAATGACATTACTTTTGTCCGTAACATGACTAGTACTTTCCATGAGATCCTCCGAGGAACCGATATTTTCTGCAATAATAGCCATTGGCTTCTCAATTGATGAAGAAGTACTATCACCGGCGCTTTCTTGAATTACTTGTTCATCAATCCATTTCTCCTCGCCGTGAATTCGCGTATCTTCAATACTAGATACATTGGATACAACGAATTCGTTTTATCTCGTGAATCATCTAAAGTTCCATGGAAGTTGACAATTCTAATAGAACTTGAGATTCTTCATGGTCGAGAAAATCTATCTCTCCTACTTTCTGAAGTTCTGCATTCTCCCAATCCTCACTAACAATTATTCTGTTCATAGTTTCCCATGTTTGAATAACCCGATCCGAACCCGCTGCCAAATAATATCACCTTCTACTCCTTTTAGTATGAACTTGTATAGGATCGATTTTCCGGTCGGCATATCCAGCTCGAGAGTCCATATGGCCATCAGACCATGTCATTAGCAATGCATCTATGGGATTCCATGAGCCAAGCTTAGGATCGTCTCCAACTATTAGAAACTGTTCCCCAAGCCACAATCTTTTAGCAGCGAAATCAACACGCATAAACTTTGATTTATCTGCATTACACGAATTACGATTTTAGTTCTAAAGGAAAAGACATGCAGAAGAAAAGAATAATAATGGATCTTTATAAGTTATAACTTACTTGTTTGTTCACTTTGTTGAACTTGAGGCTCAACAGTTTCCAACTCTACCTCCTGTAATATTTATAAAAGAAGACACTCTTATCAAATCAAATATACCAAAATATTCATCAATTCTTATAGTTCATTTAGTTTAGACTCTGTTGAATGAACAACTTAGTTAAGTGCTTATATCATAAAGTGTTTATGTATAATCTATTTTTATAAGTTGTTTCAATAAGTCTCACAATTGGTCTTTACAAGTGTTTACATCGGTAAATAATCTCAAATATTCAATCTAAATAGACAAACAGATAACCCTAAGCAAATAAGTATATAACATGAAATTGGCAGCATCAATTTCAAGATCTATGCATACTCATAAAAAAGTAAGAATAGTTTAGAATCATAGAATGAAACCAAAAGCTACAAGTTAAAGCATTAAACCACTCAAAGTTTCAAGAAAAGGAAAAAGATCCAAAAGTTGAAACAAAACTATACCAAACAAACAAATAACTACATCAATAAAACAAACAAAGACCCATTATTCAAATGCAATCAAATAAGAAAAAGGCAAAAACCTGATTTTCTGATGGCACAGAATGAAGAGGGTAAAAGCCCTTGTTTTGAACAGCTTTCAAAACACAAAAAATGGACCTTTTGTTCATTTCTAGAGAGTAAAGTGAAGCAAGAAAAGGATTTATCAGAAACATGAAAATCAATTCTAGGAGACAAAGATCCTAGCTTAAGGTTTATTGGCTTTGAACTGAAACTTGTGAAGGCTTTCATCACATGTAACTAAAATGGTGAAGTTTGATCCTGTAACAACACAGTGATGTCTGGTTTTTTTACTTCGGTTATCTTTTGTTGTTTTGTGTGTTTTTGTGTTGTCGAATCTATGTGATGCTGGTGGTTTCTGAATGGTTATGTGGGGTCGTTTTTATATTGGTGGAGCCTTTAAAATTCATGATAATATAATATAATATAATATAAATTTCTTCGAAACAATATGGTAGTTTATTGAAGAGTAATTCAATATTTAGAAGTTGTTAATCAGAAGTTGATGTTCTGGTGCTGCTCAGAAGCAGTAGAATTTCTGAGGTTGCGTCCAGAAGTATATTTAACTTTTGGGTTTCTTTAGCATAGTTGTTAAGTTTAATTTTAAGGGTACTTTAGTATTTACTATTTATGTATCTTTTATCTTGGTCACTATGTTTACTCTATTAGCCTATGATGTTTTCTCCTTGTATAAATAGACTAGTAGTAGATGTCATTTATAACAACAATCATTATTTCTTTCATTGCCTTAGTAGTCGTCATTCTCTTTATTCTCTTATTATTCCAATCATCTTTGATTCTGTGCACCAACAATTGGTAAGAGTCTTAAGTAACACGTGGAAACACGAGTGAACGCGTAGTTTGTGTTGTGTGATTGATTTTATTTCTAGGTTCACGTTGAATCTTGAACAAAATTGTAACATAATCACATTTTCTCGATTTGTGGGTTGGGGAAACACCGTGGGTGAAGATCGTGAGTGTACCGCATAAGATAGAAGATGAAGAAATGAGTACACACTTCCAGTTTTTGATGGCAGTGACTAGAACAAATGGATGATTCAAATGCACGTGTTATTTGGGGCTCAAGATGTTCTGGAGCTTGTTACTGATGGGTATATTCAAAGCAAGAAGATGCAACAGAAGAGAGAGAGGCAGAGAAGAAAGAAGAAGAAGAAATATCGGCGTTGTTTCTTCATCCATCAGTGTGTGGATGTGAACGTGTTTGAGAAGATTGCAGATTCTATGACGTCAAAGGAGGCATGTGACACACTGGTCCGATGTTACGGTGGTGACGCATCAGTGAAGAAGATAAAGCTTCAGTCCTTGAGAAAGCAATATGAGAATCTCAACATGAAGAACAATGAGAAGGTTTCTTATATCTCTAGAGGATTGATTCCGATCACTAATAAGATGGAGGCTTAGGAGAAATCCTTTATGAACAAGTAATCATAAAGAAGGTATTGAGGTTACTTACTCCTCAATTTGATTACATTATTATAGCAATTGAACATTCTAAAGATCTGGAAACCATGAGAATAGAAGAGTTGCAAAGTAGTCTAGAAACGCATGAGTTGCAATCGATCGAAAGAACCGAGAGGGAAGTTGAGAAGACTCTGAAAGCTTCTTTTGTCAAAAAGGACCAGAAGCATTCTTGGTCAGAGGCCAAGAATAGATGTGGTGATAGATTCCAAAAGTCAGAAACCTCAACTTCTGATGAGAAGAAACATCAAAAGGGAAAGGAGAAGAAGAAAGTTCAATGTTATATCATAGCGCTGGCCATTTTGCTAGAGATTGTTGATCAACAAACAAAGGAAGAAAATCAAGAAGCAAACATAGCCGAGGAGACGATTATGAACATGTGTTATTGATGGCTTCTGAGTCTGATGGAAGATGTTTGATAGATTGGTGGTATATGGACACTGGCTGTTCAAATCACTTGACTGAAAACAAACAATGGTTGACAAATTTTGACTCCAGAAGGAGGACAAAGATCATATGTGCTGATGATAAGTACCTTAATGCAGAAGGTATGGGAAATGTCAAAGTCAAGGTGAAAATAAAGAATGTTTTGACAAGGATGTTTCGTATGTTCATGGAATCAAAAGCAATCTGATGAGTGTGGGTCAGCTCATTGAGAAAGGTTTCTTAGTTGTTATGAAGAACAATCTCTTGAAGTTGTACGATTCCAATCAGAAGTTGATTATGCAATCTGAACAGGGAAGCAATAGAACATTCAAGGTGAATGTAGAAACAACTCAAACAAAGTGTCTTAGTGCGAAGGCTCAAGGAGATAGTGTCGTGGCACAAGAAATTGGGGCATCTCGAACTATAGCTTAGGGCATCTAAGTTCTAAGAAGTTCGTACGTGGAATTTCGAAGATTGTGAAGCCTGAGAAGTCATGTGAGGTGTGCACGAAAGGCAAACAACCCAGATTGCCATTTGTATCAAAAGTATCCCCAAGAGCAAAACATGCTCTGGGAGTAGTATATTTTGATGTGTGTGGACCATTTCCAACCTTCACTTAGAGGAAATAAGTATTTTGTGTCTTTTGTGGATGAGTTCACAAGAATGATGGTAACACTCATCAAGTTTAAGAATGAGGTGTTTACAAAATTCCAAAAGTTCTAGGTGAAGGATGAGAATCAAAGTGTCGAAGTTAAAGATTCTCAAACGGATGGTGAGGTGAGTATAAATCTACAAACCGTGTTCTCAGAATGAGAATGGAATTGAGCATGAAGTTACTGCTCCTTATACTCCTCTGCACAATGGTCTTGCTGAACGAAGAAATCGTACTTTGCTTGATATGATGAGAAGTATGCTAAAAGAGAAGAAGCTTCCTCACAATATATGGGGAGAAGTTGTTGCTACTGCAACATATGTGCTCAATAGGTGTCCAACACATAAGCTAAAGGGAATTGTTCCTTTAGATAAGTGGAGTGGAGAAAAGCAAAGTGTTAGTCATCTGAAGGTTTTTGGTTATGTGTGTTACAAACACATTCCAGAAGCTAGAAGGAAAAGGCTGGATGATAGAAGCAAAGTGATGTTACTGGTGGGGTACCACAGTATAGGTGCATACAAACTTTATTGTCCATAAACTAACAAAGTTGAAGTCAGTAGAGACGTTATTGTGAAAGAGTAAGAAGTTTGGGATTGGAGTAAGTCTCAACCAACTTCTGATGTAGAGATAACTTCTGAAGACGAGTCAGAAGTTGAAAGTTATGAAGAAGAGTCAGAGTCAGAAGATGATTCTGAAGACTCTGAAGATGAAGATGATGAATCTGATTCTGATCCAGATTCTGATGATGATCCCGAATCTGGTGGTGATCATGCTTTTGGAAGGGAAAACTCTGAAGACGTAGGTTCTGGAGGACAAGCTTCTGGAGATGATCATGTTTTTGAAGGTGGAAATTCTAAAGCTAAGGTTTCTGGACAAGGTCCAGCAGTTAATGTTGTTCCAAGTTGTGAAGAAAATTCATAACAAGTTCAGAGGCCACAAAGAATTAGAATTATACCAAGAAGGTTTGCAGATTTTGACATGTTGCAAGACACCGAAGTTGACTCAGAGGAAAAAGTCATTCAGTGTGCCATGTTAGTAGATTATGAACCTTTGGGTATAAAAGAAGCACTCAAGAAGAAAGTCTGGATGAATGCCATGAAAAAAGAACTTGAGGCAATAGAAAGAAACAAAAATTAGGAGTTGACTAAGCTTCCAAAGAATAAGAAAGCCATCAGCGTCAGATGAGTTTGTAAGGTGAAGCTTAAGCCAGAAGGATCAGTTGGTAAGCAAAAAAGCAAGGCTAGTGGCCAGAGGTTTTCTTCAGAAACCTGAACTAGATTACTTTGAGGTATTTGCACCTGTAGCTAGACATGAAATAATCAGACCGTTGATTGCTTTAGCAGCAAATAGAAATTGGCCTCTGATGCATTTGGATGTGAAGTCAGCATTTCTAAACGGTCCATTACAAGAAGAGGTATACGTGTCAAAACCTCATGGCTTCGTGAAAAAGAATCGGGAAGGGATGGTGTACAAGTTACACAAAGCTCTGCATGGATTGAAGCAAGCACCCGAGCTTGAATCGGAAGATTGATTCATTTTCAAGAAGCAAGGGTTTCGTAGTGTGAGATAGAATATGGAGTTTATGTGCAGCATTCTGGAAGCAATATAATTCTGATGTGTCTTTATGTTGATGACATATTACTTACAGGGAGCTTTCCAGAAGATATAATCAAGTTCAAGAAAGTGCTGATGAATGAATTTGAGATAACTGATCTCGGAAATATGGTATATTTTCTAGGGATGGAGATTTTGTACTCAAAGGAGGGTATCATTTGCATCACCGAAGTAAACTAGAACTTCAAGAAGTTTAAATTGAGAATTGTAAGGTTGTCAGTTATACTGTCAGAAACCAACAAATTGGATTACGACTTTAAGGTCAAGATGTGGATGCTACGATCTTCAAATAGTTGGTTTGTTCTCCGATGTATTTGTGTAATACCATACATGATATTTCCTATGCTGATTGGTTAGCGAGTGTTCATGAGTAGACCTAAGTGGTCTCATTATCAAGCTGCTGTCAGAATTTTGAGGTATATTAAGGGAACTTTGAAGTTTGGAGTATTATTTCCTTCTGGAAGAAAGGCATAATCAAAGTTGATGAGTTACTCTGACTCTGATTGGTGTGGAGATAGAGTTGATAGAAGAAGTACTTCTGGATACTTATTCAAGTTTTTGGGAGGTCCCATTTCTTGGAGTTCCAAGAAGCAAGCTGTTGTTGCTCTATCAACGTGTGAAGCTGAGCATATTGCAGCGCAGGTTGCATGTCGTCGTGTGGCTTCTAAACTTATTAGAAGATCTGAAGATTAAAGCAAATAAGCCTCTAAAGCTGATGATTGATAGCAAGTCTGCAATCAATCTTGCCAGAAATCCTGTGTTACACGAAAAAAGCAAGCATATTGAGACTAAGTATCATTTCTTGAGAAGGCAAGTCCAGAACGGAACACTAGAAGTTATATCTGAGCACCCGAAGGTTATGGATGTTACGATGAAGGCAATCAAGACGAATCAATTTCTCCTCTTAAGAGATGAAATTGGTGTTGTTAGTTTTGTATAAAAATATGAATTAAGGGATGGTATTGAAGAGTAATTCAATATTCAGAAGTTGTTAATTAGAAGCTGATGTTCTGATGTTCTAATGTTCTGGTGTTGCTCGTAAGCAGAGAACTTACGAGTTGCCTCAGTATACTTAACTTCTGGGTTTCTTTAGCATAGTTGTTAAATTTAGTTTTAAGGGTACTTTAGTATTTACTATTTATGTACCTTTTATCCTGGTCACTAAGTGTACTCTATTAGGTCTATGTGATAATTTTCCCCTTGTATAAATAGACTAGTAGTAAATGTCATTTATAACAACAATCATTATTTCTTTCACTTTTTTGATAGATTAGTAGTAGATGCCATTTTCTTTTATTCTCTCATTATTTCAATCAACTTTGATTTTTGTGCACCAACACAGTTATACAGAGATATTAGATATAAAGATACTAATATAAATTATAAATATGCAAACTTAAATTTATAAGATCTCATTTGTTGATCCTTAAAAGATGAATTTCAGTCATTAAATATTATATATATATATATATATATGAGATGCACCTATTGAATAAGGTAAATGCATCTACAAGTATGTGTCTCTTGGCTACTAGGAAAACTCGTGTGTTTCAAGGATAAAAATACATTATGATACAAGATTTGAAGTACTCTTTAACTTTTTCTAAGAAACAGACATGATATTGGGAAACAACTATGCATTTGTCTTTATGGATAATGCGAATAATACAGACAGGGGGAGTTAAAAGCTAGTTCTTATTAGGAAAAGAAACCCAAGCTATTTAAATCAACTTGTACTTGTTTTGGTGAGATAGAATCAATTTGTATTATTAGTTTAAAATTTTAACATAAATGTTAATAAAACAAAAATATATTAAGTTGTTATAATAAAGTGTCATTGGACCTTTATAAATATTGTAGTACAAGTCCACTAATAAACTCGACCCATTCACTTATGACCATGTAAAATACTGATAGAAAATTTAAATAAGGTTCGACTATATTAGACACACATTTAATACTAGGGGATCTTACCAGGTTTGGCTAAATCATCGGTGAAGAGTCACCCATCATGCTCTTTGGTGAAGCGAAATCCTTTGAGTCATGGTCGAGAATATAGCCTAAGGACTAGATCATATGATCACTTTTGTACATTCAAAGTAATATGGAAGGATATTGATAAATTCTAAAATGTATATTTTCATTGATTGATTGATTCACATTATCATTACAAATTAAAACTAACTTATATAGACTAGGAAGTTAGTTTGAGATTAGTTAACAAAATTTAAAGTAATTAAAAAAGTGTCATAACAAACAAACTACCTCGCTAAATAACAATAGTTAGTATAACTTGATATCTCTGCAAGCTGGAGGATGGTAAATGTTAATTATTCCAAGTTTGAGCACAAAATTATAGAATATCTCTAGATGAACGGTTTTTGTAAAATCATCAACAATTTAGTTTTGAGAGGCTACCTACAACAATCACACTGGACTAATGAGCAATTTTTGTAAAATTATCAACAATTTGGTTTTGAGAGGCTACCTACAACAATCGCACCGGACTAATGAGCAGTTTTTGTAAAATCATCAACAATTTGGTTTTGAGAGGCTACCTACAACAATCACACTGGACTAATGAGTAGTTTTTGTAAAATCATCAACAATTTGGTTTTGAGAGGCTACCTACAACAATCACACTGGACTAATGAGCAATTTTTGTAAAATCATCAACAATTTGGTTTTGAGAGGCTACCTACAACAATCACACCGGACTAATAAGCACTTTTTCACGAAAGAAATTAAAATTGATGTCAAGGTGCTTTGAGCGATCATGGAAAATAGGGTTTGCAACTATGAGTTGAGCGCTTTGGTTATCAAAATAAGAGTTGTCATTTTAGTTGGAGTTTTTAATAACTGTCGCCGAGATCTATTGCAGCTCATGAATGGCACAAACAAGCAATCGGTCTTCTAGCTGAAATTTGTAACAAGTCTCGAAGCACATTTTAAAATAACTAAACTTGTATTGTAATAAACTAAGTAACTCGCTAAATATCAATAGTTAATATAGTTTGATAATTCATTGACCTTGATGAAGAATTTGTGATTAACTTGTCCTTGTGTGAAACCATAAGAAAGCAATTTAAACCATTGTTGACTTGTTTTTTATTTTATTTTATAAGCTCTCAAACAAGCACCTCCCACCTGGTACCAGCCCTTTACCGAATATGCAACTATAATAAGTTTCTTTCACAGTATTTCTGATCACTCTCTTTTTTATATATCACAATGGCAATGTCATAGCCTATATTCTTTTGAATGTGGATGACATTATTCTTGTTGTAATATCTGACACTCTTCGAGAATCTATTATGACACAATTGCGTTCTGAATTCTCCATGAAGGGTTTGGGGCCTCTAAATTATTTTTTGGGTATTTCAATCACCCGACATCCCGAAGGCCTTTTTCTTTCTCAAAAGAAATATGCAAAAGAAATTATCGAACGAGATGGTATGTCCCCCTTCAAATTATCTGCCACACCAGTAGACACAAAGGTGTAACTCAGTGGTTCATCCGGTAACCCTTACCATGATCCAACCGAGTATCATAGCCTTGTCGAACATTGCAAGACTTGACGTTCACTTGACCGTAAATCATATGTACCAACAAGTGTGTTTATTTATGCATGATCCAAAAACTCAACACATGTCTGACTTGAAACGCATCATTTGATACCTTAATGGTACCATAGATTTCGGCCTCCATTTGTACCCTTCATCCGTCGACAAGCTTATTTCTTACACAAACGTAGTTTGGGCCGGTTGTCCATATGCAAGAAGATTTACCTCTAGATACTGTGTTTATCTCGGTGACAACTTGATCTCATGGTCGAGAAAACAACAACATACCTTGTCTCGTTCAAGTGTCGAAGTTGAATACAAAAGAGTAGCTAATGTTGTGTCTGAATCATGTTGGTTACATAACTTACTATTGGAACTATATTCTCCTGTCACAAAAGCTATTCTAGTATATTGTGACAACATTAGCGCGATTTATCTTTCCGACAATCTTGTTCAACATCAATGCACCAAACATATTGAAATGGATACACATTTCGTGCGTGATAAAGTTGCTTGCGGTCAAGTACACATTCTTCACATCCCCTCACGTTTTTAGATTGCTGACATCTTCACAAAGGGGCTTCCGTTACAACTCTTTGATGATTTTCATGACAGTCTCTAGATTCGTTCACCTTCAGTTTCGACTACGGGGTGTATTAAATATGTAAATATAAAAAAATTATCATTAGTATTGATTACAAATGATTAATAGAATCATGACCACATATTTGTATTGTTTATATAAATAATTATATATAAATGACTATCAAATCAATGAAAAAACATTATTTAAATTATCTCACACCAACACGTAACCAACTCGAAGAACCAACTTGTATCCGTCACAAAAGAAGACTTACAAAAAAAATTCAAAATAGAACTCGAAGAAACAAAATCATTAATCCGAAATCAAAGACAAATCTTGTTCCAACTCTTTAATGTATATTAATGTAAAAAAAAAAAAAACTTTACATATTAGATCAATTTCACAAAATAACAACTCTTTGAATTTTTCATGATTTAAGTATAACTTTTAAATTTATTCATATTAATCACAAACAATAGTACCAATTACATCCATAATATAATCAATATATCATATAAAAGAACCTTCTTCTTTCTTCTTATTTTCATATATTTAATATGACTATTAGAAACATGCATGTCTTGTGATAACTAACATTAAATACGTTAGAAATAAAAATGCTTTTGATTTTAACTCATATTACATTTTATATACTATGTATCTATTATCTATTTTTGAAAAGTTCTATTATTTTAAATAATCTTATATAATTTTCTAAAATTCAATTATCTTTTGTACTAATCTTAAATTTAATCAATAACCTCCTTTGAACTTAAATGATGAACATTATCAACATTAATAACTTTTTTTCCTCAAATATTATTTTTTTCTCTAATATATTTGTATTATATTTTCTTAAAAAAAATGGGTACTTTAATTATATTTTCACATAGAAGTTACCCCAAACGCCAAAAATTGGTATCGCTAATTATATTTCCACAATATCCCAAAGCCTATCATCTTAAGATATAAATATATCTGGGTAAAACAGCTCTGAAAAATTTAATTTAGTTATAAGCGTATGACAAAATTATTATAGACATTTATTTAACTGAGCGGGTAAAAATGATGATCTCTTAGTTTTTTTTATGTGTTTAACCATTGACCTCGATAAAACTTCATTTTTGCCTGACTAAATTTTTATAGCTACTTGATTTATTTGTTACTTTTATTTTATTCTCATATTATTTTTAGATTTTTTAAATTAATTTCGGTAAAATAAATTAATTATTTTTATGAATTTTTAATTTTAAATGTCTAACTTACACAATAATGTTGGAGATCTACCAAAAATCTTATTAACATTTTTATTTATTTTGAAAAGAAATTTAAAAAGAAAAAAATTGAATCTTAAATGATTATTGGATCTAATATGGGTCATTATCTTATTATTATTTATCATGAATAATAAAAAGAAAGAAAAAAAAAGAGATTAATGCGAATTTGGATTGATGTAGTTAAGAAAGAGATGAATGCTCCAGATTTAGATGGATGTAGTTAAGAAAGAGATCAATGCTTGATCAATGTGTATTTTATATGAAACTAAGATTTGAGGCACGTCCCTTTTGTGATAATATAATGTAAGTTAAACAAAATACTTCAATTGAATTATATCAGATCTATATTAATGTTTAATGTACACAACTTGTTGATTTCATTATTTATGAATTTGTCAATTTTGTTCCCGATTTTAAATTACTTAATAACACATTTAATCAAGAAATAAAAGCGTCAATTATAAAATATAACTATGAGTAAAATTACATCTTGCAAAAAGAAAAATACATGAAAACAAACATTTGAGTTTTCATTAAAAAACACAACTTAAACATTACGTTATAAATATAAAGGGTCATGAGACTTTTTAAAAATAACCTTAAAATACTAAGGCAAGAGCAAAATACTAACTATATCCATTTAATAAGAATAAAATATTTCAGTAAAACTTATCTTGGACTTTCAAATTTTCTTCTTATCATATTGCTATTAACTTTCTCAAAGAAAAAGGTTATCTAGAGAAAAAAAAACTATATTCATACATGACTTTTTAGAGTATAAAGATGATTGATACACTGTCGGTGTAAAAATATTTTATACTGTCATCCAATAAAACATTACGTTTTTCATATAATAATTTTTTAAAATTACAGATAACTTGACTTGATTCATGATCGTAATTAATTGACGGTAGTTTTTACACTGCATCAATCATTTTGTAGACCTTTTATTTCTTGCAAAACACAGGAAACATTAAATTAAATGTGTATCACATAGAGAAGGATGCATTCAGTGTCACCATAAGAGTGACTCCAATCCCACACTTAAAATTCAAAAGCAAAAGTGTAAATTATAGTGATTAAAACTTACAAAGATAGCAAATGACACACTCAATTAAAGATACCAAACAAAATCTAAAAGTAAATCCCATATATCAAAAACTACAAATCATGAAAGACTGAAAAAGTTACAATGAAACGCAAGATTCAACAAGAAAAAGGAGGGTTTTATTCCTCGATGTCAATCTTAATCACTTCGTTATCTGGAAACTTATCTTTTCTGGTAGTATCCGGTGGAGCATAAATCCTAGGTGGTCCTCTACCCTTGTTCTTGTTCCTTGGCCTTGACTATAACATTTCAAAATAATATTAGAACTAGTAAAAACACAACACATAACAATTTCAGAACATATCCACATTTTGAAGTCTAATATTCATTTTTCAGTAATCAATCTTACAAATTAAATTAATAGACACAATCTTAACATAATTAAATTAATTAAATATAATCATACTCAAACAACATGTGTCGTTGGATACAAAAGATGATATGTGGATCGATGCAATAAAATGAAATGAAATAAAACGAAATGGAATGGTATAAACTTAAGTTCTCTGATTTGGATTAATTAAAAAAAAAACGAAATGAATCGATGGAATGTATTCCATGATTTTTGTACCTTTAATTTAGGTGGAACGACAAAATTGAACTATTCCATTGTGAAATATCCAAACAACCGTCTTGAAAGGAGTGCAAAACAGGCTTCCGCACAGGACACAAAAATTATCATAGCTAAACCGTGAATACACAGGGCCTCTTAAAAATAGGCAGTTTCTTAACGCACCCTTGCATCTTCTTAGAGACCATATGTGAAATATCTAAAATACCCATTGATTTCGAAAATATATATCCGAAACTACCATTTTTCACAAATTTTGACATAATTCAGATATGCATCTCTGAAATTTCACACATTTCAGAAATGCATTTTAATTCACCACTAATAAGGATGCATTAAGAAACTGCATAAAAATATTGTCATTATAAAGCATGATTAAATAAAGTCTCTAATTGTTTTTCCATGGTTAAACTATGACTAAGCTAACTAGGACCTCAAAAAACATGAGACGGAAATTCTAGAATGACATCTTTATTTCATTGCGTTCCACTTTGTATTCCACACCGCTTTATTCCATTGCATTCCTCTCCGCTTCATTTAACTTTACATCATTCTATTTTGCTAGTTTAACATAATCCAAACATAGCCTAAATCTAATCTAGATTCTTTAAAACATAATGCATCCAATTATAGATATAAAAACATATATAAGCCTACTAATAATAATTTAAGAAAACCAAAAAAATATAAAAACTAATAAATGAAACAGCTATAGAATTTGAAAAGGGTAAAATGGGAAGATAAAACATTACATTTCCATAGGAATGCCTGAACGTTTTCCTTTGCAGTTTTCTTATCGCCTCTGCCACAATACACTAAAACCAACAAAAAACACAAAATTCAAAAATGGGTTATCAAAATTCACTAACAAAGCAAAATTACAACAAATTTTGAAAAATTTTCCGTAAAATTACCATAAAGAGTGGTTAGTGAAAGAGATGAGATTGAAGAAGAAGCTGAGAGCGACGGAATGAAGAAGCGATGAGCGGTGAGTGAAGAGTTTGGGAGCGGGAGAAGGAAAGGTGAGAGGAGGAGGATTGAATTGGATGGAGAGGAGAAGGTGAGGCTAGAAGCAGTGATGATGATACGGTAGCCATTGCTGAGAAAGAGGATAGAAAAAACAGTGCGATAAGGTTTGTTTGGTTTGAGGAATATATGTGCAATCGTGGAGCTTGTGATGAGATTATTTAGATCCAATGGTTAAGAATGCACATCCAATTCATTTTAATCTTTTTATTATTACATTTATCCAAAATTATTATTCTTATAGTTAAATTTAATTCTGCCTATGTCATCCTAGTTATGCATAATCGTCTCAAACTTAGATAAAAAAAAAAGGAGATATGTGTTAGATAGTCGACAACTAAAATAAAATTTGTAGAGTTATGTGTTTGCTGGTACATTTATTTGTAGTTGATCTTTGTTGATTTTTATATTGACAATACCTAGTATCAAGAGACAATCAGTGAGGTCATTGAAGATCTCTGATAAAGAAATCACTAGTGACGATGTTTATCAAAGAAGTCATATAAAACATCATAAAATAGAAGAGTCAAGTCCTATATGAAGTGTTAAATCAATGGTGGATTTAACAAAGATTTTGAAGTTTTAAGGTTGTGAAATTCGTTTGATCTTGTGTCTAAGTGTTCGATATATTGTAAAAGTATAAGGGTATCTCTTAAGAAACTAAGACAACACTTACACACACTAAAATGTTTTTAAGTCTGTATGCTTTTGTAAAATCATCTAAAATTATTTTCGACCCCAGTAATTAGTTAGATTTTAGCTTGAATAAATTGTTAAGAGTGTGCTTTACACTAGATAGTCGATTAACACATTATAGTTTGTCATTGATCTTTTGTAACACCTCTTAATCATTTAAGAGGATTTATAATCAATTAGTGATGACAAATTTGAAAATCTTTCATATTTAGCCTACATAATCGATTAGATCTAGCACCTCATCGATTATAAGCATTAATTAGCCCATATATTAATTTCTTTTATGAGAAATATTTTCTTCTAAAAGTAGAGGGTTTCTCCTCATTTTAAATTACACTAGAATTTAGATTTATACTATCAATTTCTTAATTTCCTCTCTTCCCTCCTTAAGTTTTTTCACTTAAGTTGCTTTAGATTTTTGTGAATGAAAAATACTTGAGAGTTTTTCATTAATATGGGGATTCAATGGTTTAGAAGAAGGAGAGTTGAATATACCTCCTTCGAAAAATTGGTTTACTTAAAAAAACATTTATTTAACCAAATCATATTTGAAAAATATTTGTGTGGTTATGACATAATATACATTGCACTCAATTGTATATAGAAGAATACACAAAACAATTAATATTTTGATTGAGTCACAATCAATTACACGAGTTGTGTAAAATAAATATTATCAATACAATAAAAAATTATAATATTGTTAAAATTTTGGGTCACAAATGTAATATTTAAGATGTTAGTGCCATTATTTTAATTAGTCAAGACTTAAAGGGGTATAATCAATATTGTGACTAAAAGCATAAATGTCATGAAAGATCAAATTATTGTGTAGATACCATAAGTCAATATATAATTTGATGAGGAGACAAATTAAAATATTGAATACTAAGAAATAACCCTAAAGGCATTTATAGGGGTTATGGTCCCCATTTGTAGACAACGAGAAAATGACTTTTTCGTAATTCTCTCTTCATTCCCATTAGGAGAATCAAGGAGGAACAAGGAACTCTACTTTTGAGTTTTGAAAGATCAAATACCCGCAAACCTTCGATGATTTTCAATGGCAAATTTAAGTATGTCTCCGCTTTCATTCTCATAATTGTATTTGGGTATGAGTTTAAAGATTTTATTTAGGGTTCTGTTTTTAATTTATATATTGATAGAAATTATAAAATTTATGAACAAATCGAACAATTAGTATCAGAGCTATCCATATCTAATTCAATTTGATTTTGAAGTTATTTATGATTCTTTGATATTTTAATTGTATAAATCAATATTTTTCATGTTATTGATTACATATTTAATTTTGGGAACTTTTTATATATTAGGGTTCCAAAATTGAGATCTCTTTTGATCTTCTAATTTAGGTACGGATTGATCTTTTTATTCTTTAAATAATTATATTTTTTGGTACTGCTAACCGAAGTTTTTTATAGGAGCAATTTTTTTCTGGAAATTCTCTTTGTCAATTAGTTTGTAATGTTACGAAGGTGCTGTATAGTGCGTAAAGTATGTTTCCTATTAGTAAAGTGCGTAATTTTTATTTTTTGTAAGTTATGTAATGCTTTTGCATGTGTTATATATGATTTTGCGTATTAATTATTATACATTGCCTAAAGTATTTTATATTATACTGGCAAACAACTTTTGTTTTAACCCTTGTCTCGTTCGATAGTACATTGGCTTTCCGGATGTAATTTTTCTTAAGATTCATTTGCTTTGATTCTATTAAGACTTGTTTGGTCTGGATAAGTATATACTAGTTATAGTAATAGACTTGTTTGCTTTATTACTTTTATTACTTTTAGTCGTCTAAAAGTAATATATGAAGTGGTATTGATGTTGAAATGGTTATGACGAGATCTTATAAAATATTGAATTGATTTAAAAGTGGCGATTGCATGTGTATAATAATATTTGTGTAGTGTAGGTGTATAGTATATAACAAATTACAATAATTAGATTATTGGCCTTTTCTTTATTAATTAAAATTCAAGATTTAAAGATCCTACTACTAATATAAATATATACTACCTCAACCATTAAATATATTCATATAATATATATAACTATATATATTATAATCAATAATCAAAATATCAAATGAGATTTCCTTCATCAATGGTACTATCCCAAAACCCTTGGATCGACTATGAACTCTAGGATCGCGCCAACAACATGGTGGTCTCATGGATCACTCACACACTATCCTCACAAGCACCATATTTCGATTCATAATATGAATTATGGGAAGATCTCGTGAAAGATTTGCAAAAGGGCAACCACGATTTTCGGATCTCCTTCGAACTATATAACAAAGGTGAACGTTCCTATTTCACCTATTTGGATGATGGAACGATTTGAAGATTGTGTCCCACCCTGCTTGTTCTTGCACTATCCCATGTTTTTGTTCTACGGTCAGTGCTACAAACAAATGGAATACATTACATGCTTCTTGAAAATTATTAATATCCAACATTTACACTCAATACATCTTTTGAACCTCTACCTCCCATCAACAAAGTCTATTCTCATTGCATAACAACAAGTCACTGCACGCTTTACGCCAACAACAACACAAACAAGGGCAAAATGGTGCGGCGGTAAAATGGAGGCATGATTGATGGCAATTGATAGTATTATATTTTGGCGCTTTTTATTTTATTATTCTTTTTATGTTTATGTTGGTTTTTTTTCGTTTCGGTATTTGCATTAAATAAAGATTAATTGAGCAAAGGAATAAATCGAGGAAAAATCGGATTAAAAGATAAAGAAACGAAGCAAAGGGGTAACAATAGTAAAATGATGGGTAAAAAGAAGGAAAACAATTATACAAGCCAAAAGAAAAGCCCAGCAGGTTGTTCCACTAGTGTGACGATATCGCCATCTGCCACGACCATAAGACATCCATGGCGGTGATGACCGTGAACACCCTCGCCATGACCGTAACAGCGAAAACATGAAACCGCTCGTAACGCATTGTGACGGCTGTAATGCGCCTAATATTCTATGCGTGTGAATGTGGAAAGCTTGAGAAACTTCTCAACCACTCCACATGCCACGTTCAACCCACGTCTCACACTTCCTTCTTTTCCCATGTTCTCCCACTTTTTCGGCGATTGGCATGATCTCCACTAACTCTTCGTATGAAATTGGAAAAGGGAAGTTACAAATGAAGCCTATAATAGCTTCAAGTATTAGATTGGTTATTTTTGGACAATCGTTCTTCCATTTCGCAGTTGGTTTTGTATTTCGATTTTATTTTCTTAATGTTATTTTATTTTTTTTTTCGTTTCTTTTCTTATATTTTATTTTTAGTTTTTGTAATTTTACAAATAATTTTACACGGAAATTGTTGTGTATTTTTTGATCTAACTCACGTTAGATCTAGTGCCTTTTTTATTTGTTGTTTTCTTTTTCGATTTTGAAGAACAAGAATATTCAAGTATTATTATTTCCATTTAATATAATTATTTTATTTTGTTTTAAATATTGTTGCTTGATATTTATTTATTTAATTATGGAGATGTTTAAATATATTGAACCTTATTATTTATGCATGTCTAAATTAATAAATATGTCGCTAAACCGTTTAGGTATCGTAAGTAATAGTAGTAAAAGTAGGAATTAAATTGTTTCTAAGCTAAGATATTAATTAACATAATTTCTGGTTATGACTTTTTATAATTAAAATCCATCTTTTCGTTACGTAGTAAGAAAAGTAAATAGGTTGGATCGAGACCACAGTGTGAGGTTTTAACCGGATAGCTAAAGTTAGGCATTTGATTTAATATACAGAAAGCGCTTTAAAACAAATTAGAATTAATTAAGTTTCCAAAAGTATGTTCTAAACACTTATAGGCTAGCGAAAGCGGTATAGGGCTTTAGATGCAATCGAGATAAGACCACGAAGTGTGAGTTGAGGGTTTTAAACCGATTAATTCTATGATAAATTAAGTTAACTATCTTTATACGCTTAGGTTCAATTTATTCCGCTTAGGTTCACTACACATGCATCGATACCGTTTATTTATATTTCTATTTTTCCTTAAACCAAAATCTAAAGAATTATTCGCTTTATCAGTATACCGTAACTTAGGATAACAATAGATCGATTTATAGTCTCGTGGGTTCGATATCTTTTAAAACTACGCGATAGGACTGCACTCATGGGTCTCGATTCATAGACAAAAGTCTCTGATCAAAAATCAATACCACAGTGGAAACATGCTACTTCAAACATGGATTTCACCAGGATATTGCAGCAAGAATACCAAAACTACTTCGATTCGAAATAAGCCACACAAAATGACAACAATACTCAACTTTCAAAGGAAGATTATCAACAACTGATGTTGCTCCTACAAAACAACAACAATCCTCCAAAGATGACAAAGTTGTTATTCGGGTATGGAAAATACAAGTAGTATACTCACACACTTTCCATTTGGATTCTGACTCAAGCTTTATCATGTCTTCTATATATCATGCTTTCTCATCTTATTCATATTCACCTATTTCTATATACTTACTAAATGGCACATGTTTAATTGCAAAATTTTGGATCTGTCATCAATGAACATCTTCAATTAACACATGTCTTTTTATATCCTGAATTTAAGTTTAGTCTCATTTCAATCTCCAAACTTTGCAAAACACAAACTATAACATTACTTTCTTACACAATTTTTGTTATCTCCTGGATGTTCACCAAGCAAAAGATTTGACATGTAACACATCATAACAATCTCTACACTCTGCATAGAACCAATCCTACCAACACTGAAATAACATGTAATAATATTAGCTCTAAGGATTCTTCACTTAGAATGTATTCTATGGCACCATGTTGGGGCTACCCATCTAATGAAGTGTTACAACAAATGTCCAAACTTTTTCTATTATCAAATTCAATAAAACTTCTGCTTGCCATACATGTCATTTAGCTAAGCAATGCAAACTTTCTTTTCCCATGAGTAACTCTACATCTCTTAACTGTTTTGATTTAGTTTACATGGATATTTGGGGGCCTCTTTCCATTCCCTCTCCAAATGGATTCAAATACTTTTTAACAGTTGTAGATGATTTTTCAAGATATACATGGATATTCTTAATGCATAATAAGTCTGAAACAAGAACACACATTCAAAATTTCATTAATTATTGCAAACTCAATTTTCATGTACTATCAAAATTCTTAGAAGTGACAATGGCCTTAAATTCCTTATGAATTCCTATTACCACTCTCTAGGTATCCTACATCAGAGAAGTTGTGTTGAGACACCTCAACAAAACTCTCTTGTTGAGAGAAAACACAGGCACCTGCTTCAAGTAACCAGATCCTTACTTTTCCATGCCACTTTACCCAAACACTTCTTGTCTTTTGCCCTATGACATGTCACATACCTTATCAATCGTTTCTGCAGTCCTGTCATAAAAAACAAAACACCTCGTGATCTTCTTTCAAAATACCACCTATACACTAACCTTAAAACATTTGGTTGTTTAGCTTATGCTTCCACACTTACTAGAAATAGAGACAACCTGGACCCTAGGGCTGCCAAATGCATCTTCTTAGGATACACTTTAGGCATTAAAGGTTTCTTACTTAACTTAGAAACTAGAAACTTAATTACATCAAGAAACATAATTTTTCATGAAAACATATATCCCTACACACCTTATCCACTACAAAATACCACAATAGATCATACCACATCTACGAAACCTCCATCCCTTTCTCTTTGATCTACACAATCCCCATGATATAGATCTACAACAATCTAATCATGATAATAACACTACTCCTCATCAGCATATAAACATTCCTGAAACTAATAGTGTTATCTCTAATCCTGATACTGCTAAGTCTACTCATCATAATGATACTGTTGTACAAGAAAACACCCTTAACAATAATACTAATACCCGCCCTCAATCTGAAGACAATAACAGTCTTCATTCTCAATATAACACCGTGAATCATTCTCATTCTAATACTGATGATGATATACCTCATACAAGACAATCTACCAGAATCAAATCCGCCCTGTTTATTTGCAAGATTTTGTTTGTAATTCTCTGCATACATATGATATTTCTAAATACATTTCATACACAAATCTGTCACCTGTATATCATGCATATATTTCTGCTGTTGACACTGCTCCTGAACCTAAGTCATACAAAGAAGCCATCACTCAACCTCATTGGATACGAGAAATGAATGCTGAACTCAAAGCTCTTAATGACAACAACACTTGGATCATCATCAATCTTCCCCCAGGTAAGAAAACCATCGAATGTAAATGGGTATTCAAAATGAATTCAAATATTTATGGCACATAGAGATACACAAGGCAAGGTTAGTAGCACAAGGCTTTAAGCAAATTGAAGGTATTGACTTCTTTCACACTTTCTCTCCAGTTGCAAAATTAACCACTCTAAGAATTTTCCTTGCTCTTGCTTCTTCCTTAAACCTTTTTCTTCATCAATTGGATGTTCACAATGCTTTTTACATGGTGAATTGATGAATAAGTCTACATGACCTTACCTAAAGGCATTAAAACTTCCTCTCCAAGTCAAGTTTGTAAACTGCTCAAATCTATTTATGGATTAAAGCAATCTAGTAGACAATGGTTTGACAAATTATCTACTGTATTACTCAACAATAATTTCAAACAATGTGCCTTTGATCACTCTTTATTTATACACAAATCCACACAATATTTTACATTCATTTTGATTTACGTTGATGATATCTTAATTACAGGAAACAATATGAATCTTATCAACAACACCAAACAACTATTACAGGACCACTTCCACATTAAAGACCTTGGTGTCCTCAAATTCTTCTTGGGCCTGGAAATAGCTCGCACAACTTCAGGAATTCACATCAACCAACGCAAGTAGACTCTCGATCTCCTTGCAGCCACATGCTTACTCAATTGCAAACCAGCAACCACCCCCATGACTCAAGATACAAGACTATCATCAACAAATGGCACACCTTTCCCAAAACCTACTGTCGCACCCCAAAATTTACCCTCCGGATATTTTGATAGCTGCGTGGTTCATGTTACATCATTGGGTTTCATTTACTAAATTAATTTATTTTGGTCGTCAAGCTTTTCAAATGAGGAATTTGGTTGGGATTCTTGATCAACGTGATATTCTCCTGTGTCTATAAGATTGTACACTCAGCGTTCATCCTCCTCCGTGCTTGTCATCATCACTTTGGTGGACTTCTTTGAAAATACACGATTCGAGATGTGAACTACCCGTAATTCTTGTATGCATCTTCGTAGCTTACTTGAATCGGATCGAAAGCTTTGAGCAAGATCATCATTTGGTTCATGATTAAAGTTTCTCATGCATGTGCGTTGTTGTTGATGTTTTTACTTACTAATGGAAGTTTGGTTAAGACGTTCAAGACGAATATCATTTCCCCAAAGGCATTGGCAAGATTTGGATTTCAAAAGTGGCTACGGAAAGGAAGTTCAGAACGTTATTTCTTTTAACTCAGGATTCATATATTATTATTTTAATTGCAAATGTCAGGATTTTGTTTCAATGTTAAGGATTCATGGTTCAACCAAATTCATACCAATTTATCCCAACCGTTCCACATGATAAATTTCATCCAAATATTTCCAAGCCCATTGCCAATTCATTCAAAGAATCAGAACACTTTTTTGCAAGAGATATTCAAGTCTTGAATTTTAAACTAAGTTATGCCTTCCCTTTTGTGCTACAAAGTTCAAAATTCTAATTGTATCAACATTGGCAAAAATTGAATTTCAGATACCATTCATTCAAATGACAAGTTTGTTACAAGGATATTTTCAGATTTACAGTTACTACAAGAATGTCTAAATCCTAAAAGATAAACTTTCGTGGTATCCTCGAAGTCTTCATGTTTGTTGGTCTTCAAGTCCATTCGTTTCTTCTACTTTGCTTTACCTTTTCCACGCACCATTGCCATCCTCCACATGTTACATGAAACACAAGAAAGAAAAGTAGTTAGTAAGCACAAAATTGAAACAAAATGCGAAATTGTAATTTTGTTTGTCAAGGATCATCATTGGGTGTTTAGCGGGAATCAGGGTTAATGCTGAACCTCATAATCTCGAACAAGATTAATCATCGGTGAAAAGAAAACAGCTTATTTGCAAATCACGAATTTATTCGGTTCACAAATAAGCCTAACTCAGGTTACTCATCATGGTTAGCGGTCTAATGGCTCTGAACAGGCAGCAAGCATTATATAAGGCGACGATTTAATGATTCTAAATAGCGGAATGATTCTAACAAAAGAAGCATGAGTGAAGATAACAAATATGGATTCCCAACAGTTCACAGATAATTCCAACAGGCCAGCCCAACAGAAATTTAATTCCATCACAGTTTAATACATAGGGCAGCAGGCAGATCAAGACAGCAAAGGTAACAGATATATTCCAATGGTCCAATCCAATAAAGCAAGTATAAATAAAGAAGAATACAAAAGACCAAATGGCTTGGTTATCAGAAGAGAAAATACCAACAGGGTCAAAAGCTACAAGAGGTAAATTAAGTGATGCAAGTAACATATGTAGCAGTAGCAATGTATCATAAGAGCAGAAGGAATGGTTGACCAAAAGCAAGTATATATCTGTGATGAAAAGCCAGCACCAGAAAAAGAGAGAGATGTAATATCTGTTCTTAAGATATTAAGCAAAGATAGGAAAAGAAATCAAGTACAATATCTATGAAGATAGTTCCAAAAGGGAAAGAGACAAGTGTAGTAGCTGCTCCAAGACAGAAAAAGGATAAGTAAGCATCAGTTTAGTAATGATAAAAACAAGAAGCAAAGTCTGTTATAGTAATTTTGGAAGCCAGAAGAGGTAGATCAGATCTGCAAGCATAAGCATCAGTTCAAAAGAAAGAAAGGTTTGGAAACCATCAGTTAACACAAGAGTCCATCAGGTTTTAAAAACAAGAGAGAAAATTCCAACAGGGCATCTGTTTATCATCAGTTAAAAGGAGAAGAGGACATCAGTTTGAAAACCAAAACCTATCTGTCTAACCGCCTAAAACCCTCTCAAACAAAAGTCCCAGAACTGATAATAACACAAAACGAAAGCAAACATAGCCAACGTTATTCATCATTTTCCAGACCAAACACCCTCAGAAAGAAGAAATTTCAGAAATATATTCTGAAGTAGAGAGAAAGAAGACGAGGAAGAGAAAGGTTCGGAACAAGCTCACCCAAAACCCACAGAGACTCTGAACGCGCTCAGCCATCGTCATCCTCGGATCACCGACCAAAAGTTCCAAACCCCATCAAAAGCCAAATCGGTAAATCGTCTGTAAACACAAACCGAAAACAAAATCAAAACAGTTCATAAAGTAAACATGCAATATAGTTCGAGATAGAGATGAAGGAGACAGGGTCCGGCGAGTGAGAGAGGAGGTGAGGCCCGATTCTGAGTGGAGCGATCAAGAGAGAAATGTGGGTTTTGTGGGATTTTCTTGGTTTTAGGGTTCCTGTTAGGACGAGAGAGAGGCGAGAGAAAACCTGTGATGAGTTGAACGAGGAAAGAAACGGTTTCACATTTTCTTTTGTTTTGCTTTTTCTTAATTAGTAAATTAAATAGGATTAGTTATTATCATATAATTATTTATTCATTTATTTTTAGACTATTATACATATTATATACTTAGTATATTATTATTATTACTTTTATATAATATTATTAACTATATTATTATTATTATTATTATACTATTATTATTATTATAATTGTTATTATTATATCGTTATTATTATTAATATTATCATTTTATCATTACCTTTATATTATTATTATTAATACTATATTATTATCAACACTTATTATTTTTATTGTATACTATCAAGTAATTATATTTACTATCATTATTAGTATTATGTTCATTTTTGCTATTTAGCAAGTGCTCTATTATTAGCCTACCTTTGTAATTTTATTTAGTTATTTATCATTACTATTTACCACCATTATTACTAATAACAAATATTTTTTTTTATATATTATTATTCTTATTACACTTAAAATATTTAATATACCCCAAAATACCAAAAATAATAATAATAGTGTAGTTAGATTCTTTTTTTTTTATTAGAATTTTCTAGCATTTTATTTTCTATTTTATTCCCCATTTGTAAATTTGTATCCCCATTCCCCAATTTGTTGTAATAATTAGTAGATAATTTTTATTGCTTTATTATTTAATTATTCACAAAGCACAAACTAAATATTTTTCAAACTAATACTCGTGCGAGCCATTTTTATTACCCCAAAGGACAAAGCTTTGAAGGCCCCAACGACACACTTTTTGCACACACCACGCTTACTCTTGGGCTTACAATGAAACTTTGATTGATTGGTTAAACATTATTTAATTATCTAATTAGATTATTCAAAATTAATTAGTTTACCTAATTAATTTTATTAAACTAATTACTTGATTAATTTTTGTTTAATTAATCGATTGAATTTATTTCATGCATGCACCTACACAATAGATTATTTGAGCCACCTTGTATGGGCTTTTAATTTATTTACTTGCTTTATTTAAACGTTTGCAATTGTTTGTTCTTTTCCATTATCACACTTTAGGACCATAGGTTCAATTAACTATAACCCGCATTTCCAAAAACACTTTCGTAATAAAGTTTCAAACCTCGATCCAACGTCGAGTGCATTTTCGAAATCTTTTTCATAATAAAGTACAAGTTTTTAGCGTTAGACGCTAGACTAGTTGTTAAAACTTGTCCCCAAACAAACTTTAGTCTTTAAGTCGTTGGACGCTAGACCCGTGGCTTAAAGACTCCTAAATAACGGAACTCGTTTCACTTCACTTTTCTCAAGAAAACATTTTGGGTGATAGACGACTTGCGAACTTTCGCTCCTCGGGTTTCTAGTATTTGAATCGTGAGACGCTAGCCTCGTTGTTCGGTACTTTTCATCCACATAAAAACAATTCAACTCACTCAAATCCTTTTATCGCCATATGCGATTGCAAAAACTCTTTTCGATAAAGAGGGTGTAATAGTCGTTTCAAATACGAACGAGGACTTAAGCTTTTCAAACAAACAAAACAAGTCCTAGTTCAAAGTATTTGAAATGTCTAAATACATTTTTCTTATAAAATCAATACAACAAACTTAAAACCTTTTAGAGGAACTACGAGTTTTGACTTTCCCATTGCACGAGGAATATGTAGGCACGCGGTTCAAACCGTGTCAAACTCAAAATAATAAGAAACAAATTCTGTTTTCTTTTTAGTATCCATAACTTAGTAAACACACACACAAATGCGTAGAATTAAATGGGTCCCATCGAGTACGATGGATGTAAGGGGTGCTAATACCTTCCCCTTACATAACCGACTCGATCCTACTTTTTGGTCACGTAGACCGCCTTTATCCACATGTTTTGGGTTTTATCTATATTTTCTCTTTTTAGAACAAATAAAATTAGGTGGCGATTTCACCGGTTTTCGAGAATTAAAAGATTTTTGAAAATCGAGTTGCTTCAGTTGGCGACTTCACTGGGGAGACTTTTTTTTAGCGAGTTAACCCTAATTTAATTCTTCGCTGTGTGTTTACTATTCATTGTCCATTATTTCTTTATATCCTGTTGATGTATTTTGATATTGGGGCATTGTTTGGTTATGGTTCATAGATAAGCCCAATACCTGTGCTTCTAGGAAACATAAGTTTAGAGTGGTTGAGTAGCTTAGGTCCATTGGACATCCGTGTCTTTGATCGACGTGAAGACCACAACTTAGAGTTGGTCTTTTAAGGGAGTTATTGCACCGCATAATAGTGGGATGATAATTTTGGACAAAGGGCCTATAACTCTAAGTATTAGGATGTCCAAAACAAACCGACCGCTCAAAGGATTTTGAGTATCCTTTAAGAGCCGCTTTTAGTATATTGAAGTATTATCCCTACATAGTCCGATCGCTGTGGATAATATTTCTAAAAAGGGGATCTGAGACTCCAAGAAGCATTTAGCATAAAAACATTAGAACCAACCTTGTTTGGGGAATTGTTGGGTAGACGTCGAAACCATGTCCGACCGCCTTTTAAACCCTTGTGCTATTTGACTTTACATGTGATTTTGCGCATAACATCAATGTGTATCGATCACGCTGCATTCTTACATGCATTATCATCACATCGCATTCTTACATGCGCCACCACAGTGCATTCTTACATCACCATCATGTATTCTTATATGCATTACCATCACATCGCATTCTTACATGCGTCACCACCACATCGCATTCTTACATGCATCACCATCATATGGCATTCGATATATATTACCGCCATGTTGCATTCTTACATGCATTACCATTTATCGCATTCTTACATGCGTTGCTACTATATTACATTGCATTCTTACATGCATTACATTACATTACATTCTTTAATGCATTGCCATGCATTTCATCTTCATCGAAGCTCATTTCATTTCTTCGTCTGTATATCAAACTGCCTACTCGACGCACGCTCAAAACTCTAAGGATGTCTCGAGGACTATAGACGAGCTTCAACATGGTCGGGAACTATTGAAGGCGGTTAAGCACTTGAAAAGTCGGATGAGCCCGGTCTTGGATCTCTTGTGTTGTGTTGAAAAGAGAATGCAACACTACACCAATCTTCGCAAGTTTGTCTGGCTTCTATCATCCGATGTCTCCATGAGTCAAGGACATCCACATGTGGCGAACTCTCCAGCTTCAAAATTCTCCCATCGAGTATCATCCTCGGCCTTCACCTTCGAAGAGTCCTCGACAACAGCATTTGCTTGCTCCCCGATCGAAGAAGAAGGATCTAAATCAGCGTATTAATCCGCATTATCGCCGATATGCTCAACAGGATATTCAGCCGATCCCGATGTCGTATTCTCAACTATTGCCTTACTTGATTCAGAGTGGTGTTGTGATACCAAGGGAGTTGAAGCCAGTGCCAGGGGTTGCTAAAGCTTGGTTTGATGAGAGAGCTAAATGTGCTTTTCATGCTGACTCTGTAGGACATGAAACTGAGAATTGTTCGGCCTTCAAATGCACAGTTCAAGAGTTAATTGATGATAAGATTCTGTTTTTCAAACAGAATGGATCGAGCTTAGACATCTTGCTTGCAAGGTCTAATCATAGCAATTTTGAGGAACTTCCAAAACTCATTGGGACAATTGCTTATCAAGAGGAAGTTGAGACTTTGAAGAGTAGTGATGAAGTAGACCAGATGTTCACTTTAAAAGGTGGTAACCTTCAAAGAAAGATATCTCAAGTTCTAGCAAAGGAAGTCGGTTGCAACACCAACTCATTATCCTCCATTACCATCTTTCGAGTCTTTGCATCAACAACTTTTGTCTGATCTTCCTCAACTTGAGTCGAACTCAAAATCAAACGTGCCTCTAATAATTTGGAAAGAAGGAATGCTCCTCTTGATCCACTTCCAGTGACCTACAGTCAACTTCTGCCATATCTGGTTCAAAGTTCATTGGTGGTTCCTAAGTTTCTTAACCCACCAAAGTTATTCCCGCTTGGTTATGATCATAACGCGCGATGTGGATACCATGATGGAACAGTAGGCCACTCAACAGAGGATTGCAACGCCTACAAAGCCAAAGTTCAACAATTGATTGACCAGAAGTACTTGACTCTTCAAGGAGGGATTCTGTTTGTGAATGGCAACCCCGTACTCAAGTGAACGCCAAGACTACTGAAAGTCATCTAGATCAACAAGTCAAGACGGAGCTCAAGTCCCCTCAACAATAACAATCTTGTATTTCTTGTACTGCATTTTCATGTGTATCTTGCTTAATTGTTTAAATTTTGTTTGCATGTAGAAACTTGTTTGTTTTCATCTTAATGCAATGAGTACGTTTATCTTGAAGTAATCCATTCGTTGTCACTCAATCCATTCGTTATCACTCTTTAATTGATTCGCGAGCATTTTGATACCAACGTTACCAATCCTTTCGCCTAGGTAAAGATTGGAGGGAGAATGACGATAATTGAAAAATGCTAGATCTCCAATGTATGCTTTGAGTAGAACCTGGCTTATGATGTACTTGTTTCAAATCCTAAACACGGAGTTATAAGGAGATAAACCATCGTTAACCCCCTCGAGCCTTGAAGTAGGAGTTTCTTTTCTTCCGGAAAAACCCTTCATTTTTAACCTATGGGCGGGTAGTGTTCAGTTAATCTGATCGAGCGTTTAAAACTCATCAAGAGAGTAAGCATCAAAGGATACAACAATGGCTATCTTCAAAAGGTTGAGAGAGGTCAAAACCATAGTAGTCGACCTCCACCTATCAATAATGTGCATCAAAGGAGGATGATACCATGTTGGGTATCTTTAGCACATCAGAAAGGTCAACGGATGATGACACCATAACGATTATCCTTCATCTACCCAAGGACTCAGACAATCACCATCGCTTCTAATAAGTCAAAGGTTGTGTATAGATCCAATGACTGTTCAAAAAAATGATTGGAAAAGACAAAAGCCGCTAAGTGGAACTTAGTAATAAGTCGCTAGGCAAAAGTCAGTAAAGAAAAAGGAAAATCTTGAAATGCATTTTCAAAGAATATTTTTCAACAAAGAACAAGTTGTGTGGTCAAGTACCAAAAGACAAGGTGGGTGTCTGTTGTGTCCAAGAAACCCTATATTGGTTCCTCAACCATCATAACCCCTCTCGAGAGATGAGTGCTCGTATCAAGATAGTTGAACTTAGGACTGAAGAACATCATGGAGAATGGGCGGGCACCAAATATTTTGAGCCTAAAAATCCTTTTTCTAAAAAACCCGTGAACCAAGCCACATTACAACCCTCAAAAGTCCTAATTGAAGCATGGGTTAATTCAAAAGCATATAACGAAGAGATCGCGTTTACCTGACTCCTACAGTGTGTGTTAAGTATCTGTGTTGGTATCATATGCTCGTCTTATCTTTCAAAAAGAAAATTTTCAATGTTGCACTCAAAAAGTGTTTCACTCACAAAAAGTAATGTTTTTCATACGAAACTTCAAGACGCATAAATGTTGCATTATAATTGTCACAATAAACATTCTTCTACATGTAAAACAATTGTTTGACATTGAAGAAGTTCTCATAATGAACATCAGTAAAGAGTTTAACTTTGTCCAAAGAAAAGAAACTTGATTATTCTGCTGAGTTAGCAGTTATTTGTATCAAGGGGCAAGACGTCTAAGGACTCCTTTAAGCATATCACAAGTTGTCTTCTAAGGATTCTGTTAATTTGGGGGCAATCAAATCGAAATTCAGCTCCTCGAATTTCTGCCAATCCGGGGGCAAATACTTAAAGAGCAATCATCATTTGAGTTAGTCCTTCTCAAAAGGGCAGTTAGCCTGAGACAACTGTCATTCCATGTTTCAGTCAACTTGAAGCAATCACCTCGAGACATGGGAGTCTCTCTAAGGCTGTTTACATTGGGACATGTCGAAGTAATCATTCGGTTCCAATCAATCTGAGATGATTACTTCGACGCGTGGAAGCCTTCAAAAGCTCTTGTTCCACCAAGTTAGTCGTTCACTTGTTGTTGATCTGAAGCAGTTACTTCATAATGATGAAGCTCTCTTAATTGGAGCAAGCGTTCGTTCAAGAATCAATCAGCCTGAAGTAATTACTTCGAGACGTAGAAGTCTCTCTAAAGCTCGTCCTGGGGCATGTCTTCCCGATGCTTGCATAGCTCCTTATTCCGATATAGTCGATCTGAGGAAACCCCTTGAGACGTAGAAGTCTTTCCAAGACTCATTCCAAACCAAGCTTGCTGAAAAGATTCATCTGAAGAAACTACTTCGAGACGTTGGAGTCTCTCCAATGTACATTTTGGGGCACGTCCATATGCAAAGTATGCCACTCTAAGATTTGATAAATCTAAGGAGTCTATTTGAGATGGAAATACCTCCAAAGCTCCTATCAAGGCATGATATTCATATCGAATATCCAGTTCCTTTGAAAAAATCATGATCAAGAAAGGCGTCGTAATACGTGATGCCGGATACTCCTTTTCAGCAAAGATTTTCAGAAGGTCTACCAGACCAAGGCATATTGAGATTCTGAAGTGCAAAATCTAATGCAGCTGCATTCCCACGCATGGGGCACGCCTCTAATCATCATTATCTAATCAACTCAGAAGTTTTCTATTCTTCATTCTACAAGAATTAGCATTGCAGCCCTTCCAGTGGCAATTCAATATGTGGAAGTTTTTCAATCATCTTGTTGTGCCATGTTCTTTTATCCTCCAGACTAACGGTGTCGAGAATTCAGTTTGATAAGCCAGTGCATTAACCAGTATATTCATGCATTCATTCATGCATTCATATCATATACTACATAGCACATTCATTCATAAACCTCAGCCAGGACTCGGGTTATTCCAAGATCGGTTATTGATTGTTCTCAGCAGAATCATAATTTGAAGACTATTCTTGAATGATAAATTTAGCTCTCCCGATCACAAGTTTGAGGGCTCGACCATAATTGGTCTACAACGATGATGATTCTTGAATTGAATCTGTTCCAGAGTGATTAGGCTTCCCCAAGAGAACTCGCGTTCAATGAAGCTTCTTGTTCGGGATTTCCCCAACAATTCTTCTTCATAGAGTTCCTTTTAAAAAAGGGGGTACCCCATTAAAAGTAGAAGACTTTTCTCAGATGATAATCTAGCTTTTCTCCCCAGTGCCAGGAGAATGCTTGTGTGAAAGACAATCGACAATAGTGTCAATTCTCCAATGAAGTCTCTCCCCCAGAGGTTCAATTGATCATCCCCAATGAACTCTTATAACAACAAGATCGTTCAATTGGATTCCCCAGTGATGTCTTCCTTCTCTCAACAGTCAGGAAATCATGCACCATTTGCATTAGAAAAATCATATCATGCATATCATACCCATGCATTAGTTTCGGCTATCTGTTTTGCAGGTTTTTTTCAAATGAAACTCTAAGTATCCTCGTAAGGATCAAAATTTGAAGGATTAATTCTCAGACGACAAATTATCCTTTTTTCTACAAGCACAAGTGATATACTTGTTTGGACTTCCACAACTGATGGTTTCTCCAATCGAGACTTCTTCCCCAGTGAAACAGTTGTATTTTTCAGTTGGACTCAAATGTCAGCAAATCTATTCAACCGGGAATCCCCAGCGAATTTTCCACATGGTTTTCTTACGAAGTTTCCCCAGCGAAGCTTATTTCTCTCCCCAAGTGAATCTCCTTCAGAAAGGTTTATTACAGCATTATTCTTGGTATTTTCAAGATTTCTTTCAGACAAGAATCTTCCCAACAAATACTATTGGCAGTGGCTTCCACAATTTACTCCTCTGAGCTGTTCTCAGAAAATTACATCAAACTTCCGGTGTGTTTATTTCCCCAGGAAGTTATCAACTACTCAACAATAAATATCCACCCGTGGGATGTTTATTCAAATCTCAAGATATTTCTCCAACTCAGACGTTGATCTATATATCCACTTGCTGCAACGCATTGTCCATACAATGTCAGCAATTTGAAGCTCATTACCCTAGAAGTTTTTCAGTCACAGGCGCTGAATCTAATTCTTCTATCACCGGTAAAGCTATCTGCATACAATTGAAGATCTTGTCAACTCAGAAGTTGTTCAACATGTCCGCACATGTTCAGTAAGATCTCTCATCAGCAGAAAACGTCGGAAACAAGATTTACCGACTTTAAACATCTATATCACGCCAGTGTGCTGGATATTGTTTTGTTTATCCCTAGAGAATTGTACTCTCGGGTGCGCTACTGATTTTGTTCTGCGGGTAACTCAGAGGTTACACGGTCAAAGACATTCAGCATGCCATGGCTCCTCGCACTTTCGTGCACCAACAATTCAGATATTGTCCTAGCCATATATTCAGAGAACTCTTTGTTAAGTTCTCAATCATGTCAATCAGGGAACTCTTTGTTAAGTTCCCAATCGCGTCATTTCAATTTTTGTTTAAGGTCTCCAGGTAGTCCTTAGTTCAGAGAACTCTTTGTTAAGTTCTCAGTCTTGTCAATCAGAGAACTCTTTGTTAAGTTCTCAATCATGTCATTTCAATTTTGTTTAAGGTCTCCAGGTAGTCCTTAGTTCAGAGAACTCTTTGTTAAGTTCTCAATCTTGTCAATCAGAGAACTCTTTGTTAAGTTCTCAATCATGTCATTTCAATTTTGTTTAAGGTCTCCAGGTAGTCCTTAGTTCAGAGAACTCTTTGTTAAGTTCTCAGTCTTGTCAATCAGAGAACTCTTTGTTAAGTTCTCAATCATGTCATTTCAATTTTGTTTAAGGTCTCCAGGTAGTCCTTAGTTCAGAGAACTCTTTGTTAAGTTCTCAGTCTTGTCAATCAGAACTCTTTGTTAAGTTCTCAATCATGTCATTTCAATTTTTGTTTAAGGTTTCCAGGTATTCCTTAGTCATTCAGAGAACTCTTTGTTAAGTTCTCAGTCCTGTCATTCAGAGAACTCTTTGTTAAGTTCTCAACCATGTCAATCAGAGAACTCTTTGTTAAGTTCTCAATCGTGTCATTTTTCAATTCTGTTTAAGGTTTCCAGGTATTCCTTAGTTTTCAGAGAACTCTTTGTTAAGTTCTCAGTCATGTCAATCTTTCAATTTTGTTTAAGGTCTCCAGGTATTCCTTAATTACCAAGGAACTCTTTGTTAAGTTCCCAATCATGTCAAATTCTTAATATATTGTTTTTTCTTTTCGCTGAGAAGTTCGCTTTCTTCTCATAGCATTTTCATTAAAATTGTTGTCAAAGCCATTTCGATTACACGGTTATCCCCAGTGTTGTTGAAAACTCCTAATTGTTTCTCATTGGGTGCTGCTATGTTAAAGCATTCTGTTGGTGCTTAGCAAGTTTTCTCTTCAAGCGCTTTTTCTTGATCGTAGTCAAGAGATATTATCTGTGTCCCTCGTGGCATTGGTTTCTCGTGTAGGGCAAATTTCGTTCTCTGGTATTCAATCCTCTTCCACCTTGAACATTCGAAAGCCGTCAATCTTTCTCACTAACCAGGTCGAAGATGATTGAATAGGGGCAACTGTCGCACCCCAAAATTTACCCTCCGGATATTTTGATAGCTTTGCGTAGTTCTTACATCATTGGGTTTCATTTACTAAATTAATTTATTTTGGTCGTCAAGCTTTTCAAATGAGGAATTTGGTTGGGATTCTTGATCACTGTGATATTCTCCGTGTCGAGCTATAAGATTGTACACTCAGGCGTTCATCCTCCTCCTATGCTTGTCATCATCACTTTGGTGGACTTCTTTGAAAATACACGGATTCGTAGATGTGAACTACCTGGTAATTCTTGTATGCATCTTCGTGTGCTTACTTGAATCGGATCGAAAGCTTTGAGCAAGATCATCATTTGGTTCATGATTAAAGTTTCTCATGCATGTGCGTTGTTGTTGATGTTTTTACTTACTAATGGAAGTTTGGTTAAGACGTTCAAGACGAATATCATTTCCCCAAAGGCATTGGCAAGATTTGGATTTCAAAAGTGGCTACGGAAAGGAAGTTCAGAACGTTATTTCTTTTAACTCAGGATTCATATATTATTATTTTAATTGCAAATGTCAGGATTTTGTTTCAATGTTAAGGATTCATGGTTCAACCAAATTCATACCAATTTATCCCAACCGTTCCACATGATAAATTTCATCCAAATATTTCCAAGCCCATTGCCAATTCATTCAAAGAATCAGAACACTTTTTGCAAGAGATATTCAAGTCTTGAATTTTAAACTAAGTTATGCCTTCCCTTTTGTGCTACAAAGTTCAAAATTCTAATTGTATCAACATTGGCAAAAATTGAATTTCAGATACCATTCATTCAAATGACAAGTTTGTTACAAGGATATTTTCGATTTACTGTTACTACAAGAATGTCTAAATCCTAAAAGATAAACTTTCGTATATCCTCAAGTCTTCATGTTTGTTGGTCTTCAAGTCCATTCGCTTTTCTACTTTGCTTTACCTTTTCCACGCACCATTGCCATCCTCCACATGTTACATGAAACACAAGAAAGAAAAGTAGTTAGTAAGCACAAAATTGAAACAAAATGCGAAATTGTAATTTTGTTTGTCAAGGATCATCATTGCGTTTAGCGAATCGTGGTTAATCTTGAACCTCATAATCTCGAACAAGATTAATCATCGGTGAAGAAACAGCTTTATTTGCAAATCACGAATTTATTCAGTTCACAAATAAGCCTAACTCAGGTTACTCATCATGGTTAGCGGTCTAATGGCTCTGAACAGGCAGCAAGCATTATATAAGGCGACGATTTAATGATTCTAAATAGGCAGCAATGATTCTAACAGGCAGCAAGCATGAGTGAAGATAACAAATATGGATTCCCAACAGTTCACAGATAATTCCAACAGGCCAGCCCAACAGAAATTTAATTCCATCACAGTTTAATACATAGGGCAGCAGGCAGATCAAGACAGCAAAGGTACAGATATATTCCAATGGTCCAATCCAATAAAGCAAGTATAAACAGCAGCAATACAAAAGACCAAATGGCTTGGTTATCAGCAGAGAAAATACCAACAGGGTCAAAAGCTACAAGAGGTAAATTAAGTGATGCAAGTAACATATGTAGCAGTAGCAATGTATCATAAGAGCAGAAGGAATGGTTGACCAAAAGCAAGTATATATCTGTGATGAAAAGCCAGCACCAGAAAAAGAGAGAGATGTAATATCTGTTCTTAAGATATTAAGCAGCAATAGGGAAAAGAAATCAAGTACAATATCTATGAAGATAGTTCCAAAAGGGAAAGAGACAAGTGTAGTAGCTGCTCCAAGACAGAAAAAGGATAAGTAAGCATCAGTTTAGTAATGATAAAAACAAGAAGCAAAGTCTGTTATAGTAATTTTGGAAGCCAGAAGAGGTAGATCAGATCTGCAAGCATAAGCATCAGTTCAAAAGAAAGAAAGGTTTGAAACCATCAGTTAACACAAGAGTCCATCAGGTTTTAAAAACAAGAGAGAAAATTCCAACAGGGCATCTGTTTATCATCAGTTAAAAGGAGAAGAGGACATCAGTTTGAAAACCAGAAAAAAACCTATCTGTTCTAACCAGTTCAAAACCCTCTCAAACAAAAGTCCCAGAACTGATAATAACACAAAACGAAAGCAAACATAGCCAACGTATTCATCATTTTCTGACCAAACACCTCAGAAAGAAGAAATTTTAAATATATTCAAGTAGAGAGAAGAAGACGAGGAAGAGAAAGGTTCGAACAAGCTCACCGAAACCCACAGACTCAACGCTGGCCAATATCGTCATCCCTGATCACCACCAAAAGTTCCAAACCCCATCAAAAGCCAAATCGGTAAATCGTCTGTAAACACAAACCAAAACAAAATCAAAAGTTCATAGTAAACATGCAATATAGTTCGAGATAGAGATGAAGGAGACAGGTCCCATGAGAGAGGAGGTGAGGCCCGATTCTGAGTGGAGCGATCAAGAGAGAAATGTGGGTTTTGTGGGATTTTCTTGTTTTAGGGTTCCTGTTAGGACGAGAGAGAGGCGAGAGAGAAAACCCAGGATGAGTTGAACGAGGAAGAGAAACGGTTTCCACATTTTCTTTTTGTTTTTGCTTTTTTTCTTAATTAGTAAATTAAATAGGATTAGTTATTATCATATAATTATTTATTCATTTATTTTTAGACTATTATACATATTATATACTTAGTATATTATTATTATTACTTTTATATAATATTATTAACTATATTATTATTATTATTATTATACTATTATTATTATTATACTGTTATTATTATACTGTTATTATTATTAATATTATCATTTTTATCATTACCTTTATATTATTATTATTAATACTATATTATTATCAACACTTATTATTTTTATTGTATACTATCAAGTAATTATATTTACTATCATTATTAGTATTATGTTCATTTTTGCTATTTAGCAAGTGCTCTATTATTAGCCTACCTTGTAATTTTATTTAGTTACTTTCATCATTACTATTTACCACCATTATTACTAATAACAAATTTTTTTTTTTATATATTATTATTCTTATTACACTTAAAATATTTAATATACCCCCAAAATACCAAAAATAATAATAATAGTGTAGTTAGATTCCTTTTTTTTTTATTAGGAATTTTCTAGCATTTTATTTTCTATTTTATTCCCCATTTGTAAATTTGTATCCCCATTCCCCAATTTGTTGTAATAATTAGTAGATAATTTTTATTGCTTTATTATTTAATTATTCACAAAGCACAAACTAAATATTTTTCAAACTAATACTCGTGCGAGCCATTTTTATTACCCTGAGTGGACAAAGCTTGAAGCGTCCCAACGGCCACACCTTTTGCACACACCACGCTTACTCTTGGCTTACAATGAAACTTTGATTGATTGGTTAAACATTATTTAATTATCTAATTAGATTATTCAAAATTAATTAGTTTACCTAATTAATTTTATTAAACTAATTACTTGATTAAGTTTTGTTTAATTAATCGATTGAATTTATTTCATGCATGCACCTACACAATAGATTATTTGAGCCACCTTGTATGGGCTTTTAATTTATTTACTTGCTTTATTTAAACGTTTGTGCAATTGTTTGTTCTTTTCCATTATCACACTTTAGGACCATAGGTTCAATTAACTATAACCCGCATTTCCAAAAACACTTTCGTAATAAAGTTTCAAACCTCGATCCAACGTCGAGTGCATTTTCAAATCTTTTCATAATAAAGTACAAGTTTTAGCCGTTAGACGCTAGACTAGTTGTTAAAACTTGTCCCCAAACAAACTTTAGTCTTTAAGTCGTTGGACGCGACCGTGGCTTAAAGACTCTAAATAACGTGAACTCGTTTCACTTCACTTTTTCTCAAGAAAACATTTTGATAGACGACTTGGAACTTTCGTTCCGGGTTTCTAGTATTTGAATCGTGAGACGCTAGCCTGCTGTTCGGTACTTTTCATCCACATAAAAATAATTCAACTCACTCAAATCTTTTATCGCTCATATGCGATTGCAAAACTCTTTTCGGATAAAGAGGGTGTAATAGTCGTTTCAAATACGAACGAGGACTTAAGCTTTTCAAACAAACAAAACAAGTCCTAGTTCAAAGTATTTGAAATGTCTAAATACACGATTTTCTTATAAAATCAATACAACAAACTTAAAACCTTTTGAGAGGAACTAAGAGTTTTGACTTTCCCATTGTACGAGGGAATGTAGGTACGCGGTTCAAACCGTGTCAAACTCAAAATAATAATAAACAAATTCTGCTTTCTTTAGCATCCATAACTTAGTAAACACACACACAAAAGCGTAGAATTAAATGGGTCCCATCGAGGATATTGATGGGGTGCTAATACCTTCCCTTACATAACCGACTCCCGATCCCACTTTTTGGTCACGTAGACCGCCTTATCCACATGTTTTGGGTTTTATCTATATTTTCTCGTTTTTTTAGAACAAATAAAATTAGTGGCGATTTCACTAGTTTTCGAATTAAAAGATTTTTGAAAATCGAGTGTTTCACCTACCATATAGAAGATTAATAGGACAACTTATCTATCTCCTTAATACTCGTCCCAACATTTATGTCGTTCAAAAACTAAGCCAACACATGAGCTCCCACCAACATTCACTACAACGCTGCCATTCGAGTTCTCCGCTATCTCAAAAATTCTCTGCCAATGACTCATCTTCCTTAGAACCTCTCCTCTCCATCTCAACGCATTTTCAGACTCTGACTGGGCAACCTGTCCAGACACGCGCAAATCCATAACAACAGCTTCGCATATTTCTTGGCACTGCTATTGTTTCCTGGAAATCCAAAAAGAAACCAATGGCCTCATGAAGCTCCACGGTCGAATACGTGTCAATGACATCTACTGTTTATGAAGTCCAATGGTTAACAAACCTTCTCCACGACCTCAACATCCCTCTCAAGACACCAGCTAATCTATATTTGGCGACAACGCTTCAAGACGTCACATAGCAACTAACTCCTCCTTCCATGAAAGAACAAAACATATAGATTTAGACTATTGGGCCTTTTCTTTATCGGGCCTATTTTCGCCTTTGGCTTTAGTTATATATATACTTTGTATTGTATTCTCAATATACAATAATAATAATAATATTTTCATTTCATTCTTTGCTTTCAATTTGAATTCTTCTTTCCTGCAAGCACCTTCTTCTTCCTTTCTTACCATATACTTAACCGTAATAATATACATTGAGTTTTCAGTATATAAATTTGATACATGCCATAGAAAATATGGTCATGAAATAATTATTGGTTGGTCTACATTATTTTATTTGCAATGAGTAAAGTACTACTATGATATATAGTTACAGTAAGTTTTCGGATCATCGTTGGATGACATATTTTAATTTATCGTTGATGTTGGTCTTTGTGATATTTAAAAATATATATTTTTTGTTGTTTGTATAAAGGAACACAGGTCGTGCTGATTTGCATGGTCGTATCGCTTAGTTGCTCGATATAGTAATTTTGGTATTTTTTTATATAATGATTATTAATATATTATTAATATATGATATATTATTCGTTTTTTTGTTGTAATTCGCATAACAAAACATATAAAGTAAATTTCGCTATAGTTTTTGTTCAAGTATTGACTACGAATTATATTTTTATACAATAATTTAACTTTTTAAATGAGTAGTTGAAATGAAAAAAGTCGCCAAAATGACATCTTTTATGGAAATTACTTATGAAAAATGTTAAATAATTTCCTGGTTGTGTGTATGTTTGTCCATGCGAGCATCAATTGACCCAAAGGATAATTGCTAGTTGGCCGGTTTTCATACGCACCTGTGATGGTGAACATGTGATATTTATAAGGCCTTACACGTGAATAATAAATCAATCCAAATAGGAGTTTATATTCGATGTTTTTTATTATCAATATTTGATCGTTAGGACAAGAGTACGACTAGCAATTAATATTAGTGTCCAAAGATTCAATATTGATGGTGCACTAGGTATCTTGAGATGAGTTATTTGAACAAATTAATAATTCAGTTTTTTTGTTAGTATATTTAAGATATTTAATTTTATTCTTGTTTTTCAGCTTACAAACTACTTAATAATCGCAAATAAGAGTAAGATTCAGTTCTTAATGAGACAAATTTTAAGGAATGGAATGAGAACATAAAATTGTTCTTGTGCGTGAGTTTTGAACTTATTAAGGATGAAGTAACCACATTCTCCTTTAGAATTTGGTTCCTCTGAAGAGGAAATATTATGGGAAGTTGGATCGCTACAATCGTATGACTCATGTTTTGGTTTGTTCTAAGGTAAATTTAGAACCAGTACCTAGAAATACTTGATGGTTTGACTGTGGTGAACTACTAACATTGTTGTTTCAATGAAGGGTTGCCTAAACTACTGAAAGCCAAATGATGTTGAAAGATACATCTATGTGGGAGATGCCAAGTCGGTGGAGGTGGAAGTTATATGGAATTTTAGATTATTATTGTGTACCATATTTATTTGGATTTGAAAGACACTTATGTGGTTTCATCATTTATACGGAATTTAACTTCAGTTTCTTATTTAGACAAATCATGTTATTCTTGTTCATTTGGAAAAATATGTTCAAGTCGTCTTTCAATTCAGCTATTGTTGGAATTGGTTCACTTATGGGTCATGATAATCTATATTTTCTTGACACAATAGCTTTCGTAGAAAGTTAAGGCAATGCCTTATAAGCCAATAATAATAAATTGGAGTCTCAAATAGTGAGCAACTAATTTATTGGTTATTCTTAAATATCTTGGGGCTACAAATATTATGATCCCAAATTACATTCAATTTTTGATACGGAAACAACCATATTTATGAGGATATTGAGTTTGGGGGAAGAATAAGGTTAAAGACTTTGTTTTAGAGGAAGAATCAGTAACAATTCTAGAACTGATTCATACAGTTGCTTTTGATTAAGAAAGTATGGAACCTCCACATGACATTGTTGATTTTCCTCCTACTCAAGATAATTTGATAATTCATGAAGAACAAACTCAAAATCCTCAAGAACAAGTGTTACAAGAACCAATATCTTTGCAAAGATCCATTAGAGAAAGGATAAATGTTATTCTAGATGATTACATAGTATTTCTTCATGAACATGAGAAAAATAATGGTAAGAGGATTGAAGAAATGAAGAAGAGTATAAGTCCATGCAAGACAATGAAGTTTGGAAACTTGTCCTATTACTAGAAGGTGTGAAACCCATTGGTTTCAAATGAAATTTTAAGACCAAACGAGATTCTAACGGTAATGTGGAAAGGTATAAAGCTCATCTTATGGTTAAGGGTTATACTCAAAAGGAATGGACTGGATTTAAAGAGATTTTCTCATTAGTTTTATTGAAAGACTCTTTTAGAACCATCATGGTCTTGTTGCGCATTATGGTATGGAAATCTATCAAACGGATGTCAAGATGAGATTTCTCAATGGATGTTAGGAAAATATGTGAGCAATCTAGGAATGGATCATTGAAAAGCATCCAAAAGGTTATAAGGTATTTAAAGAGAACAAAATACTATATGCTCACATATAGAAAGTGTTACCCTGAAATTTCTTAAGATATTCAAAGGTACATATTAAATGCAGGTGTCCTTGTGAGCTAAGGGCCGATCCTTAAATATAAGGGTTCTTCAGAAGATTGAAATTTATGACCAAGAAAAATGCTAAGACAAGGATGTCGAAAAAGAGGTACGTCGACCAGAGGGATAAAACGTAGAAATTGGTCAGTTCGACCAAATGTTGAACATCGAAGAGTAGTCGAAGCTGAGCCCAGTCGATTATGAAGGATTCTAGACTTAGAGAAATTTCATTATTTTGCTCTCGATGAAGGAAGAAAAGTTAGGGAGCGATTTATTCTTAGAAGCCGGCGGAAAGATTCAAAGTTCAAGACCGTAAGGCTTATCAAAAGCTTCGTGTTGTTTAAACGCCAAACAGGTGGCAAAATCCTATGAAGCAGTTTCTTCAGGTTTTAAATATCATCCGTAGATTGTTTTTAGGCAGTTACTTTGTAAACCTTATAAATAAGTCATCTCAATGTAAAATTAGTGTGTTCACTTGTAGACTCAAAATACTTGCCAAAACTCTGCCCAATTCCGAGCGTCAGGAGGAAAGAGTTGCGAAAGTGTTTGATGTACGTGAATCACCACCTTTATTTCAATGCAAAACCTTTACATCTCAGTTGTTTTCTTTGAAACATTTACTTGCATTCTATTTACTTCTCAGCAATCACTTTGTGTTTTTGTGTATGTTGATGCTCTCTTTGTTACAAGTTTCGAGTTAACAAAAGAGTCGTTCGACCCTTATTTCGTTTAGAACAAACCTGAATTCACAGCCTTATGTTGATAAACGAGTCACCATAGTAGGCCAAAATATAGTGAACAGATAGATTTTTCAAGTTATTTAGGTTTTGTCTCCGTTGGTCACGAGTTACCTATCTGTCGAACCTGAACTATTGTGTCGAAAGCCGTTGTACTTATTCCCTTAGTCTTAGGACACCATTTCTTAGGCAAGGATTTCGACAGAGTCAGTACAATTTCACAAATCTTAGCACATGTATTAAGATCAATTGGTCGATCTTACGAGTAACCCTTAGTTTTAGGACTTTGGGAGGACCAGCGGTTGTTTACCAAATTCCACAGTAAACAAATTGGCACATCTAGTGGGACCAGTGTTAGGTTTTTATTGTTATATGTCATAAGTGTATGAGACTTAGAAGTGGAAGCTTGACTATAGAGTGTAATAGACCACCCACTAGAGAGACATATACCTAGGATGTCAAATACCTTCGAACATGGATGAAATTCCATCATGAACTTTGGGTGACCCAGTAATTACTCAAGTTGCATCATTTCCCCCACTAAACAACACAATGTGATCGTGGTCAATGCTTAGTATCAAGACCTATTCCCTGACCACACCGTGAGTCCAGGCCCGTGGTGGCTACGAATACCATTCCAAACAATATACCGATTTGGTATGCTAACCCCCTTATGGAATGCTGTATTCCTTAATGTCGTGATATCGGTCGACTTCAAGTGCAGTTGTGGTGTTAGATAATGTGCAAAATATGAATTCTCCTTTACAAGGATCTATAGTAGGGAAATAGAGGAATGCATGTGCAACAACTAGTGCCGCCTAACTAATACGCGGTGGCAGTGTTCAGGCAACAAATGGATGATAGAAATCATGAGTTAGTTAATATGTTGACTAACCAAATGGGTAATGTATTTAACCCCATAGTGCAAGAGTCGGCTGAGACTAATAGAAAGTTTGCTGAAACAAATTGACAGGTGATTACCCAATTAACACGTCTGTGTAATTTTTTGGGTGCTCCCCCAGCGCCTGTTCGACAGGCGCCACCTGTTCGATTAAATCCCCATGGTCAAGTAGACATGGGGGAAATAGAAGATGAAACTGTCCATCAAGGACAAGTTGTAGGGCCTCATAGAAATGTTGTTTTCGAACCCCCTAGGGTATTAGTTAATCGACAATAAGAGGCTGATCAAATTCTTGATCAAATTCGACAAGAAGATTTAGCTGTCGAAAATAATCTAAATATCATTGTCGAGAGAATTATGGCTAGGAACGGTATGAATACCACACTCAAGAGGTCAACATATTCATCCCCTTTGTCTAAGTATATTTTACAGACTAAAAACCCTAGAGGATGGAAAATTCCTAAATATACTAAGTTTGGGGGCGAGTCTGGTGAATCGACAGTCGAACATATTGCTAGGTATTTAACAAAATCAGGTGATATGGTGAATAATGAAAGTTTAAGGGTAAAGAATTTTCCTTTGACTCTCACTAAGGCATCCTTTATGTGGTTTACCACATTACCTCCTAATTTAATTGATTCATGGACTAAGTTGGAAAAACTTTTTCATGAACAATTTTATGAAGGACATTCAAAAATTAGTTTGGTCGAGTTATCAAACATCAAGAGAAGATTTGCTGAGACCATAGATGATTATCTGAAACGATTTAGGTCATTAAAGGCGAGATGTTTTACCCAAGTGCTAGAACACGAACTTGTTCAAATGGCTGTTGGAGGATTAGATTATTTTTCGATATTTTTCGACTCTCCTCCGAAGTTTTCCCCATCATCAGATCCGATCCTGCAACCTGAGTCTGATCTTCCGATTTCCCTTTGAAAAGGTATATTGATTTATGCTATCATCGTCTTTCCTCTTTGTAGTATAGTTGTTTGTCTTCTTTGTCTTTTGTTTTTATTCCTAACACTCCAAGTGAAGCATTATCTCACCTTGAGTGGAGGCAAGCAATGATTGATGAAATGTGTGCTCTTCAAAATAGTGGTATATGGAACCGATTTCTTTACCCATGGGAAATCTTTAGTAGGTTGTCATTGGTTTTACACAGTGAAAATAGGTCTAAATGGTAAGATTGATAGATTTAAAGCTCGCTTGATAGCCGAAAGATACACTTAGATTATTAGGTTGGATTATAGTGATACCTTTTTTCCTGTAGCTAAGATGGCACCTGTTAGACTTCTTCTAGCCATTGCAGCCATTCAACATTGGCCTCTTCATCATCTTGACATCAGAAATGCATTTTTACATGGTGATCTTGAAGAGGAAGTATATATGGAGCAACCACATGGGTTTGTTTCTCAAGGAGTCATAAAATATGGTTTGTAGGCTACATGTATCTTTATGGTCGTAAGCATCCAAGAGCCTAGTTTGGAAAATTTAGCATTGTTGTACTACAATTGTATCGTCAGAGTGAACCCGACCATTCTATCTTTTTCGTCACTTAGCCCAAGGGTGTATTTATCTTACTATGTATGTAGATGATATTGTCATAATGGTAGTGATGAGCAGGAATATTCCAAATGAAACAACATCTCTTGAATCAATTTCATACAAAAGATCTTGATAAACTATGGTATTTCTTGGGTATTGAGGTACCCAATCTAAAGATGGTTTGGTGATTTTACAATCTAACTCGTACATGTTTGTTGTATGCTAAACCACCGATACTCCTATGGATCCATGTACTACTACCCAATCAGTGAGCCCTATAAGATTCTGGAAGGTATAGGAGATTGGTTAGAAAGTTGAATTATCTCATAGTCACCGTCCAAACATTTCTTTTGTAGTCAGTGTGGTAAGCCAATTCTTAAATTCCTAATTGTCAGGAACACATGGATGTTGTTATCCAGATTCTAAGATTCATCAAATGTGCTCCAGGAAAAGGTTTAATGTATGAAGACAAAGGGCATACTTAGATAGTTGGATACTCCGATGTTGGTTGATCCGATCACCAATTGATACTTAGAAACCTTATATCCTGGAAAAAAAAGAAGCAAAATGTGGTTGCAAGATCAAGTGCTGAGGTAGAGTATATGGCCATGGCAATGGAAACATGTGAACTAATTTGGCTAAAACAATTTCTCAAAGAACTTCAAATTGAAGAAGCAAGACCAAAGACACCTGTATATGATAATCAAGATGTATTGCACATTGCTTCAAATCTAGTCTTCCATGAGAGGACCAAACATATTGAGATAGAATGTCACTTTGTCAGAGAGAAGATTGAATCTAGAGATATGGTCACAAGCTTTGTCAACTCTAATGATCAATTGACAGATGTGTTTACAAAACCTCTGTGAAGTCCAAGAACTAATTATATATATGGCAAGATTGGTGCATTTGACTTAGTAACAATGGAGGATCTTTTGCTTCTATGTTTTTTCTCTTTGCAAAGTAAAAATGACCACCGTACACTTTTCTTAGTTATTCTTTGGAGCATTTGGAAAGGGAAAAATATTTATATCTGGAATTCTATGGAAGATTCTTCAGTTTTAATCTGTCAGCGAGCAACTGATTTTATAGCTGGTTGGAAAGATGCTTAACACCACCATCCCATCACAACTTCTATTAATCTTCCAACAAATATTTCTAAGTGGTGTAAACCACCAATGGTCGCCAGTGTAACATCGATGCTTCTTTTCTCTTAATAAAGTATTGGTGCTTGCATCAAAGATGATGCAGTCGTTTTATTGTAGCCCAAACCGAATGATTTTCACCTTTCGTTGATGTTGCTATAGGAGAAGCTTTAGGTCTTCTGACAGCTTTGAATTGGATTCATAATATGGGGTACGATAATATGGATTTTGAGCTTGATGCGAAGCGAGTTATGGATAGTGTGAATTCCATGAAGTTAAATGACTTAGATTTTGAGCTATCATCGGTGATTGCATTAGGATGATGACTATTTTTTAGGAACTCTAATGTTAAGTTCATTAGAACACAAGCCAATAAGGTTGTCATGCTTTGTACGAGTGGCTCCTATTTCATGATTTTTAATATTCCAACATGTATTCAAAATATTATTTATAATAAAATGAATTAATCTTTTCGTGTCAATATATATATATATATATATATAAATTTTTTGAATAATAAGATAACTTGTTTTCAAAACAAATATATTTGTCCAAATAAATTTGGTGATTTATTATATCGATCATATTCTTTTAATATTAATAAATTCAATAATAAAATTGATTGAATTTTTTTAAATACATAAAAATATTTTAGAATTTACGAATTACAATAAATGTTAATTATAGTATTTAATTTAAGATGTAATTTTATTATTTTAATATTAATTTACTAATAATTATTCTAATACGCATTATAATTTATGTACTTAATTTCAAAATATATTTTATTATTTTAATTTAATTTGAATTATTTATCGAACTTTATAAAAATGAAATGTCGATTTTTTTTAAAAGTTGTTAATTTATAAACATCAACAACCTGTTTATATTTTGAAAGAAACTACAGAGAGATATTGCTGTTAGATTCGAACTCTAGATCAATTAGTGGCGGAGCCAGATAAATTTTTTTGGGATGGCCGCTAACGTAAAATAAAGATTATAAATAAAATATAAATAGAATCTTAAATAAAAAATTTAAGTTAAAATATATTTAAAGTTATTTATCAAAAATAAATAAATTACATGACTTAAAATACCTTAAATTAATGCTTTACGCTTCGAATGACTTGAAATCTTCCATAATAGACTCAAAACTAATGTTGGCACTAATCCCCTTTCAATATATAATCATGCTATCTCCTAGAAACCCATCACCCATCTTGTTTCTCAACTTAGTCTTGATAATTTTCATTGTCGAAAAGACCTCTCATTGTAGGGTCAGAAACGGAAAGAGTCATGATAAGATGAAGTAGTCTATCAATCAAGAAGTAAGTTTCAGTCTGTCCAGATGCAACCAAACTTGAACATAGTTCTTGAATAGTTGATAAACTATTCAAGTTTGATGCTTGACGAGCAACAAAAAGAAAATGTCGGAGTTGAAATTGCAAATTATTCTTCTCTTGATCACTAAAATCCATAGAATAATATTTTTTAACTAAAGAACAATAGTATCAATGTTAAAAACTCTATATCCATCCTTAGGAGACAAAGCACAAGAAAGGGTTAACAAATCCATTGCTTTCTCACTAAATCTGCTATTCAACTCTTGTAACTGTTTGTCAATGGTAGTGAAAAAGATTTCAACTTTAAAGTAATGTTGAATTGTGACTTGATTCTCTTCAAGACGGGAGCGTCCAAATCTTGTTGTTGAATGAACATCATTAAGAGCAGGAATCTCAATACCATATTTTTCACAAAAAGATATCACTTTAGTAAACAATATATTCCAGCCATTTTCTCTAAAGTCTTGAAAAAACTCTTTGTTGAACGAACCAAGTGCATAACATTAACTACATCTTGATTTTGTTTTGTAATGTTTAATAAAGCATATCTGTTATCTCCATAATTTCTTTCATCAAGTGCAAAATAAATATAAAATCGAATGCCTTCAAGTAATTATAACAACTATCAGTATCCCCACGTGCAGCATAATTTCCTTTTTCATTTGCAATTTTTTTTAAAAACTGAACAAGTTGCTTCATACATGTTTTTCAAGCTACAAATAGAATTGTAATGTGATCCCCAACGAGTATCTCCCGCTTGTTTCAAAGTACCAACTTGATTTGCACCTTTACCACTTACAATCTCATCAATTCTCTAACAAATATGAAATTTCTTCTAATTGGGCATCTTGTAACTCATCATGACGCTTTGTAGAGGAACAAAAAACCTTAACAACAAAAATCAACTTATCAAAGAATTTATGAATTTGAGTTACTCTCTTGATGATGTAAACAATGCAAGTTGCAATCGATGAGCAAAAATGAACATAGTATGCATAAGGACAATCATTCATAAAGAGTGCTTGTAAACCATTCCATTCTCCTCTCATGTTGCCAGAACCATCACACCCTTTGGCCGTGGATGTTAGAAACATAAAGATTATGTCGAGAAAGTATATGACATATTGCTTCCTTAAGAGTTAAAGATGTGGTGTCTTTAACATGCGCCACATCAAAAAATCTCTCTTGTATTAAACCACCTTTATCAACAAATATTAATACAAGAGACATTTGTTCCTTTTCTTTACTCATCACGAGCTTAATCGACAACAATAAAAAATTTGAATCCCCAATTTTCTCACGAATATGTTTTTTATCCTACTAGCAAGAATTTGCAAGAGCTCTTTTGAATTTGATGTGAAGTACACTTGCAAATTTGTGGAGCATTTTCCAACACAACTTTTGCAATTTCATCATTGTAAGATGCTAAAAGTTTTAATAACTCAAGAAAGTTTCCTTGATTTTTTGAATTGTTAGTTTCATCGTGACCCCTAAAAGCACAAGCTTGAAGCGTTAACCAACGAACAATGTCAATTGAAGTCTTGAGAAGTAGCCGACTATTCATTCTTTGACTCAAACTTTGCACTTGAATAACATTTCGAATATGACCATCTTGATTCAACAAGTCTTGACAAGCTTGCATTGCATTGTTGTGTGGTGAGCAAGGATCATTTCCTATGTGTTTAAGAAAGGAACAATGTTTTCCATTCCTAACTTTCTTCCAATTTCTAAAACCAGTAGAAATGAAGACATGAGATCTGGGACATCCACTTGGTTTTGTTTTGCTAAATAGGTAACATGGTAAGCAATATGCGGCATCTTCGGATGATGAATATTCTAACCAAGAGGGAAATATGCTAAACCAAACGTGTTTAAATCTTCTTGGATGATCCTCATTACCATATAAAGGATAGTTTTCTAAATGAATTAATTTGATATGGACCCCATTTTAGATAAGCTCTTAGTATTGCATCCACTTGATTTCGTGGATATTGGCAAATCGGAGGACACTTTCCAAGATCGCGTTCGAAAGAATTTTCAAAACCATGATGCTCTTAAATTGTTGGATTCTCAAAACTATGAGTCTCTTCAATTGTTGGGATTATAACTTCTTCCTCTTTTTCTTCTCTTTCAATTTCACATGCTTTTCTCTTGAAAAAAGAATCAATTTTCCTATTATTCATCTTTAGTTTTCCTATAATCAACCATAAGAGATAGTACCATCATAAATACAAGCTTATAGCATAAAAGGAAAATATATCTAAACTCTTAAAAGTCACACATCATTAAAAGGGAATGATTTTTTACCGAGCTATTACTTAGAGATTTTTAAACAAAATCATTTTTTTTTACAATTTGTTGTACCTTCACCACTAATTAAAGATTTGTAAACAAAATCATTTTTTATTTATAATTTGTTGTACCTTCACCACTAATTAAAAGGGGGTCAATTAAATCTAAATATGTGTAGAAGATACTGGAACAAACTTGAAACACTCCAAATATGTCACAAACACAAATCTAAGAATTGAATAAAAAAAAACAAACAAACAATATAATACACCATGGAAGAAGAACTCCAACAATCCCAAAATCACAAATCAAGAAGTAATCACTTTAAGAAGACAAAAAACCACACCATGAATGAAGTTTTTTACCTGTTAGATGAACACTGTAACACAAATCAAGCAAGCAAATCACTTTAATTTGTTTTGGTTCCAAGTTTCGACAATGGCACAAGCAGATACGAAGAGAAGATGCTTTTTACTTTCTATTTTCTAACCTAAATGTGTCGTAAATGAGATAGGAAAAAAGTGAAAAATAAATTGGGTTTTTAAATGAGGGTATTTTGGTATTTTCCATAATATAATTTTTTAAAAAATAAATAAAGGGGTGGCTGTGGCCTTCCCATGTCCCCAGTTCCGCCATTGGGATCAATAGCCCATTAACCCAGTTAGCAAGTGTCAACTGAGATTAAATTGTAAATTTTATTAAATCATGTGTCGTTAATAGTAGGTGTTCATGGTTGGTTATTTTTAATAACCAAACCATAGCCATTTTCAAACCATTTAAATGGTTTGAATTTATAACCAAAATCATATTTTAATTAAAATTGGATATAAAATTGGTTATGGTTATATAACCGGATTTTAAAAAAAAAATCCAGTTTTATGAAAAATAAATTAAGATTTTTTTTTTTAATTTTCAAAATTAAAAAATTTGAATTTTGGATAATAACCGGATTATAACTGAATCCAAAAAAAATTAACCAGTTAATGACCAATTAAACATTAAACACTAAATCCGTTAATAATCATTCAATTATATGTGGATATTTCAAATAAATTTAAATTTGGTTATTAATTTAATATTACAACTGATATTTTGCTTACCCTAGTTAATAAGAAAGAGAAATCATTACATTATCATATAACTTATTCACCCAAATCCAAAGAAAAAAACACAAAAAATTACAATAGCAACATTGAAATTTAAAACACAAGAAGAGTCGTGGATTACTAGAGGCATCCTGAGAATTCGCAATGACATCAGCTCAGTGCCTCAATGGGACCGTATGAAGAATGCTGAGAAATTTCATAGTAAGAAATTGTACTTGAGCCTGATTCAGCATGTGCCCAAGGTAGCTTGGAGGAACCTTATCTGTCAGAGTAAGGCCAGGCCTAGAGCTGTCCTCTTGTTTGGCTTGCTTACAAAAAGGCTGGCAACTAAGGACCGACTAATAAAGTTTGGAGTGGTTACAGATCTAAATTGCCTTTTCTGTGATAAGAGTGAGACCTATAAACCACCTTCTCTTTGAGTGTAACTACACTAGAAAAATCTGGAGCGCTATTCTTTCTTGGCTGAATATTCTGCACTGCCCTTTAGAGTGGAACAACGAAATGGACTGGTTGATGAGGATTTGTAATAGTAAAAAGTGGCGTGGTCAAGTGATTAGAATAATTGCGGAAACAATTTATGAAGTGTGGCGGGATAGAAATGATAGAGTTTATAAGGATGTTCATACGGATAATAATACAGAAAAGAGGATTATAGATACTATTGTCAATAGGTTGTGGGGTTTCCCCAAGTATAGAGAGGTTATATCAAAGCTGTTGTTGCCCTAGGTGTGTATAATTTTAGTGGGCCTTGGTTGTTTCTCTCGCGGCGTTTTTGTACCTATCTGCTTTTTGGTTTTAATATAATCATTATTTCCAAAAATAAAATAAAATTGAAACACAAGAATTCCCTTAAGGTCTCTCAAAAAATTACAATTAAAATTAAGGTCTTAACATTGTCACCAAAGAAATTCAATCACAAGCATCTTAACATAGTCTTCAACATCTTTACATAAACTTAAACTAAGTTTGTAAAGATATAAGTAATTGAATTTACAGAAGCATAATAGAAGTGAATTTCCAAAAGTGTAAGTAAATTGAATTTGCGGACAGTTAAAGTGAACTGAATTTAGTCCATCTCTATTTAAGATTCCAGTAGAAAATAATTTTGATTTAACAATATTTTAGTCATTTCGAAAAGTAACCAAATTTTTAGAGTTATTATGCCACAGGTATTGCAAACATCAATACAATTGTCTAGTAAGTTACAGAAGAATGTAGGAAGCTGCAAATTTAAAGTACAAGAGCCATATTACACTTATACATGCTATAAATGTTGTTTAAAGAACTAAGCATTATTATCTGCAGCCAAATGTTAATGATCTCAAACAATAAAAAAAAAAAAGACCAACAGGTTGCAGTGCAACAAGAACTTTCACAAGCTCCATCTTTTTGCTTGAAAGAGCAATGGGTTGATTCAGGATCAATAGGAGGAAAGAATTTTAAAAACTTTCCAACTTAATATGTCGTAAACAGCGATCACTTCAGATGTTATGTCACGGTTGACAAAAACATCCATTCTTTCATAAAAATAAGTTAATAGTTTCTTCTAAAATATATAGTTTCTTCTTTTCACATGTTAACCTTATAGCAAGCAGCAAACACAAGTTTACCTCTGAAAGTGATTGGCATTGAAAGTTACTGCTGCTCATATTGCTCAAGCAACTTCCTGACTCTCAAACACAGATGTTACAAGGGTAGACTGAACTGAACCCTTTTTAGTGCACATATCAAGTTGACATGAGAGAAACCATTGCATCCGCAGCTTATGGTCCATCATTGTTCAAACTTGGTATAATATTATTGGGAGATACAAAATTTACAAACTCTTTCAGTGCTATAAAGCTGGAGTGCTCACTGTAAGAAACTTCGTACCTAAAAAAAGAAAACTTTGGTTGGGATTTGGAGAGAGTTCTCTAGGGAGGGCCGTGGCTGTTAGAGAATTTCATGGTGGTGATTTGAGAGTTGCAAATTGGTGAGGATCCTATGTCAGTTCCTCTGAATGAAGCTGAAATTTGGGTCCAAATCCATCAACTCCTTTGGATTTATGAGTGAGAAAGTTGGAGTTCTCATTGGTAATCATATTGAAGCTTGCTTCACATTTACGAACAAAACAACATTGTCGCCTGGAGGAAATACATGAGGATAAGGGTGACTATAAACTTGCAAACACCTCTAGAAAAGAACTGGTCGTTTGAGCGGGTGACAGGAGACAAAATTGCTGTTGTTTTTAAGTTCGGAAAACTTGGAACTTTCTGTTTCTTGTGCGGGCTGATTGATCACGCGGAGAATTTACGTCAAAAGAAATTCGGTTCTAATGCAGCTATTGAAACAAAGGGATGGGGGAACTTCCTACGAGCGGAATCAAACATGTTTGGAACAAATAGGTGGCTTCGTAACTGTCATAACAACGGCAAGGATGGGCATGGGAAAGTTATCATTGACAGAGACCAAATTTCAAAAAATTGGTTTTCCTCAAACTTGCAGGTAGAAATGCTGGAAATTCAAAGAGCTGGATTGTGTTCAATCCGACTGTTAGAAGAAAAGATATGACAAAGGAGACTTCGGTGGCTCCTACTATGGGAGAAATCCCTAATGTTGTCAGAGCTAACGGCCTCTTTGGCCGACAAAATGATCGTTAGCAACATAAGCAATTCTGACCTGGATATTAATCGCTTTCAGCCTAATAAGACTACGGTATTAAAAAAATTATAGAATTCTTTTTTCTAGTTTGAATTCTAGTGTACCGTTTTAAATAAAAATATGAATGCAAGTATAATATAAAAGAAGATATTTTTTAGTCACTATATAAAAGTTTTAACTTTAAAGAATAGAAGTAGTATTTCAAAAGAATAGAAGTTTTAACATCAAAAAGAAAGAAAAAACCATCAAAAGTAAATAGTACTAACTAGAGAACAAAGTTTAGATAGAACAGTCTACTTCATATTTTACATGTCTAAAACACCAATCAATAAAGGTATTATTTGGAGGCCCAATGTATTTCTTGGATTTTATATCCCCCCAATTATAAACGCTACAATTGTGGATTTTGCTAACAGTCCAATCAGGAGTTTTGTAACAGCCATGACAACAAACATCATAGACAGAGTTGCTCTCGTACCCCATCTATTCGTTGCTCAATGCCCTACAGCTGTTAAGGCAGACGTTAAATAATGCAATGTCCCCCAAGGTTTCGAGTTCAACATAAGTCATGGTTGAGAAGTCTATCTTGTAAACTTTTCTATCTACCGGAGTTCATCAGGATATAATCGAACTAGTAAAAGTTGCTCATCACATTTTACCAAGTTAAGGGTGTTATGTTCTTGTAATTGTAATTCTAATTCTACTGTGGGATAATTCACCATTTTAGAAATTCAATCTTTGCAGAATTCAAACTAAGTACCCTATCCTGGCCTCGTCGGTAACAACATATATTATATTGTTAAAAGCCACAAAGTCAAAACATGTTGTCAAAACAGTGCTTCATCATCTTGGTCATAGTCAGTGGAATAAGTAACCCAACCATTATTTCGAGATTGATAGACATGCAGACTGTTGGACTGTACAAATAAAAATACCAAAGCAAATTCCTCAGAGCATTTGTCAAAAGCAAGCAGCATGGTAATTTGAGAAACTAAATTGAAAGGTGGATGGGCAGATTACCTTTTCTATTCGTAAATGGATTGATAAGCAAATGAAGAATTATCCGCTATAATAACGAAATATCCACTAGAGCAGGTAACATAGATAGGGAAGAAGGAGCCATTGAGTAACTCAACATGTTCATCATCATATTTTTCAAGGGATAAACTTTTGATTGGGTAGGCTAGTAAAGGAACCTGGTACCTTATAAGAACTATTCAAAACCTCAAGAAGTAATGGTTCTTGGGATGTCAAGAGCTTTGATTTATCTATTGATTTATGAAAACTCTCCAATCCCTGCAGACACGAGAAAATTGAAAGAGGTCACAAAATCTAGTTTCCGGAAATAACATCAAGCACATCCCAAGGAAGTTGATCCCAACTCGGAAGTGTGACATGAAACCGAGTTGGAACTAAGGTGTTCATCTGGCTGATTAAATAGGCATTCCTTCTGAGCAGCACCTTCACTCTTGCCAAAAGACAGCTTTCATCAATGTTTCTTTTGCTGTAATCTTCCATAACTTGAATAAAATCACCATAATCATCTTTTAAAGCAACTTTTACTGCTTCAAAAAACTCTGATGCATCTTTAGACAGAAGTTTGTTGAATTCCAAGTGTAAATATTTATGCCCTTCAAACAAGCTCTCCAATTTCGCTTTGAAAACACTAAAATGAATTTCTCTAAATATAATATCTACCCAGAGTTTGCAAAATTGATCATACTTTTCGCTGTCATCTTGAAAGGCGACTTCTATTTCCCTTAAAAAATTTCCAAATGCCTGAATAACGATTCAATTCAGTTTAATTCATTCCAAATCAAAACAAAAAGTAAAAATAAAAATAAATTATTGGGCACATACCATCTGATTTTGATTTGCACACTTGAATTGCTGTAGAACTGGTAAAACCTATCTGGTAGTAGACGTTGTTCGGAGACAGAGAGATTAATCTGATAAAACTTATTTATATCTAGGGTTAGGGCTAAAGCTATGGTGAGTACAAGTCTCTCCCGTATTTATATCACGTACTCTTTTAGTTCAAATAGATTGTGAGTCATTCATGATACATATACTATGTTACATTCCTTTTAAAGAAAATTTTTAGGTAGACAGACTATAAAAATAATTTTATATATAATTACTCACAAAATTTTAGTAAAAGAATAAATATAATATTATCTATCTCCTTAGTAATCATAATCTTTCCAGAAATTAAATTAAAAATTAAAATATAAATATATTATTATATTATATATATATATGTTATATATATATATATATATATATATATATATATATATATATATATATATATATATTATATATATATATATATATTGTATAATGTTTCAAAATTAAATACAATATATATATATATATATATATTATTCTTATTGATTGTTTCTAAGAAAGTTGTTTCCATCTAAGAATTCATTTTTTCAATATTATTCTGTCATTTGTGTGTACAACGTTTCATTTGTACATAATTAAAGAAATAATTAAATCAGCCATCAATTATTGTAGTTTATTTAAATAAATAATAATAAATAATAATAATAATAATAATAATAATAATAATAATAATAATAATAATAATAATAATAATAATAATAATAATAATAATAATAATAATAATAATAATAATATTAATAATATCAATAATATCAATAATATTAAATCACAACATTTAATTATAATAATATAATATCAAACTAATAATAATAATAATAAATAATAATAATAATAATATAATCAATCAATATAAATATAAATAATAATAACAATATATTTAATTAATATTATTATATCTTATTATTTTAATTCTTGAATTCTTTCAATTGAATAAACCCGAAATAGATAATCAATATTAAAATATCTCTCTTAATATAAATTTATGGTTGTCATGGTTACCATCCTATACAAAATCCTAGTCAAAAGTGTAATGCTCAGAAAATTCATTAATTAAAAAAAATCTTGAAATCTTCCAATTGAAAAGTCATTGTTATCTTAATAATTATTATTGAATAAATCTCATATAAATATAAGGTTGTTATGTTGCAAACCTTAGACAAAACCCTAGCCAAATGGTGATGTGTCATGCTCACAAAATTCACTCAATTAAAAAAAATCTTGAAATCTTCCAATTGAAAAAATCATTATTATCTTTATAATTATTATTGAATAAATTCCCAAATTGATAATCAATATTAAAAATATATCTCTTAATATAAATATAAAGTTGTCACTGTGGCAACTCTAGACAAAACCCTAACCGACGTGTCGTACTCACAAAATTCACTCAATTAAAAAAAACTTGAAATCTTCCCATTGAAAAAACCATTATTATCTTAATAATTATTCTTGAATAAATCCTCCAATTGATAATCAATATTAAAAATATATCTCTTAATATAAATTTAAGATTGTCAAGGAGAAAACCCTAGATAAAAACCTAGCCTAATAATGATGTGTCATGCTCAGAGAATTCACTCAATTAAAAATATATCTCCCAATTGTTAATGTATTTAAAAAATCTTGAAATCTTCTCTTTGAAAAAATCATTATTATCTCAATAATGATATTGAACACATCCCCCAATTGATGATCAATATTAAAAATATCTCTCATAATAATAATTATTGAATAAATTTCCGAATTGATAATCAATATTAAAAATGTCTACGATATATAATCAAAATCGAGATGACCCGGTCGATTTTGCCAACAACCCACTTAACTGTGATTTGCAAATTTCAGACTTATAATAATACATATGTATTTTAAACATTCTAAATTGTTTGAATCAACCATCATATTATCTAATAAATAAATCTTCATAAATCATATATACATGTTTTTATATGATTTAATTGTTATAAATTAAATCTAAATTTATTTCATATATAATAATATTATTTCGGTCACATATTTAACCAAAAGAACGGTATGCAATTCAATTTTATTTTATCATAAAAATTAAATAAATTCCATACAAATACAGAAATACAGAAATCACATTATTACTAATTAAGCATGATAGTCAATAGAGAAATCACTAAAAGTAATAATATCTTATTCCTTCATTACCATAAGCTATAATTATATAAATAAATAATTAAATAATTAAATAAATAAATAAATAAAAACACAATATCTTTAAAATTGTTGTAGAAAATGATATTAACTAAGAAATATATAAATTATCTAAAAATATTAAATACACCTAAATATTTGAAAAAGTTTCTTAATTTAGAAATTTAATAGAAGCAATAAAATCCATAAAATTGACTAATTGATACATAAACATATTAAGTGATATATTTTCAATTGAAATATATTAGATCAAATATGTTTGTATAAACTAATTAAATTTATTAAATTAAATATATAGATTTATAATCTCAAACATGTAACAAATTATATTTAACAATTTGAAGAAGTTTTCTAACACAGTCAAATTTTAGAGAAAAAATTTTAGAATAATATAAATATTTATAAACAATAATCTAAAAAATAATCATCCTTCTGAGATGCACTAAAATTATTAGTTTATAAATGATGATCTAAAAAATATAATCATCATTCTGAAATGATTATCCAAATGTGTTATAATTATTTTTATAAACAATAATCTAAAAAAAATATAATCATCCTTCTGTGATACCTCAAAATTATTTGTGTCACTCTTTTGGAATAACAATTATTCTATGAGAATATTACAATTTTTTAGATCAATATAACAAAAATATATTTATGAAATCCTTTTCAGATATTCAATATTATTCTTTCCATTTTTCTCGAATTGCATAATATTATTGATGCAATCATTTTGATATTTTTTAACATAATTGATGCAATTTTTTATAGGATTCATTAATATTATATATCAAATCCTTATGGGATTCATTAATATTATAGATTCAATCATGATTCTTAAATATTATTGATACAATCTTTCTGGAACATGATTGATGTCTAAATATTATTGATATAATTTTTTGAATTGAATATGATTGATCAATTATTTTATGATGCATAAAGATCATCATTAATTTTCTGATCAATGGAGACAAAATATGTTATATCATAGCACACAATTATATGTTATATGTTAGATCATCATTAATTG
>CM038794.1:276758275-276902945 GCA_021764765.1 Vicia sativa
AATGATTATGAAAAGGGAAACAAATACCTTAATTGATATTGGTACGCGTATCAACTAACCAAGCAAACTAGATCTAACGCATCGGGGAGATTCTCAATAATGGATTGTTATATAAAGGAATAGATAGCACCTAAATATATGTAGTTATCTACATGTTTTATATATGAATATGTTTGATATGTTTGTGTGTTTTAATTGCTATTTCTATGATCGGGAAAGTTTCTCCTTTGGATTTTAAAACAAAGAGATTATGTGGGATTCTAGGTTTTGTTATTATTGTGGCTCGCAAAGATCCGTGATCTTCCGTGATACATACATCCCTTTATTGGGAATCGCAGCATTTGTAGCTCGGACCTGTGGTTCTATGGTTTGTCCGGTCCGAGAGAGAAAGAAATTTGCTCGAAGGATGAGACCTTGCGCTCACGATTCTCAAAAGGATGTTGAGAAAGTCGAGCAATCGTAGTTCTACTCTATGCTAGTGGAAAGCAACGGATGTTAGTAAGAGATGCATAAATGTCATCTTAATGAAAATGTATCTAATCTATTTCATCACATACATTTTTGAAAAGTTTGATTGATTAAAAATCTTTCATCGTAAGTATCGTGTTTTGCTTGAGTGTACAAGTGTTACCACTTACATGTTTAAGAAAGATGTTTGAAAAGATGATCAATCTTTTAATCAGAAGCATCAGTGTTTTGCTTGAGTATACAAGCGTACTAACTTACTATTAAGAGATGTTTTTATTTGAAAAGAAATTTGAAAAGTTTGAAAAGTTTTTGACTCAGATGCGTGATGTAATAGATGAGATACTTCCCATAGATGATAGATGCTCTAAATCTCAAGGAGAATGATCGATTAAAGGATGCTTTTAAGAAGCCCATGGCCTTGTATTGTTAGCCCAAGAGAGAGCATTCCGAGGGTCATCGAGTCCTTGTATTTAAGCTCAAGAGGAAGCTAGGTATGGTTGCTCTTTGGCTTGAAAGGGATTTCACCGAGAAACCATCCTTTTCTCGAATAAGAGCAATTTCACCGAGAAATTTTACTCTCTCTGGGAATTTGAAAGTGATTTCACCGTGAAACCATCCTTTCGTGGTTCTATCTTAGCTGTGTGATCTTTTGTATTGGAAGCCCAATAGAGGTCAAGTAAGAGATTTATCTCTTTTCATTGTATGATGCCCAAGAGAAGGCTAAACTCAAAGAGGAGTTCTTTGAACGGCCCAAGAGGAGGTCAACAACAGGGAGTGTTTGTCTTTATATGAAGCCCAAGCGAGGCTAAACTCGCGGGGAGAGTTTCTTTGCACGAAGCCCAAGAGAAGGCTAAACTCCTGCTGAAGATAAAATATCTACGAAGCCCAAGCCGAGGTCAACTCATGTGGGATGGATTGTCTTGTATGAAGCCCAAGCGAGGGTCAACTCGTGAACCTATCGATTAGTCTAATTGTTATGTTATTATTAGATAGTTTTTATAAACAAAAAGTGTGTGTGATATGTATTCATGTGAGTTTATGAAGGAAATATAAACAATGCATGATGTTTATTTACACAGCTTATGAAATATAAACAAGTGCCTCGTGAAACGAACGCTTAAAACGAGCGAATTTGATTATTCACAAGTTCGAACGTGTATAGGAAATGAATATGTACACTAACGAGTTTTGGTGTAGAAAGATGGATGCATAGGAGGGTCGAACTTACATCGAAGAGAGGCCCATTGATTTGAAAGAAGTTTCACAGTAATGCTCTTCACCAATGGTATTCAATGTAAAACGATATGAAATGAAATGACATCAAGTTTATTTTAAAAGGTATCTCAGACATGTATGATAAAGTTTTTGAAAAAGAAGTACTGTGAATGTACAGATGAAAAGTTTGTTTGAAAAGTATTTTGGTATGTACAAAGAAAATATATACACAAAAGACTATTTTTTGAGTATACAAGCGATGTGAAACAAACGATCAAGTTTGTCTGATTTTAGTATAAAAGGAGATCTCAGATATGTATGTATGAAACTTTGTAAAAGTGTTTGATAAAAGTTGATATGTACAAAGAAATATTATGTACACAAAATAATGTTATGGGACTTACACCACGATGGAGGCCCATTGGTTAAAAAGAAATTTTACTCAAGAATTCTTTCTTTAGAACCAATGGATCTTGCATGTATTAAACGAATGAAAACAAACGAAGAAATTTGTTTATGCTTGAATATTAACAATGATAATTTGAGTATGACAAGTAAAACTAAATATGTACATAAAGGATTGGGACTTACACCATAAGGGTGGCCCATGATCGATCGAGAAATTCGAGAAGACGTAAATCGCTTTATCGCTTTTGAATCGATCGATTATGGTAAAAGATGCAAGTTTGATGAAATGTTTTGAAAATGTTTTAAATTTTTTTTGAAATGTTAAGTTCATTTATGAGGTTTTGAAAAAATCTAAGTCGAAAACTTGAAAAAATTCACCTTTAAGGAGGTTTGAAAAGTGTTTAGAACGCCGCTTGCCTCGATTAAAATTTAATCGATGAAAGTTTTTTCTGAAAATTTTGCACTATCACAAAATAGATGTATTTATTGACAAGTGTTTAAAAAATCATCTCAAAATGAGAAGTTTTGATTGGTCAAAAAATGTTGAAAGTTTGATAAAAAACATGAAAATTGAAGTTTCGTAAGAGTGAAAAATGGTCCCTACGGGTGTCAACCCATTACCATGAGGTAGACCACGTGGCAAGAAGAACTTAGAGGCAAGCATACTACTATCACTGGCTAACGCCAGATCCGTGTTTAGTGACTAACACACCATGAAAAGTATTGGACTATTTGAAAATTTGAAACGAAGAACACCAAGAACCAGCAGCTCGGGTTTATGGTTTTGATTTCATTACAAACTCGATCCAAAATCTTGCTTCTCCATGAAATTGGAGTGATGTAAAAATCAATCTTGTTCGATTTTTGAACAACGAACACGATGACGTTGTTAATTTATTTATTTTCGCCTATCATGTTTTATCGAAAACGAGAACCCTAAAACTAAGAAATCAAATTAAATTACGCGCGCTTGATGATTGTTTGATTTTGTTGAGGGTTAATGATCGTGTTAGGTGCGTAAAGAGAATGGCCAAGAGTTTTTCCAATTGGTTCAAAGAATATGGATATCCGTTCGTATGTATACCGAAAAGTGAGGATCAAACGATGCCGAGTGTTTCATTGTTGTTTCTGATCAGGTGTAGCCCAACGGCATGTTGGCGGGTTTGTGAGTGGTCTGCACATCATGGATTCATCCCGCCAAGTCGACTGCACAGTTCAAAATGGCAACCGGATTTCAAGCAAATCGTGTTATGTATGATTGTTCTTGTTTTGGACCCATATGACAAGTCAAGTGTATGGATGCTCACAACACAATTAATCCAACCAAACTTCGATTCAAATCTTATGGCGCTTTGCAAGTTTTGAAAATATGAAAATGAAACTGATTTTTAGCTTTGATCAAGTTGTTTTTAAGCTTGGAACAAGTTTAATTATGATCATGAAACATGTTGGACACCAAATTTCATCATGTTTCCACTGGATTTTAAAATTGCAAGTTTTCAAAATGGTTGGTTACTTGATTTTGAAGAAAGAAGTGAAGCATGACTTTGCAATGTTTTTGTGTGGTTTGAATGGCAAGGAAGACATCCATTTATAGGCCTCAAGTTCAAAATAATTGAGAAAGTTTCAGCCATTGTAAATTTGACTACTTTAAAGGGCAAGGTAGTCATTTTTGCCATAAATGCAAAAAGTTCCTTTAACCATGGTTAAAATTCAACTTGGTCTTATCTCTTGCAATTACTTTCCATTGATATTTATCAGCTCTAATCCTCAATTGGCAAGGTGGAAAGCTTCTAGAACAAGAAAATGCAAATGACCTATAAACTTGATGTTTTGACTTTGAAAATCAAGTGTCATGGAGCCTTATGTTTCAATTTCAAAAGTATAGCTAGACTCCATGGATTTGAGAGTTTTGGACATTTTGGAAATATTTTCCATGATCTACAACTTTCATGTTTTGAGTTTTTTCAAATTCAAATTGGAACTAGGTGAAAAATGGCTCAAGTTTGAAAAATGAGAAATTTAATACTTAGAAAAATTTCTAAGTATAGAAATTTTGACTTTTGTTGACTTCTCCAAATTCTTTTGATTTTATGATCATGATGGATCATTTGAAGTATTTTGATGATGGAAAAGTTTTGTTTTGAAAATTTGACCAAAAGTCAAAGTTTGACTTTTCCAGATGAAATTTCACCGATGTTTCAAAAACGATCGATGAATACTGCGAACCTCTCGGGATGTTTTGAATCCGTAAATTAGGTCAAGATGTTGTATCTAAGATATAATTACCAATCTCTATCCAAAAAGTCATTTCTTGTTCAAAAGTCGAGAATTCTCATGCCCGATCAAACCCTAATCGGGTCGATCCTATCGATCCGTGGAGAAAATTTGATATCCGAGCATCAAGGTCGATGATTTGATCAAGATAGATCCAATAAGATGAGAAAATCTCAAACCCTAATTGGTTAGCTCAATCGATGAAAATCGATGAAACCCTAATTTGACCTATGAATGCTATACCCGACACGCTATCCTAGCCAAAGTTATGTACGATGCAAATGTAAGGTGGTATATTAGGTCAAAATTGGGGTATGACAGATGTCATGACATTCAGAGATTGAAGATAAATCCTACCGCTAAGGATGTTAAAACAAATTTCGTAATCGAAGCTAAAGTCGGCCGAAATTTTGCAGAAATAATGATGTCATAATGTATGTTATGACATCTGGAAGTGACATTCGCTCGCAGAACTGCTTGTTCCCGACATTTTCAGAAGTTTGTCGAATGCTAAATATTGTTTTTCTATTATTAGAAAGCATGCTCACGTGGTTTAGGTTAATCTTAATTAAACCTAAATTTGTTGAAAAGACCATGTTTTAGGATTAAATTTGAACCTAGTTATCTTTATGGAAGCCCAAACTCAAGTTTCAGATCGTTTATAAAAGGAATTCAACCCTTACAACCGTGTCATCCTTTGAATGTATTGAAGAGATAGCAGCTTGTTTTTGTGTACTATTAGGATTAGTAACAGCTGGTATTTGTAATTTAGTTTCTCATGAGCCAAGCAACTATCAATTGATAAGTTGCATCGACTAGGATTTGGTCAGGGTAGTTTATCACCAAAGCTTTAAAGCACTAGTGTTTGCTCTTGATTGAAAGCTTGAAGCGAGATCAGATAGTTTATTGAAGTGTCTTCACAATTCAATTATTCAATAGGTTGATATCACCGTGATCGGTGGGGATGAGAGGGTACTGATCTAAGTAGGACTTAGAAGAAGTTGCATGGGTAGGTTTTAAGTGAAGGAGATAAACCGTGGTTTATTCCTAATTAATTCTACTAATAGTGAATTTCCTCCCCGGCTTGGTAGCCCCTGCATGTAGTAGTTGACACCGAACCGGTAAACAACTTATCGTGTTCTTTATCGTTATTTATATTTACTGTAAATTGTTAACAGAGTGTCGATAAAGGTGTCATAACATTCTCTCGTGACATCACGTATCTCGCCGCCAGAATTTCACCTTCCTTTTTCATAACCTTCTCCTTACTCGTAATCTAACGTGGGTCTTTTTCTCGTACTTTTACCTTCCCTTAATTGATAAAAGAAAAGTCGGTGGCGACTCTTGCTATCCGCACATTTGCGATACAAAATTTCAAAGCCGCTCATCAGACATGTAATCAGGCGATCGCCGGGAGACACCCTAAAGAGAGAATGCCTTAGGGATTTTAGATCACCTTCATCGTCTTTGACTTGTATGCTTTACTTTTATGGTTGTTGGGTATTATATTTGTGGGGATCCTACACCCTGATTCGCCTTTAGATAAGTAGCATAAATCGCCGACCGCTAGACGATATCAAACGGTCAACATGATGGCTATGTTAGCGTGACACTTTGATGTCCCGATACTCTTCATTCCCAAGTCGAGGATAGTATTTGGCTTCCGTGGTGTCACGCCAACTAAAATTTTAAAACCTTAATTGACCCATCTCGCCATTGTAAGGTAGTGAGATGGTCGGCTTTGGTGCAGACTAAGGTTATCGACACCTGATGCCACGCCTATTGAGATCGAACTTTGGGATATTTTCACGACCATTGGTAGTCGATTGAAATAAACGCCTACGAGAAAGATCAATGATATGAGATTCCTAGAACCTTGCTACTATTATAGACAGTGACGATTAACTCGAACTGTGGTAAACACCTATACCTCACGCAAGCCTTAAACCTAGGCTCATTGTGTGAATTGTTTGTGTGCTAAACATGACATCATGACATCATTCAGATTGCATATCATTCCTAACTATTTCAAGGACCTAGGGATTTATTTTGCTCTATTTGTAGGAATTATGGCTTCTAGAAAGACTATCTCAATCAACTTCACGGGTACCTCTCACCAAAGAATTGGTTTCGTAAATTCCCACCATGCTCGCCCATCAAAAGACATGGTTATCTACTTGATTTGGTTATCTCCTATTGAAGAAGATAGATATGATGCATATCCTATTTCGCCTTCGATCCGAAACACCATTGCTTTACATTCCTAGATTATCAATTGGTTCCTACCTGAAGAGTTCTCTAAGCTACTTAGGGTACCTATTCTTGACCAAATGCCATTCACCGCTTTGGAAAAGGTTCCTAGGTACGGACATCGTGATCGCCTTTACATCTAAAGCGCCTCGACATCAAGCCAATCGAAACAAGAAACTGAGTTAAGGGTTTATTTGCAAGTTTCCGATTAAGAAAGCCCGAGAACCTCAAAGTTATGAGTTTCATGCATTCAAGATATGTGGCCTTGATAATCTATGGTTTGGTTTTATTCCCAACTCGATCAATTCATAGATGTCAACGCCATCAAGTTGTTCTCACCCGTAATCCAAAGGCTCACTTTACTGGAGATATTCTACATTCTTCCACACTGCATTTACTAAGAGACAAGGAACTCTCATGTGTTGTATACCACATTATCAGTGTGGTTTATTTCGACCTTCCTCCATCAATTTTGAAGAACGAGCAAAGGTTGAGATGGTCTCAAAGACTAATGTCACTCTCTCATTCGTGATATCCGCTGGGAGTCTTTTTCTCTCAGGACTTCACATTCATCAGCTGCCAGGAGAATTCTAATGTACCACTTGGTATAAGGGAGGTAGCACCTACAACCCTTCTTTAGCTCTCCACTTGGTTTTGCTCCAAGAGATGGTCCGATGATACGCTTCTAAGATATTGTGTCGACTCACGCCCACGATCTCCGTAATTACACCTAAGGTTCATACACGCGGGCATGGTAAAGAAAACTCGATACCAAGACATTGGGGAACCAAACTCCATTCCTTGGGAACCTTACTCAAATGGGTGGCGAGCTCGAGCTCAAACCTCATGATGCCATTCACTGCTTTACCAAGAATTATGGAACCTGCTATAAGACGACCCTATACTATTCTCCATCCCGACATGCCTACCGATTTTGAAGACTTGAAGAGATCCTGATTCACCTTAAAGAAGAAAGGGATACGTCAAGCTCATACACGCAGCGTGAAGAAGGTACTAGAGCCTGACTCAAGCTTACCACGAGGAGCTTAATCTCAACGCCTACCTCACTAAACCAAAAGAAGCTATATGGGAGACTTAGAGCATTAGGATTTATATGTTTTGTTTTTATTATTTTGAACTATCTTTGTACTTAAAAAGAAAAGAATAATAAAAGAGAATTAATAAATGTTTGTTCGTGCTTATTTAACAAATTTAAATCTCTAAGGTCCTTGAAAATATTGCATCATTCGCATAAACATTGCATATCATGGCATAACATTTGCACAGTACATTGAAGATTGGTTTTCTCATTTGCTCGCTATTTATTTTAGTAAATGGCCTGAATGTGATCACAAAGATCTTCGTGCCCGTAATGCCTGGGCCCAACAGATGCTCACCACTGGTCCAAGGCCAAGAAGATCCAAGCTCATCAATGTAAAGAAGAAGGTCACACTCAACATGGGCACGCTACAATGGTGGTCCTAAAGTGGTCACCCGGACAGAGCTCCTGAAGGAAGTGTTAAGAATGAGGATGATGAGTGTTAAGGGTGACGGATGATACAAGACGGCTAAAAGGACTATGATAATGACCAAGACTTACCTAAGATGACAAGTACAAGCAACTTGAAGACCGTCTCAACACTGTGGAAAACCCAAGATGTCCGGGATGAATTTGATGATCCGAGTCTTGTTCCTCGTGTGGTGATTCTCAAATTCAAAGTTCCAACCTTGCCAAATATGATGGCATTTCTTGTCCAAAGTCGCATTTGAAGTCCTATGTCGTAAGATCAACCCCACACCGATGATGTAGTTATGGATGCACTATTTTCAAGAAAGTTTGTCCTGAGCTCACTTGGAGTGGTACTATCAAGAGAATGACCGATCCGTACATGGAGTGACTTCACGATGCTTTCTACAAACAAGATGAGTAATGTCAATCGACACCCACTGCATGCAATTACAGTAGCATGTCTATGGGTCGTGACGAGAAGTTCAAGGAGTATGCTCAAGTGGGAGAGATCTAGCAGTGTAGTTCAACCACCCTTTTCCAATAGGGAATTGGTTGATATGTTTACGGAACACCGACAGCCCATTCTTCAATCATCCGATTGAAACTCTTTAGCCGGATTCACCGATATTGACAGGAGAGCGATTGAAGTCGGTATCAAAAGTGGAAGATTCATGTAGACATCTTCAAATGTCGCTAAGAGATCTTTTGGTGGTAAGAAAGAAACCAATGCTATGTATGGTCGAAAGCCGAGCCAAGACCGACCGCTACCATCCGTGGAGGAGGTTGTGATCTCCAACTCGCATCAAGACAACCTAGCGAGACAACGCCTGTAGCCGTAACGCCACGGACAAGCATAAAGATCAACATGCCATTGTCGCAAGCCTTGCAACACATGTTGAAAGCAGAGCCGACACTGAGGATCCTCTCAAAACACACACTCTCCGAGATACAATCCTAATGCTAAGTGTGCTTACCACCCAACAACGGGACAACATCGATGATTTTTGGGCCTCAAGAACAAGATCTGTGGATATGATCAAGCTAAGAAGATCGAGTTCGATCCTCCCGCTGAGACCGAATGTGATCAACGCCTCCTATGCCCAACCATGACAAGAGTTCCAATGTCACAGAGGATACTTACGCTTTCAACATAGATGACTTGACCATTCCTCCTGATGATCGTAAGAAGAATTTGCTACAAGCTGGTCAATCCAGATGCCCAGAATTTTCATTGTGCCCATCTACACCATGGTTGGTGGCTTGGTTGAGAAGACGGTTCAAAGGTATGATGGATAATCGTGAAATACTATTCCCCGAAACCAATTGTGGAGAGTCCTGTAAGACATGTCTAAGAAATTGAAGATCAAGATGAATGAAACAAGACCATCTCGCACGGGATACCTTGGGACAGCCAGTGGTAAGTGTTCAAGTAAAAGTGACGCCATGAATCGAATATGAATTCAGATCCTCTGGCTCGAATTGATTTAATCTTTTGATTTGTTTATAAAGATTCCGCGAGCATCAAGCTTTATTATTTTCAACACAAGAAAGATGATTTAATGATTATGAAAAAGGGAAAGTCAATACCCTCAATTGATTTTGATATGCGAACGACTAGCGCAAACTAGACGCAACGCATCTGGGAGATTCTGAGTGGGGTTTGTTATATAAAGGGAATATATGGAGCACCCTAAATATATATAGTTATCTATAGCTTTATATATGAATATGTTTGATATGTTTGTGTGTTTTAATTGCTATTTCTATGATTGGGAAAGTTTCTCCTTTGGATTTTAAGAAAGGTAGATTATGTGATCCCTAGTTTGTTATTATTGTTCTAAAGATCTATGGATCTTTCTGATACATATCCCCAGTGGGAATCGTGAGCATTTGTAACTCCTGATCCTGTGATCTATGGTTTGTTTGGTCCTGAGAGATAGAAATTTACTCGCCAAGGATGAGCAGTGCTCACGATTCTCAAAAGGATGTCGAGAAAGTCGAGCAATCGTAGTTCCCACTTATGCTAGTGGAAGCAACGGATGTTAGTAAGAGATGCATAAATGTCATCTTAATGAAAATGTATCTAATCTATTTCATCACACATTTGAAAAGTTTGATTGATTAAAATCTTCATCGTAGTTATAGGTGTTTTGTTTCTCGAGGTACAAGCTACTACTTACATGTTTAAGAAAGATGTTTGAAAAGATAATTGAATCTTTTAACTATAAGCATTGGGTGTTTTGCTTGAGTATGCTGCTACTACTTACAATTAAGAGATGTTTTTGTTTGAAAACAGCTTGAAAAGAGTTTGGTCAGATGTGATGTGATATGAGATACTTCTTCCATAGATGATAAATGTCTAAATCTCAAGGAGAAATGAATTGGATTAAAGGATGCTCTAAGAAGCCTCGGGGTCCTTGTATTGTTAGCCCAAGAGGAGGCATTCCGAGGGTCATCGAGGGTCCTTTTATGAAGCTCAAGAGGAAGTCGTAGGTATGGTCGGCTTTGTCTTAAAAGGATTTCAATGAAACCATCCTTTTGAATTAAGAGCAATTTCACCGGAAATTATACCTCTGGTTCTATCCTAGCTGGTGATTCTTTGTATTGGAAGCCCAATAGAGGTCATTAAGAGATTTCCGTCTCTTCATTGTATGATGCCCAAGAGAAGGCTAAACTCAATGAGGAGTTCTTTTGAACGGCCAAGAGAGGTCGACTCAACAGGAGTGTTGTCTTATATGAAGCCTGCGGAGGCTAAACCTAGATGCGTGAGTTTTTATATGAAGCCCAAGAGGAGGCTGAACTTAGATGAAATGAGTTACCTTGTACAAAGCCCAAGAGGAGGCTAACTCGGGAGAGTTATCTTGTATAAAGCCCAAGAGGAGGCTAATAACTATGGGGAATCTATTGGTTAGACTCACTGCTATGTTATAACTAGACTTGTATAAACAAGTGTGTGTGTGATATGTATTCATGTGAGTTTATGAAGGAAATATAAACAATGCATGTAAAGTTTAACATTTAAACGAAAGCAACTTGATTATTTACAAGTTTGATTTGTGTACAAGGAAGTAAATATGTACACGAATCTAGTATTTATGTACCAAGATGGATGTACATAGGAGGGTCAGACTTACACCATGATGGCGCACTCCATTGGTTTAAAAAGGCCACCGAATAATGCCCTTCAATACCAATGATGCAATGTATATAGACGAAATGTAAACGAAGGATCAAGTTTATTTCGTGTTTGAGTAAAAAGTATCTCATTATGTACAAAAATTTGTATGTATATGAAAAGAATTTGATATGTACAAGGAAAATATGTATGTACATAAAGAATGCCGACTTACACTGTAGTGGGAGGCCCATTGGTTTAAAAGCGCTTCACAGGAATAATGCCCTTTTAATACCAATGGTATTCAGTGTAAAATGAAAACAAACCAAAGAAGTTTATCTTGTATTTGAATATTTACAAAGAAGACGTTTGTATTATGTACAGGTAAAAAGATGTGTACATAAAAGAAATGGATACGTAAAAAGAAATGTATGTACATAAAAAGAATGTTTTGGGACTTACACCGTGAGGGAGGCCCATGATCGATTAAGAAATTCGAGAGAAAACGAAATCGGTTTTATCGTTTAAATCGGATCGATCATGGTAAAAAGATGTAAGCTTGATGAAAAGTTTTGAAAAAATGTTTTTAAAAGTGTTTTTGAAAAGTGAGGTTCAGTTGTAAGAAGTTTTGAAAAGAATCGGAATTTGAAAGTTTGAAAAATTCACCTTTTAAAGTGGTTTTGAAAAGTGCCAAAAGTGTCGCCGACTAATTAAAACATAACGGATGACAGCTTTTTATGAAAATTTTGCACGATCATAAAATAGATACATTTATTGACAAGGTACAAAAATCACCTCAAATGAGGAGTTTTGATTGGTTTAAAAATGCCAAAGTTTGTAAAAAATATGAAAAAATCACAAAGTTTGAAAACAAATGGTCCCAGGAGTTTCAACCTGACCGTTAGGGTATATACGTGGGCACAAAGACTTATGTAAGTCGGGCAAATCACCGGTGGAAATACATCCGTATTGAAGTGAAACCACGGTTAATATTATATGGAATTTTGAATTCAAAAAACGCCACAGCCTTGTTCTTCTTCCTCGATCCCAGATCGCCCATGGAATCCTCATTTCTTGATGAAATTGAATGAAGTAAACATGAAACTGGACCGAATTTAACAAGGAACACGATGGTAGTTGAATTTCGGCAGCGATACTTAATGTCACAGTAGAATGTTATGACACAAGATTCATTAACGCTTTGACAATTAATACAAAGAAATATAGAAAGTAGTAAATAACACAATAAGTTGTTCACCCGCTCGGTTCTAACAAACCTACGTCCGGAGGCTACCAAGCCAGGATAAAGTTCACTATTAGTAGTATCAATTCAAAGACTCTACAGCCAACACACCACCGATGCCCTTCTCACTTAATCACTACCCAATGACCCTTTACCTAAGTCCCACTTAGATATGAGTTCACTACTCCCCTCAATCACCGCAAGTTGATATCAACCTATTGTTTAATTGAATTGTGAAGACACACTCAATAAAATATCTTGATCTTCTTCAAAGCTTTAATCAAGAGATAAACACTGTGCTTTTAAAGCTTTGAGTGATAAACCACCATAACAAATCCTAGTCCAATGCACTTATCAATTGATAGTTGCTTGGCTCACAAGAGAAACTAGAATTACACAATACCAACTGTTACTAACCTTAATAAAGACACAAACAAAAGCCTTCAATGTCTTCAATGGAACCGAGGCGTGGTCAGAGTAAGTGGTTGAATTCTTTATATAGAAGCAATTCCCGAATCTTCGATTAATTTCCATAAAGATAGCTAGGTTCACTTAATTTTCTCCCAAAACATGGTTTGTTCAACAACCAATTTAGGTTTAATTAAGATTAACCTAGCAGCCACGTGAGCATGCTTTCTAATACAGTAAAAACATAAATAAAATGCTCAACAAACTTCCCCGAAAATCTCGAAAACTCGATTCTAACGTATCGTCACAACCGAATGTCATAACATCCGGCATGACATCACTGCTTTCTCGCGGTACTTCCAAGATTTTTAGCTTCCCAACAGGAGTCGTACTTTTACCATCCTTGTCCAAGAGGATTTATCTTCAATCTCTCAATGTCATGACATCTATCAAGACATTTCTAAGGTTTCAGTTTACCAAAATTGATGCCAACTTAAACACTAACAACTCCCCTTGGCACATTTTTGGCTAAAACTACTAACCTATCGTGAGTACAAATGCGCAGAAGACTAACAACCTAGTTCTAAGTTTTCCTAAACTTTCCTAAGCTTCAAGTAACTAGAACAAAGAGAAGATAAATTCTACCCATACACAAGTCCCAATTCTCCCACACAATTGCCCACAAAATTTTTAAACCCGTACAATTCCCCCATACATTCCCAAACATTAATACTTCCCACAAGATTTCTTCTCCCTTTAGCCACAAAGGGCCAAAGGAAAAATACATTGCCCCAAACAATTAACATAAAGGAGTATCAAGGAAAACAAGATAAATATTCAAGGGTTACACATCCGTCAACACAATTATATTCATCCGTATCACACACTCAAAACAAGAGGAACAAATGACGTGAACGAGAGCAAAACAACAAGGAACAAGAGCAATGTGGCACATAAAGACTAGCAACAAACAGTGTCTCTCTCCAAGAAGCACTGGAAGGAAGCTTCTTCGTATCCTTCTTTAGCAAAGCAGCTTTGATCAAGATCAAGATCCCCATCAAGATCCATATTTTCACCGTAAGCCTCATCGCTAATCCTTTCTTCCTCAACCTCGTCTTCTTCTTTTCAAGAGCAGTAGATGAGCTTCAAGGGTCTCGCTCTCGCTTCAAGTTCCTCACAGTCTCCTTTACAATGCCTATGACATCGCCTTTCCGAGAATTAGCTTTGACATTTGATGTCTCAAATTGATGTCATGACAATGTCGTGAACATGCTTCCTTGAAATAGTTGTAGGAAGCCAAGGGTGAACTCTCTTGCATCGATCTCTATTTCCCGCACTCTGTGGTATTGACCGCTTATAATACCACACAAGAGAGATGGAAATGCTATGGTCCCTTTAATTGCATAGCTCTCAAAGATGTTTAAGGGTTTGCTCGAAGATATAAGTGCCATAGTCAAACTTTGTTTTAGTGCCAACATCATAGATAAATCGCCTGCACCAATGGAGATGGTGGATGTGATTTGGGAACCCAATGGCTGCACCTATCTTGTGCAAGATAGCAAATTTGACACTTAACTTGCTAGCAGAAGCTTTTCCTTCACAGCGTTTTACTTGTTGGCAAGAATTGTTTGGCATATTTATTATCGGGCCTTCTAGCTCGTGATGAGCATTATCTCGATCTTCCCAAATAAGTGTTGATTATACTTGGGAAAACTTTACTTTTCTTCCTCTCACATACACAACCGAAGTCTTCCGATCTTCCATCAAAGACAAATTAATTGTCGTTCACAATGAACTCTTTCACCAAAGCATCATAACAATTAGAAAACTTGACACGCTTTCATCACCCTTCCTTGATTATCTCCATAACATCTTTGCATTCAAGGGCACTTTGTTCAATTCTTCTTTCTAGAGCAATTCTTTTCGACACACATACTTCCACCGCTAGCACCCTGTGGAGGTGGAAGGAAATGTTGTCAATTGCCACTCAGGACAATAGGCAATTTCCCAAGAGATGCCCTCTTCTTGAGTGAATGTCGAGACACTCTCTCAGAACATCAAGGTCGAATCATCATGTTCGGATGGCTCGTGCCTTCCTCTTCTTCACCATCGAGGTGCTCTTTTGCCTTAGATGAACCAATTGCATTCTTCATCTTATTATTCCTTTGAGGTTTTAGCCTTCTCTTTACTAGTTTCATCATGCCTTGCTCCTCAAATTTTAGAGACTTATGAGAAGTCAGAGAAACTTCTCCTAACTGGTTGAGCAACACTTTTCTTCCCTTCCTATTCATTACCCTTCTAGCAATGCCGGATTAACCTTGGCTATGAGGTCATTATCGAGAAGTCCTCATCTAGGTTGATGACATGAGACACCATATTTTGATCGGTTCTTCTCTCGTGAGTATCTTCAAGAATGCCATCGACATGTTGTCAGCAGAGGCAGCAGGAGCTTTATCGTAATCCACTATGATCCGAAGATTTCAAGAACCTCATCGAAATCTCATTCACATTTTCGCAGGAGACTTATCATCGCTACATCCTTCGTGAGCATCTTTTTCATGTGGGAATCAATATCATCACGAGATGTCTTGACATTCTCATTGACATCTCTGGATCAACCGCTAAGCTAGGCTAGCACTTATGATCTGTGGAACTCAAATCCCTGCATGCACCTATTCTCATTTAGGATATCGACACTATCCTAGCTATAGCCTCATGCACCGACTCCAGTCCTGTGGAGAGGAGGAGGATGGAATAAGTCCACCAAGGGGATGCCTGGTGTCTCTTCTTGCATTTCAGCGTAGCTTCTTGACTCTTTCCGGTCACGCCAAGGCACGCAGTGGAGTAACTAATGCTTCGCCTGCATGGTTTCGCTGCCCTAATTTCAAATGCATGAAGGAGATGAAGATCCCGATTGTTGATGTTGAGGAAGATGAAGACATTTTTCACTGATGGTTTTTGAGAGAATGAGCTAAAATGGCGGTGGGATTCAGAGTTTCTTTAGAAGAAGTGAGAGAGATGCTACTTCAAATGGAGAAACCTTATATATGGATGTCCCTTCCTATTCTTGGACTTTTTAAAATGGGGATGAAAATACCTAAAAGGCCCACTAATAAGTAATTGAAATAACAATCCCTTTCATCCCTTGTCATTCCCCTTAATGCTACATCCTCATATTGACAAATACCCAATTTGTCCCTTAAGGTCTTAAATTGACCGGCCTCTGTAATGTCATGTCAATGTCATGACATCCTGTATGACATTGTACTCAATCAAGATTCCTTCATCCGTATCATCTTATAGCAATACATCACCGCTATGTGTTCACCCAACATTGTATAGAACACACGCTTTTGTTTCTTGCGATCCAAGAAATAAGATTGCTTTCTCCATATGAAACATCCTTCAACATATCTTTCACACAAGCATTTATCAACACTTTCCTCACTTATTTTCTTGGACATCTTCAAGTGTGTAGAGCAAGAGTTCTTTATGGTCGACATTCTTCATCCCAATCCTCTCGACAATCCTCCTTGCATACTTGCTCGCGGAAAAGTATGTCGAGTCATCCATCAATGTCCTAGATTCCTTCGATACTAAGTTATTACCATAGATGGAAGTCACCATGATATTTCCTCCTCCGCCAAAGAGGATATCATCCAAGACTTTTCTCCCGTAATATTTGACAAGAAGACACTGGTCAACCTCTCATGCCGTAACCTAGTACTTTGCTTCAAGATTTCAGAGTGATCAAATGTCCGACATTGAGTGAGACATTCTGATTTCGTCCAAATTCTTTACAATTACCACACAAATTTTCTTTTCCCATGTGGATTCTTGGTAATCTCCGACCTCTATGGAACCCGATCCTTTTCATTCCTCCGAGGTGTGGTCGATCGTTCTAGTTTCAACTTCACTTTCTTCATCTTTGTTCAGAGCACACGATGGTAGATGAGTTCTCAGATCTATAAGTAGCAGTCATGTCCTTTGATCCGACTCTCATAATCACTACTTGTTCATCATTGATCACAAGACATCTGCCTTAGTGAAGTCGAATGAATCCTATATCACATAGTGACTTATGCTAATGAGATTTGCAACAAACTTTTACCAAGAAGATCTCATTCTGTTGGAACCTGCACTCTTGAGTTTCCAACACCTTTGATTTCTCCTTTAGCTCCATCTCCAAAGGTAACAAAGTCGGGTAGAACGAGGCTTAACATCGAGAAGATTGCTCCAATATATGCTTGAACACCCAATCGTCAAATACCAATCTTCCTTGAAGGTACCTAAGAGAAGATCGTAGCTATCGTGAGTCGTAGTCTTCTTCTTCCACCGGAGTGATGATGCCTTGTTGGACTTAGGTTTCACATAAGGAACTTGATTAGATACCCATGTAGCCTATAGTGTGGACTTTATGACCAAACCTTCCACAATAATAACATCTCCATCTTTGAAACTTTTGGTCGTGTTTCTATGATTTTGATGTTGAATCCAATGTTGTGACATCCGCTTGACATTGGTTCATTAGGTCCTTTTTCCTTTGTGATCAACAAATTTTAGTCTCCACATGTCCCCGAGCCGCACCTATTTCTTGTTCCGTGGTATGACATCTTCTTTGCCTGACTTCCTGCATTTGTTCCTTCCGGTTATTGGCAAACTTTGGTAATGCATACAGCCTGCATATTATCGCTTAGCCAGGACAACCTTTGACATTGTTTTCCCCATGTCTCTTCTTAATGTCACCTGTGTTTCTTCTACCACATATCCTGACCATGCTTATTCCCCAGATTTGTCCAAGTCAAGAATTTCCTCCAACTTATCAAGCACTCAGATGTCATCATTTTGATGATTTAGACATCCGATCAAGTTTGAGTTCACATGACAATATCACCGCTGAGGAGATTTATAGGCTGTTTTCTTTTTCTCACTCTACTTCACATTCTCGCCTTCCAACTTCTCAATCGCCTTTTTCCTGCCCTCATTCACGACACACTTCACCATTTTTCACACACAATTCGTAGGTCTCAAAGAAGCTCTTCAAATGTCACTTCCTCATCACTAGAGTCCATGTCGAATTGTACACTCCATGAGAGCAAAGGACAAATTTGGCACCTTCTTCCTCGATTCACTTCCTCGAATCTCCACCAAGTGACAACCATTCCTTTCTTTTGTTTCTAAGAAAGGTAGGACATTCAAATTTACATTCCATATCCTTCACATTCATGACATTGACCTCCGATTTAACTTCCTTTTTTCCGACTGGATCTTCACTGGAGTCATAAGATCCGCTGATGTCGATGGAATGTCCTCGACATTCGACCTTGGATCAATTCTCTCTCTGACGAGCTGTTGAACCTGCCTTCCAAGCATAGCTATGGCTTCGATATCTTCTCTCATCTCCCACCGTGATCCTTCTTCGTAGTTGGATACAAGTGCTATGCTTGTTCGCTTTGTCACCGCCTCACCGATTCCCATCTTAAAGGTCATGGGATCCAATAAGTTCTTCAACTTTCGTGATGTCATGTCCCGAGCCTCTTCAATTGCAGAATTTCATTGCAAACCAGGCAAGGACCGAGAATCTTTCTCACCAGCTTTTCCTCCGACATCTTTTCACCAAGTTCTCCCGAGGTATGGAAATTCCAACACATTATGTGAAACTCATGAATAGTCTCATCTTCTTTCATCTTCAAATTCTCATTTGGTAGTGAGCATCCAAGTCTTGACATCTTCACCTTGGATGTTCCTCATGAGTAGTTTTGAGGGTGTCCCAAACATCCTTGGCCAGCTCACATTGATGAACCAATCAAGATATTTCACAATACCATTAAATAGAGCATTCAATGCTTTAGTTTCTGCAGCCGCCCTCTTCCTCTTTGCTCCATTCCTCCTCGTGTTTCAAGACAAGAGACCCATCTTTCTCAACTCTTGGTTGATGTTTCCATCCTTTATCAAGAGTCTCCAAGCCTTGATATCCACCGATCTTGAAGGCAACCATACGAGGCTTCCAAGACTCATAATGGACCCATCCGCATAGGTGGTCTACCTCCAAATCGCTTCTTTATCCATTATGCCGTAAACTATTATCCCTAGATCTCACCTGAATAACAAGGTGGTGCCCGCTCGATGCCGATTGAATTTCCTCGCGCAGATACTTAATGTCATAGAGAATGTTATGACACAAGATCCTTAATCGCTTTGACAATTCACACAAGAAATATAGAAAGCAAGAATAACATAATAACTTGTTCACCAGCTCGGTTCTAACAAACCTACGCCCTGAGGCTACCGCTGTGGATAAAGTTCACTATTAGTAGTATCAATCAAAGACTCTACAGCCAACACACCATTGATGCACTTTCTCACTTAATCACAACCCAATGACCCTTTACCTAAGTCCTACTTAGATACGAGTTCCTACTACTCCCCTCAATCACCGCAGGATATCAACCTATTGTTTAATTGAATCATGGAAGACACACTCAATAAAATATCTTGATCTTGCTTCAAAGCTTTAATCAAGAGACAAACACCTGCTTTAAAGCTTTGAGTGATAAACTACCCTTACAACAAATCCTAGTCCAATGCACTTATCAATTGATAGTTGCTGGCTCACAAGAGAAACTAGAATTACACAATACCAATCTGTTACTAACCTTAACAAGACACAAACAAAAGCCTTCAATGTCTTCAATGGAATCCAGAGGCGTAGAGTAAGGGTGAATTCTTTATATAGAAGCGCCCGAATCTTCGCTGGCTTCCATAAAGATAGCTAGGTTCACTTAATTTTCTCCTAAAACATGGTTTGTTCAACAACCAATTTAGGTTTAATTAAGATTAACCTAGCAGCCAAAGTGAGCATGCTTTCTAATAATGTAAAACATAAATAAAATGCTCAACAAACTTCCTGAAAAATCTCAGAAAACCGATTCTCGTATAACAAATGTCACATCAATGTCATAACATCCGCTATGACATCGCCTATTTTCTGCACTTCAAAGATGCTTTTAGCTTCCCAACAGGAGTCAGATTTTTACCATCCTTGTCCAAGAGGATTTATCTTCAATCTCGAATGTCATGACATCTATCAAGACATTTCTAAGGCCTAGTTTTACCAAAATGATGCCAACTTAAAACACTAACAAAGAGTGGTTAATTTCATTTATTTTGGTTTAACATGGTTGAATTTCGATGAACACGAAGAACCCTAAAACGAAAATCCTAATTGAAATCGTATGGTTGATGATTTTGTCAATTGATCGAGGGTTAATGATCGTGAGGGTGCGTAAACAAACGGCCAAGAGTTTTTTCAAATGAATCAAAGAATCATGGAGTTGAAGTTCGAGCCCACCGTTGAAGCCGGAATCAAATTTGATGAAGGAGTGCTCTTACCGTGGTTCGAGGATTGTTCGAGCACCAACGGCCCATGTGGAAGGTGTTGATCACCCCGCTTGCTCGAATGCTCGAACTCTACCCAAGTCGACCTGCATAAGGTTAAAATGGAAACTCGAATTCTGGGTTAGAGCTGTTACAGATGGTTTTTTATGATCTGCATCATGTCTATGATGTATAGGGATGGTGTTTGGATGATTAGAACTCAAGTTGTTCAAGCCAAACTATGAATTCGAGTGATAAGGAAGTTTTGTATAAGCTTATGAGCATGGCATGTAAATCTGATTTCTAGCTTGTTCTATGTTGCTTTTAAGTTTCAAACAAGTTCCATATGGATGTTAAAACATGTTAGACACCAATTTGATCAGAGTTTTTCATTAGTTTTCAAAATTGCAAGTTTTCATTACTTTGAACTATGATTCATGAAATTTGAGAAAGTGGAATGAAAGCATGTACTTGCATGGCTTTGGTGTGGTTTCAACTTGAAAATGATACCTCTATTTATAGGTCAAGATCTCTGAAATGTTAGGCACAAAGGATTGGCTTTTGGTAAATCAAACTTGCCTTAGAGGGCAAGGAAGTCATTTTGCCTTAAAAGGAAACTTCCTTTTTTAACCATGTGTTAAAAATCCAATCTTGATCCTATCCTTCAATAATTACCTCCAACTGATATTTATCAGCTTTATCTCAATTTGGCAAGGTGGCATTGTTTAGAAGAAGAAATTCAAAATGACCTATAATCTTGAAGTTTTGACCTTGAAATCCATGGTTATGGAGCCTTATGTTTCAATTTCAAAAGTATATCTAGACTCCATGGATTTGAGAGTTCTTAGACATTTTGGAAAGCTTGTTTCAAGGGCTACAACTTTCATGTTTTGAGTTTTTTCCAAATCAAAGTGGAACTATGTGAAAAAATGCCATGAAGTTTGGAAAAAGTACAAAATTTTAACACTTGAAAATTTTTCTAAGTGTTGAAAATTTTGACTTTTTGTTGACTTTTTCAAATTCTTTGATTTTTTATGATCATGATGGATCATTTGAAGTATTTTGATGATTGAAAAAGTTTTGTTTTGAAAAATTTGACCAAAAGTCAAAGTTTGACCTTTTTAGTGTAGATGAAATTTCATCAGATGTTTCAGAAATTGACTGATGAATCCTGTGGACTTTTGTGATGTTTTGAATCCAGAAATTAGGTCAACATGTTGTATCTAAGATATGAAGATCAATATCTAACCAAAAAACGTATTCATTGATTAGAAAATCAGAGATTACTCATGCTCGACCAAAACCGTAATTGGTCGATCCTCGATTGATCAATGAGAAAAGTTGGATATCTGGAGATCAGAGGTTGATGATTTGATCAAGATAGATCAAATGAAGTGAGTAAAACTCAAACCCTAATTGGTTGCCTCTTGAATCAGATGAAAATCTGATGAAACCCTAATTTTGACCCGTGAATGCTACACCCGATTAATTTTTTCTCGAATCATAGGATGCAATGATGCAAATGTAGGTGGTATATTAGGTAAAAATTGGGTATGACAGATGCCCCTATTTAAGTTTCTTTAACGAGAGATGAAGATGAATATCTTTGTTTTGATAGGTGTGAAGAGACTTAAATATCGAATATGCAAATTTTGGACCCAAGATACCAAAAATGCTACGATGCAAAATGATCATAACAGGATTCGCCCAGAGAAATATCAAAGAAATGACATGATGGGGAAAAATTTGTGAGGATGACTTGATCTGTTTAAGAAAAGAGTATCCTGTATTTTTTGGAACATGCAAGATGTCTTGCTCGGGGAAAAAGAGATTCACAAAACATGTGAATATCTGTTTTGTTTCGGGAAACAAAGAGGTTACCCGTCACCTTGGACAATGTTTAAGGTAAGTGAAAATGATATTACCAATTATCAGCCTTGGGATAGTTTATGGTAATGAGTTCTGAAGATGTTACCAATTATCAGCGAAGCGATAACTATAACAAGGTAAATCTCTGAAAATTTTTGTTGAGTATTCAGCCTTGTGAATAACAAACAAATGATGGAAACAGGTCTCAAATGAGTTTTGAAGATATTACCAATTATCAGCAAAGTGATAACTATAACAAGGTAAATCTTTGAGATATATTACCGAGTATTCACCTTGTGAATAATAGACAAGAATGAAAATAGATCTCAAATGAGTTTCTATTTTCTTGGATACAATCTTGCCAAGGATTTCTCGAGAAAATGCGCATTTTGATTGAAGACACAGTTTTCTTTAGATAGAAAGACAATCACTGGGAATTTCTCGACAAAGAGTGATTTGACCTTGTTGAGAAGAACAAACTTTCATGACAAATTTAGAATGAAAAGAAAAATAAGCTCAAATGACGAGGCTATTGCTTATTGCTTTGTTGATTATAGATGTGGTTCTATCCAGAATGAACTGAAGGAAAAGGTCAATCAAGACTTTGTTCAATGAGGAATGATCTTAGCTGGGAACATGATAGAGAAAAATGTATCGCTTGGGAATAATCACTGGAATATAATCGCACTTACATGAGTAAGTGTGATTTAAACCAAAGGATATGGAAGCAAACATTTCGAGGAATGCAAAAATGCAGGAATGATGCTATTATGTATGAATGTCATGAATGTTATATGCATGCTAACAATACTTTGACAAAGATAAACAAAGAGGTATTTGGGAAAAGGACTACGTCACAGTTCGAACAAATATTCAGTGAAATTTGCAGCAATGATGCAGACGTTCACTAATGAAGAAACTGAGTTGCATGCTTTAAACTTTCTGAGAAAGGCATTTCATTGGAAACTTTGTCGGGAATTCTTTTTTTGGATAAGAATACCGTCCTTTGATGATTTCTACGGAGGAGAAGACTTCTGTAGCAGTCATTCTATCCTTCGGAGATCGAAACACTCATGTATGAACTGTTGAAGTTCTTTCCGTGTTCATAGTTCAAAGGAACATTTTGCTTTTTGTTTCAAAATTTTGAAGTAAAAATTCATTTAAAACCTTTTAGTTTCAAAAGTTGATTTTCACAATAAAAAGCGTTATTTTGCAAAACAGAATAAAGCAAGGATTGCAAACAAAAGGCACAAGGCTCAAATTTATTGATAGAATGGTAATCAGCCAAAGGCGTGATTCCATGAACTATTTACAAAAGTTGGAAATGATAATTTATTAGGAAAAGGCTACATTGAAAGCAATAACCACTACTATCCCTAATAACTTCGAATTCCCACTGTGCTTGTGGCTTCAGAAGATTTGATTGAAGATCCGTTAACGGAAGATTCTTCAGATTGACAAAGTACGGACTGATTGCAGGTACTCTGTCATCATTTTTGTATCCTTATTTTTTCCTAGACTGCCTCTTCAGGTTTTCAATCTATAAGGATATTTTCTGTTTATTGTCTCTAATTTTTGCCTGGACCGCCTTTCGTGTTTTCATTCAACGAGACGCCATTTTTGCCTAAGCCGCCTTTTCGGTTTTCACTTACCGAATGTTCTTTTTTTTATTTTTAGACAAGTATTTTTGATCACACAAGATTCACAGATGCGTGGAGTTCATCACCGCCCATGGTGGATGATACTATAGCACCGCCAAAAGCTTTTGACGATGTACGGGTTTCGTAATTAGGGGTCCATTTGCCCTAATCGTGTTGAAAAGATGTAATCTTTTAAGCACGAGGTCGCTTTCTCGAAATTCACGAGGTCGACCTTTTGTCGAAAGCTTTCATTCTTCTTGATATAGTTGTCCATGACACAGAGCGTCTTCGATTAAGTTCACCGGTCAGACCGCTTGACACCACTCACCCTCGATAACTTAGTTTCCATGAGAAGTCTCATTGATGGGATTTCAACTTCTACGGGAGCACCGCCCATGCCGTATACTAGAGAAAAGGAGTTGTCTCTGAGGTGCGATCAAGCACGATACCCATGCAGAGCAAATGGTAGCATTTGCGCAATCTTTGTAGGTGATAACCATTTTCGACGATCTTCTTGATGTTCTTGTTGGCACCCAACGCGCCATTCATCTTGGCTTCAGAAGGAGATGAGTTATGATGCTCGATCTGAATTCCTCACACGCTCTTTCATCATTTTGTTGTTCAAGTTTGATCCATTGTCCGTAATGATCTTACTTGGAATTCCAGATCGGCAGAAATGAGGTTGTTTGATGAACCTCACAACCACTCTGTCTTGTGACGCTGGCGAAGATGCCGCTCACCCATTTGGTGAAGTAATCAATAGCTACTAAATGAAGCGATGTCCGCTGGACACTTTGGTCACCATTCCAATCATGTCAATGCCCCACATGGAGAAAGGCCACCGAGTAAGAGAACGCTGAGAGTAGCTCACGACACATGGATCTTAACCGCATAGATCCGCACTGTGACATCTTTGACGTGTTTACGCAGAATCGATTCCATCGTTATCCAATAGTATCCCCGCCTCAATATTTTCCTAGACATTGCATGCCCATTTGAATGGGTTCCAAAAGATCCTTCATGTACTTATGGATGATCGTGTTCCGCTTTTGTCCGCCGACGATCCGAAAGCGTAATCATGTCGGTTTCTTTTGTATAACACATCCTCATTCAGAAGAAATTCCTAGAAAGCCTCCTTAGAGTTTTCTTATCTTTGTACGATGCCCGAGTGGGTACTCGTTTGAAGGAAACGCTGTCGTCGGGAACCACGGCTTATCGTCGAAAACTACTTCCGCAAATACATACGCAGTCTTTCAAGCGCCCGATGCGTATTTTAGGAATATCGCTCCAATCGCTGACTTTGAACATGGAAGATAGAGGGCCAAGGCATCGCCATTCGATTCTCGATCTCGAGGGATATGATGCGCTCCACTTTGTCAAGAAAGTCAACAATCGCCTTGCATAATCCCCGTAGGAATCAAACCAAAGTGATGAGTTTCATACTTGTCGCTGATTTGATTGATCAAGGGCTGAATTCCATATGTCAAGGACCTTGATCCTAAGTCGATGGCTTCTTCGATACCCATGATACAGTCAGATTCGCGATGTTGTGGTGCAATCAAATAGCAACCGCGGAAAACGGATATGAGAACCCTGGAGTAATGATGATCGCCCCAATTCCATTACCAAAGACGTTAATCGCCCATCAAAACTAAACCCCATCTAGATTCCGATCCGGCTTTCTTCGTGTAGCGGTTCGTCACAATCTTTCATCTTTAAGTACATAACATCCTCGTCGAAGTCAAACTTGAGATTGATATTCGCTGAGCGGCCGATAAGCCAAGTGATCGGCGAGAATGCTTCCTTTGACCGCTGAGCAGATCGAATGTCATATTCGGGATAACAAAGATTTGCCATCATGCAATTCTTCCGCATATGTGCTTTTCAAAACGATTGATCGGATCCATTTTGGAGATTAACCAAGTCGTGGTGATTGATCATGTACCGCGAAGACGCTTTGAAGCCCACACTAAAGCACAACATGTTTTCTCGAGCATGGAGTAATGAGTTTCACAACCGTGAACTTTTACTCAAGTAGTAAATGGCATGCCCTTCACATGTCATCTTGTTGTCCAAGCACGCAGCCCATGGACCTTATAGTACGGTAAGGTACATGATTAACTATTTCCTTCGACCGAGGAATCAATATTGGTGGTTCCGACAGTATTCCTTGATACTGTCAAAAGCTTTTTGGCAATCTTTTGTCCACACAACCTCTTGATTCTTGCGGAGAAGCTTGAATATCGGCCCACAAGTAGTAGTCATTTGAGAAATGAATCTGGAGATGTGATTCAATCTCCAAGAAATCCTCTTACTTGCTTTTCTCAGTATGTGGCGGCATTTCTTGAATAGCGTTGACTTTGTCGTGGTCAACTTCAATACTTTGACCCACGATGAAACCTAGGAGTTTTCCGATCTTACCCCAAAGGTGCATTTGTTAGGATTCAAAGCGGTTAAATTTCCTTAGTCGTTGAAAAACTTCAAGAGATATTCTATATGCTTCTTCGTCGACTTTGCTATCATGTCGCTCACGAGACTTCGATTTCTTTGTGCATCATATCGTGAAAGAGAGTAGTCATTCTCTTTGTAAGTTGCACCGCATTCTTTAATCCAAACGGCATTACTTTGTAGCAAAACGTGCCCCATCACGTGATGAAGGATTTCTTCTCCATATCTTCTAAGCCATTCGATCCGATTGTAATCCAGAAACCTTCCATGAAGGAAAAGACGTTGAATTTTGCGGCTATCCACTAGCATGTCAATATGCAGTAGTGGAAATCATCTTGGGCTTGCTTTGTCTTTCAGATCCCGTAGTCAACACACATTCGACCTTTCCATCTTCTTGGAGACGGGTACTATGTTGGCTAGCCATCGAGGATATTCGTATGACGAGGAAACCCACGAGCTATTTTTGAACTTCCTTTTTATTTTGTCGGCCATTTCAGTGGTGAACTCTTCTCGCCTTTTGTTTAATCAAGGACACTGTTTTAGCGGTGATGCTCCACAATGTTGGTATTCTAACCCCGCATGTCCCGTAGGACCAAGCGAACACATCAACATATTTTGAGAAGATTTATCGCTTTCCTTGACGCGATCGCCGGTTTGAGCGATATTTACTTTTTATCTTCTTCAACCCAAGTTGATTGCTTCTAGAGGTTCTTTGTGAGGTCGAATGATCCTTTCTCTGCTTAGTAATCGAGAAATCCGGGATCTTCTTCAACTTCCCGCGATTTCAAAGTCGGAGAGCAGAGATTACTTTCAATGGATTTGTCCATCCGTTAATCGATATTTGATTTATGTTTGATTAATTAACTCCTTAACATTTTTGGAAAAGTTAATGTGAAAGTGCATTAAAGATTTTTATTATTATTTTTTTGACGATTTTTTATCTAGGATTATCATTTCAAGAAAGGGTAAAATGAAACAACACAAAGTGGAATCAAACAACGCTGCAATATGAAACAGGTCTTAAAAATAAACTCATTTGTCTTGGGCAAGACAAAGAGAAATTATTTAAAAGCTAACCTTAGAAACATCTCTTCTTTGGGGTTGTAGAGTTCAAAACAAAAGCAAAGATAAACTACTTAGAACTAGAGCGTTAGTCCGAACTCCCATGTGTTTCCAAAGAGGGCGAACTCCTGGAAATCGAGGTACCTGTAATTTTCCACTTGGTCTAACCATTGAGTAGACTTTGGTCGCTGGTCGAGCAGTGCTTTGAAGACTCGACGATGGCCTTGCCTTTGTAACGCTTAAAGCGATCTTTTCGGCTTGATTAACGGATCGGAAGTATGATACAAGATAAGCGCGCTGACCTTTGCGTTGAATTCGGGATGTACCTCCAATCTTCCGAGTGAAGAGACTCGTTGTTCATGAAACTTTCCAAATCGTATCCCGAGTTGTACCGATCTTCAAAGTGATCATGTTGATGTAATGGTAACCGTGATCCGTTTAGTGAATTCCAGGCGTGTCAAGGTAGATCTTTATCGGGGATCTCGATTTGTTGATGAGATCGAGAAGACGATATTCTTCTTTTCCGTTGATTAGGATACCAAAAGTGTCACCCCATCCCGTAGGTCGGATATCTTCAATCCCGATTTAGAGCTGCCGTGTATTTCACCATGTAGTCAATTTGCCACTGGTTCTCCCAAGGTATCCCAAACTCGGGGATGTGGATTTTCATGCCTTGGGACATGTCTTTGAATTGATCAACAAGCACAATTCTTCTTGAGACATATTCAGGTCGTTTAAATAAGTGCTCCACTCTTCGATCCGTAGAGATCATCTTCATCATCTTCAATGGTGACAACATTAACCTTGGAGAAACAGGTTTAAGAAACCCCACCGTTGAATACTTCTTTAATGGACGAAGTGCTTCATCCTTTGTTTGTCTTTGAGAATACGGTGCAAACCCGAGTCCGGCTTTTGTCTCGTTGTTGACGGGTTTGATTACTTGCCCCCAACCTTTAGCATTGCCATCTTTCACTATCTGCGCTGCTTCTTTATACGAAGAAATAGATGATTTGCTTTTACTAGTAGATTCATCTTCTAACGGATGTTCAGGGAAGTGTATTCCTTCAACGTCGTTAGCTGTGATGAAAGAAAAACTGGACAAATGACTTATTAGTAAAGCTTGTTCACCGATGATGGTCACCAACTTCCCATTTACTGTGAATTTTAGCTTCTGGTGGAGAGTGGAATTCACTGCTCCTGCGTCGTGTATCCATGGTCTTCGTAATAGACAACTGTAAGCAGCTGGCATATCCATGACCTGGAAAGTGATTTGAAAAGTGTGCGGACCAATTCACATCGGGAGATCAACTTCCCCAATAACCGACTTCCTTGATCCATCGAAAGCTCTTACCACTATGTCGTTGAATTTCATTGGCGTCCCTTTGTAAGCCAAACGAGCGAGAGTTGTTTTCGGCATTACGTTTAAGGATGAACCAGTATCTAAAAATACATTGGACAGAGAATCTGATTGACAAATCATTGAGATATGTAAAGCCAAATTGTGATCTTTCCCTTCTTCTGGAAGTTCCTCATCACTGAAACTTAGATTATTACAAGCTGTTATATTGGCGACAATACCTCCAAACTGGTCTGTAGTCACATCGTGATCTACGTAAGCTTGATCTAGTACTTTCATTAAAGCTTCTCGGTGAGCTTCGGAGTTCAATAGTAGAGAAGATTGAATTGGAGGAGTCCTCGATCACCGATCCATGACTTGGTATTCGCTTTTCTTGATTAACTTCAGTATTTCATCAAAATCTGTGTTGACGTTGGCTCTATCAGGAGGACCAACATTCGTGCTTGGATTAACAATGAATCGCTATGGATTCTCAAGATATGTTAACCGATTTTGTCTAATACGTGAACAAGAAAGTGTTTTGGTGGCAACGGAGTGTGTACTGCCCACTTCGTGTTACTCGCCCTATCTCGCTTATGTCGACATTAATGGAAGAGTTGGCATGGGTTTCTTCTTCCCATCCTCTATCACAGCTTGCATTGTATTGATAGGGAATTTCTTTGCTAACCTGTATGGAACAGACCGGCAGGCAAATTACCAAAGGAGACCCCGAATGCGGAACCATTATATTCAATCTCCACATGCTTGGGTACATTGAAACAGGGATGATAACTTACTCGGATTTTCCTAGTTGATATCTCGAGACTAAAAGCTCATGCGAAAAATGCCCTACTGTATTTACGTCATGGTCATCTCTATTTCTGTAGATCTGTAGGTCACCAATGTCTAACAATCGTTGAATATCTGCTCTTATGGTGGGACATCCTTGCAAATTCTTGAAGCTGATGTTGCAAGTTGCGTAATCTTTCTTAGTAAAGGTACCCATTGCGCTATATGTTTCATGGAGATGTACTAAGTTTCCTCTGATCAGATTCACGTCTGTGACAAGATATCGATCCGTATTTCTTAGTATCAAACTTACTGTATGTCCACTGTGACTGGGAAGTGTTGCACCCCAAAATTTGCCCTCCTATCTCGATTTTATCTGGCCTAGGCTTCGCATTTATCATGACACTCACATGCATTCCTACCACTGGTTCTATGGTTACGGGTTGGAGTCAATTCCCAAAGATTCTCCGTTGAACAGAAAGTTGTGGTGCTTTCAACCAATCTAGGATATTGGGAAAATGATGAGGTTTAATATTAAATCTTAGCCGTTCATATCTATCGGTTTTCGGGGCTTGGTGTTCGATTGTTGAATTGAATGGTCTGTTCTTGATGGAGCTACGGAAGTCTGTTTATTTTGAATGTCATTACCTCCCGATTCAGGAGATCAATTCACCACGAATTTGGGTTTTGTTGTTGTTTCGAGTTCATTGTTCAAGATGTAGAAGGTTGGATTATGATTATCCATTTATTGATCAATGATACAAGTTCTAGTATGTTTGGCTTGCTCGTCAGCTTTGTTCGCTCTTGGCAATAGTGGGTGTATGTGAAGATATTCATCCAGAAGACTTGTTTACAAGATTTACGAACGTCAAACTGCCGCATGTTGAGATCTTTTCCTGTCACGTTCATCACTCACAAGATTCGGGGCATTCTATGAAAAGACTAGAAGCTTCCTTTTGGAATTCGTTTGGTTCCGAATCTTACTCCACTACTGAATATGGTTCAATTTGGAAACGCGGTAATAATTCCATTAATTTCAAGTGGGAATCTATCGCTCAATTCTTGAAAGAATCATGAAACCGACAAGTCGACTAAGATTTTCAATCAAGAGTTTTGTGGCCGGATTTTCTACACGAACGGATTAACATAGAAGTTTTGTGGCCGGGAAATTCAAAAGGATTCAAGTGTTTCTAAAACTCAAGCCATCAAACCATCTTTGTATTTAGAGGTTAATTCTCAAGTTTTGTATACCAGAGGGTTCAAGTTCTAAAAATACAACAATCCTGTTACTACTCATTTAATTTTGGTTCATGACAATTTTTTTGGTTGGAATGTTTTATTCGTCGTGTTTTTTTCCGACTTTCATGCACAAATGCTACAACACTGAAGGTCACATTAATAGTATTCAAAGATTTGAAATTAAAACTCATGTCGATGCATAACTACCGAATTTTGTGTTCATGAATTTTCAAGAGCTTTGAATTACTCTAAGGTTTCACAAAAGTGCAAGAATGAGTACATGGTTTTACAACTTATCAAATCTTCGAATACAAGTTCTAATCCAAAAGCCAAACAAGTTTCATTCAATATTCAACTTCTCTTTGTCATTCAAGTGTCAGGAATCTTGTTCGAATACAAAAAGACATTCAAAGAACGCCCGTTTACAAGTGAAATCAAACTTCCAAATTCAACATTCGTGTTTGTACAATTTCTACATGAATCATCAAAGTTACAATGTCAATTTGGATATTCGTGTTGATTACAAGGTTCAAACTTTTGATACAAATTCTTCAAGAATACAAATATAAAAATACAAGCAAATTTCTTCTTCTATCCTATTGTATTCTAATGGAAGTTTTTGTTGTTGTCCTTTCTACATCCTTGCTCTATCTTCAAACCCGACCTTCTTGTCCAAAGCATTCCTTTACCGTTCCTCTAAGCTTGCCATTTCTCATGTTCATGAAACAACAAAAACTCGATTAGCAAATAACGGACAACAATGATAACATTACAAGACAATACACAATCTCATCATTAGGATTTTCTTCCTAATCAAAGTGTAAGGGTTTCAATCGTTCAAAACCGGGCCTCATGTACAAATCATCGGTCAGAAGCTCACTATTGCAATCCACAAGGGTGCCCTTGGTTCACAATATAGAGGTGGAAAGAAGATGAGGAAAAGCTTTTGAAAACAGCTTTGGCACGAGTTGTCAGTAGCTTTATGCAGGGCAGCAAGAGTATACATCTTTTCAGGCAATGTTTACCAAAAACAGCATTACACAACCAAGACATCACAATACACCAGCAGCCTAACACAATCAGATATAGCAGTACTGATACATCAAACAGCCAAAAACAATCAAAATCACCAGCCCAATACAAAATGGTGCAAGCCCAACAGGTATTTCGTAAGGCCTTGTTTTTCCAAAAATCAGAACAACAAGGTTCAGCAAAACCCTATTTCTGAGGATATATAAACATTCAAAGCAGAAGAACATGGAGGCAGCAAATGTTCACAAAAAAGAAACCCTAGCCGAAATCCATCGGAAGCCAAATCCTAACCGCATACTAACACTGTCAAGCCAAAGAAAACAGGAAACAAAACACAGAACAGCATCCATCAAAACGAATATCATCATTTTCCAGAAAGAAATCCTTCAGAAAGAGATATAACGAGGCAACAGAAGCAGAGAATAAGGTATACAGAAAGGTCTCACCGGGTTATGTACACATCGTCAGCCGCCGTAGACCTCCCGACCTCAACTTTCCTTTTCCGCTCGTTGCTTTTTCCAAAGATCCGCTTCTCATAGCAACACCGTCATAGCCAAATCAGAGTTAGGGTTTCACCCCCTTCCCATTCCCGATCTGTAAACACGAACAAACAAGCAAGTTTCAGAAATCAAAACATGCAATAATAAGGTAATAGGAAGGCGAGATCGAGAGGGAGATGTATTTGGTCTCTGAACCATGAGCCACCGTGAGACGACGGTGATGAGAATCGCGAGAGACGAGAGAACAACAGAGTAATCGCGAGAGAGAGAGAGAGTAACAATCGGTCGCGAGCCTTGGGAAACGAGAGTGAGGGCGTGTTGCAGATCGCTTGAGTCATGAGAATCGATGAGAGCGGCGACGGGTTTTTCTGGGTTGAGAGATGAGAGTGAAACGATTTTCTTTTCGTTTTTTGTTTCAGTTTTCGTGAGATGATCTTTATAAATTAAATGTGTTTTTTTTAATATAACTTAATGTTTGTTTTATAGATTAGGTTTGTTTTATGAATTAAGTTTTGTTTTAATTTTATAAACTAAGTTTATTTTAAGTTAAAAATACTGTTAAGCTTCAGTTAAGACATTTAACTAATTTTGTTTAATAAACTAGTAAAATAAGCTTTGTATTAGTAGTAATTGGGTGTATTAGTATAAGTTTGTTGTTTGATCCAGGCGGTGACACTTGTCACTGTCTGTTTGGTCACTTGGAACCGTGGTACATGCATATTGTATCTATTTTTGCACCTCCTTCCACGTACCCATCGATCCGCCAAGGTCCGCATCCGACGCCTAGAATGGTGGACCACACTGCTTCCATGGAGGCACCACACAGATCCAAAGAAGATTGTTTTTTGGGCTCAGCTCGATTACTCACACCTCCAGCTTTAAAGCTCAAACAGCCCATTCCTAAACTTTCTTTGAATTCAATTATTATGCAAGTTTTTTATATAATGATGTATTAAATAATGTTTCATGATGATAGTTTTTGTTTGTTGAATTATCAATTAAATTGTTAGTTGATTTTTCATCAAGTGAAAAATATCTATACTAATAATTATTTAAATTCGATTTGTATTGTGTGTTATTTTATTTTCTTTTATTATCCGCTATTACATTATCCGCTTGTTTTTGTTTGATATGCGATTGTACACCCGCCTCACATTAAAATAAAACAACAACGCCCGCTTCTCTCTTATTTTTGGTTACCCATACCAAATTTCTAATGGTCTCATGGTTGGGGATGGCATGGCATCCTCACGAGGTTAATTAAGGCCTCTGCCTTGATTAATCATAACCCGAAAACAATTGGTCCATATACCAATCACCATGCACTGTGGTCTCATAGTGGGGATAGGAGCACCTATCCTCACGAGGTTAATCAAGTCCATATACTTGGTTAATCATAACCCGAAACATCATTTCTCTACGCTCAACGCCGCAATTTTCAACACTTTCAAATAAAAAATAGTGTTATGGTACTTAATTAAATTGTTAGAGGTTCGCCCGACGATTTAATTAAAATGTAAAGTATTCGGGCCATTAGAGGGTAACCCAATGACTTGAATACTTTATTCCATACACTTAAATATTTAAAACACTTTCATATTAAATTAATTAATTGAACTTGTTTTTTTCAAAAATCAATTTTTCTACAAAAAAGGGAACTTGGATAAGATTTGTTTTAATGGTTAGAGGTTAGCCCAATGATTAAAACAAATCGAAGTTTCTAATTGATTAGAGGATAACCCAATAAATTGAGAAACTTCAAATCCATGTTCTAAAACAAAAAAAAACATAGTGATATGGTATTTAATTAAATTGTTAGAGGTTCGCCCGACGATTTAATTAAAATGTAAAGTATTTGGGCCATTAGAGGGTAACCCAATGACTTAAATACTTTATTCCATAACACTTAATAAAAAGTGAACTTTGTTTCACCTCACCCTTTTATAATAAAGATTTTGATGAGAGAAGATCGTTGACCTCAATCACCAATCTCGAGTATCGAATCGTTAGAGGATATCCCGACGCTTTGGTACTTGTCATCTACCATTAAAATCAATTCAACCCATTCAAACTTTTTTCGCTTCATATGCGATTATCAAAATCAAAACATTTTCTTCTAAAATCAATACAAACAATCCAAGACATTTTCAACAAGAACTACGGAGTTTTGACTTTCCCATTGCACGAGGGAATACGAGGCACGCGGTTTCAAACCGTGTCAAACTCAAAATAATAATAAACAAACCCTTTCTTCTTTCTTATTTATAATTTAGAAATTAGCGAATACACACACACAAACACATTTTGAACTAAATGGGTCCCATCGAGTACGATGGACGTAAGAGGTGCTAATACCTTTCATGTAACCGACTCCTAATCCAATTTTTTGGTCTTGTAGACCTTTATCCGATTTTTGTGGGTTTTATCTATATTTTCCGCTCTTTCTAGAACAAATCAAATTAGGTGGCATTTCATTGTTTTGAAAATTCATTTGAATGATTTTTGAAAATCGAGTTGCCTCAGCTTGCACTTCATCGGGGACAATTTTAAAAACTTTTTTTGACTAAGCGAGTCAACCCTAGTTTAGTTCTTCGCATGTTTGTGTGTTTGTTTATCGCTTTCTTCTTTATGCTTATCTATTGTTTATTTGCTTATTCTCCTTACACTTTTTGTATATTATTTTGTTGATATATTATTGTGATGGGAATTCATGGGCATTGTTACATAGATAAGCCCACTACCTGTGCTTCTAGGTCACCTTTAGGAATAGAGGGTCATGAGCCCAGGTCCACCGACCATTGTCTTGTTGGCCCGGCCAAGACTCCGCTTAGAGTTGGTTGTTTTAAGGAGGTTGTTGGTCCGCGCTAGCAGACATCAATCTTGGACAAATGACCTATAACTCTAAGTTTGTTCATGTTGTCCTAACTGAGACCAAACGCTCAAATTTTGGATTTCGAGCATCCTTTAAGAGCCGCTTTGGGTATACTTTACAAATACTATCACAGGCCTCTCGCGATGATAGTGTTTGTAAAAGGGATCCGAGACCCCAAGAAACATTTAGCCAAAAACATAAGATTAGCCTTACCCGGGAATTGTCAGTACGTCAAACCATGACCTACCGATCCTATGAACCGCTTCTATTTAATTTGCAACATGCATTGCATACATTTGCACAAAACCATTTAGCATATAACTTTTATTTTCGTGGAACCTTATAGATTTTGTTGGTAAAGAAGAAAGGAAGAATGAATCCAACTGTGAAGATCGCTCCATGTCTCAAATTCAAAGAATCAACTCGGGAAAGCCGATAACTCAAAGTGAAAGAATTCACCGTCAAGAGAGCTTATTTTGGGAAAAGGTTTGGGAACATCCTAGATCTTTTGACTACCAATGTGGACATGGAAGCTTTGATTGCTCGCAAAGTACTATGATCCTCCTCTTCGATGCTTCACTTTCCAAGACTTTCAAATTGTTCCTACAATTGAAGAGTTCGAGAGAATTCTTAATTGGCCTTTGAAGGACTTACACCCTTTTCTCAACATAGGCAAGACTTGATAAGGCTAAGGTAGTCGCCGCTTTGTTTCTTCCTGTAAGGGAGGTGGCACCTGGATTACGTATAAAGGTATTCTAGGCAAAACTTGGAGGATAAGTTGGTAAGTTTGAATGTTCAAGACGATTGGCCGACTTTCACCCATTCTTGCTTTGCTCATCTGGGGTAGTTTTGTTTCCAACTAATGAAATTGGTTACCCGAGTCCTGCCTCGCTATTGGCATATTCATGTCAAAGAACCCTGCTCGCACTATTGGTCGATGTTCTTTACCATCTCCATGAGAGAAATCAAGAAGCGAGGTGGTTCGTGTTGTTCTCCACCGTCAGATTTATGGTTGACATCTCATATTCCTCAAAATGGACCGTGGGAGAGGATCCCGAGGAACTTATCTTGGTCTCAAAATTGGCTTCACTAACGCCGATGGTGTGATGTGGCATTCTCCGTGGGGATTCTGATGTTATCACCCACCGTGGTGGATATTCTAATGTTCCTTTGATTGGGTCTATGGGTTGCATCAATTATAACCCAAGACTTGCAACAAGACAATGGGGTATCCAATGGAGAATGAACCAAGGCCTGAGCACTTGAAAGCTTCATTGTACACGAGCTTGGTAAAAAAGATCGCAACGAAGTATCAAGATCCAAGAGCTGGGGACAAATCCATAGAGAAAGCCGAGAGTTAATCAAGAGGGGCTGAATTGATGGAAGATCTTATCGCCAATGGGTGATAGAGAGAGTCCAAGAAATCAAGTCGCTTTACTTTGTGGAAGTACCTTTGATCATCCCGAACTCAGTAATCACTCATGTGCCAATAGAGGAAAATATGAGGCTTCGTGAAATTATCGTAAAGATGGAGGAGGAAAGATTGAGCTACAAAGCTCTAATTCTCGCATTTTTCTCAGAGTAGAAAATTTAGAAGCCAACCTCAAGGAGGTAAAAGAAGAATTAGAGGGGAGAAGGATACATAATGAAAAGGATGAAGAGCTCCCATGAGATGTTCAAAACTTGAGGAGGCCGCAAGGGCAAAGGATCTCCACGACAATTGAAGATCGCAAGATCAAAGGGCCAGCTTATCTAGATGAAGAAAAGGCCGTTGAAGAAAAGAAAGCATTGAAAGCACGTCTCGAAGCAAAGATTTCAAAACTAGAAGCTTCTCTAGCACGAACCAATAAGATGCTAGAAAATGAGGTAATCAAGTAAAGAAGAAATCAGATCGCTCGAATTGGAAGCAATTGAATTAGCTGAAAAAATTCAAGAGCTGAACATTACGAGGGAAGAAAGAGATAGCAAAAGGGATGCTTACGAAGGCCTTAGGGAGCAATGTCAAGGTTGGATTGATGAGATCCAAAAGCGAACCGTCTGTTAGATGAAAAGGATGAATCTGTCCTTTCTAGAAGAATGTAATGGGCATTTCTATTGAAGTACAAGAAATGGTTGACATGTGTAACTGCTTGATTGTTGACGCACTTGAGACTCAGTCGGCCTTAGAAGACCCTCGAAGGCAACAAAATACCTCGCTGGAGTGATTTCCTCTCCGTGTCAAGATGTGGTGAATAGGTTCAAGGCGAGACTAGAGATTGAAGCCTCGTCAGGACAGATTTCTAGCTTTTTATTATTTATCTTATTTGAACATTTGAATCTATTTATTAATGTAATGATTTAAATTCCAAAGATGAATCTTATTGCTCGCTTGAGCTTGAATGTACTTTGTAATCACAACTAACACTTTGAGTTTCTATGAAGATTTCGTTGAATTGCATTGACCGCTTTTTTCTAATGTTTATTGTTAACTAACGAGTCTTCAAAGAGTCCTCGAAAATAAAATGTATGAAAACATATCATGGGCATGCACATACTCCCATAAGCATATCATACATAATAGGTATCGAGGTCACCATCTTACTTACTGTTGATTTTCTCCACGCATTTGAGACTACAAGTTTCGCTGCTCATCGCTACCCGACAATAAGTAACTGAAGAAACCGATGGAGAAGATGGAAGTCGACATGGCCGCCTTAGGGACAAGAATGGATACCGTGATAGGGCAATTGATGGAGATAATTCAAAACATGGCTCGAACAAGAGGAGTGAGAGCTCGGTCAGAAGGGTCACCAGGGCACCATCAAGAAGCCGCCGAGGGAATGCAGGTCCGAAATTAGCTTGAAGTTAACGCCGGTCTTGCCGATCTTGCCGAGAGAACCAGTGCTGCTCAAATGGATCATGTCATGTGGTTCCACCTCCGCCTACCCCCACACGCCGCCAAAGAACTGTAACCTGCTTTGGTTCCTCCACAGTGTAAGGACTGTTCAGACTGCCTCAAGATGATGAGGATAACTTCAAAGATTGGTTTTCCAACGTGGAAGAGCCAATCCGTCGAGAAGTCAAGATGCTTGAAGAGCGATGCAAGCCTTTGAGAATCAGGAAGTCTTGGGTTTCGACATGTCCAACTTGGGATTGGTTCAAGGAGTGAAGATTCCTCCAAAATTCAAAATCCCAGAGCTTTCGAAGTACAAGGGCAACTCTTGTCCTAAAACTCACTTGAGGTACTACTTTAGGAGGATGTCCGCCATACGGGGACTAGAAGCTCTTGATGCACTTTTTCGTGATGCTTGACCGATGGACCGTTGGAGTGGTATATGGGCCTGGATAGCTCCCAGGTTCGAACTTGGAGAGATTTGGTTTTAGCTTTTGTTCAACACTATGGCTTTAACACTAACATGGCGCCTACTAGGACCCAGTTGCACAACCTAGTTCAGAAGAAAACTGAATCTTTCAAGGAATACGCGCAAAGGTGGCGCGAGGTAGCTGCTAAAGTTCAACCCCTATGGTAGAACGAGATGGTGGAGATGTTTACCAAGACACAGATGGGCCGCATTATGCCTCTTGCAATCGACCAAGATTTTCACGACATGGTGATGTTTGGTGAAAGAGTTGAGACGGGATCAAGTTAGGAAAGATTCAAGATGTTGGTACCGACAAGAATCAAGTTGGTGGCGCTAAAAGTCTTTGGTGGTTACCAAAAGAAGAAAGAAAGAGTCGAGCGCTACCAGATGAGTTAAGAGGTAAAGAGAAGCGCCAGGAATTCAATCGCCAAGTTGCAGTCAGAATTATTCTCGCTAGTACTCCAAAACAAGATGTTGCTCCGAGACAATACCACCAAGACCCATGAAGAAGTTTGACCCTTTGCCAATGTCTTATGCAGAGGTGTTCGCCCATTTGCAGAGTCTGAATATGATTGAATTGCGCCATCTAAAGATTGACCCTGATAACCCGTCAAGTACTTCAACGCCAATGCCCCGCCTCTATCATTCCAATGCTCCGGCATTCCATTGAGAATTGCTATGCTTTCAAGTACAAGGTTCAAAACTTGACTAATCGAGGCGATCAACTTGGGGCCTCCTACTCCTAATGTCACTCAGCACCCTTTGCCTCCTCATGGTGGAAATGCTATTAACGCAATTTGCGAAGATGAAGGTTTGAACCTGATAATGGATGTTGATGTTCTGACCACCCCGTTGTGGTGGATAAAGGAGAAATTGTTGTTGAGGGGAGATTTCCCTGGTTGTGATGTTGGTTGTCAACAGTGTTTAATCCAAATTGAAGGTTGTGATAATTTGAGAGACGAGATTCAATGTTCGACATCGATGGAACTCTTCAGTTCATCCAAAAAGTGTTTGATGTGAAGAATGACGAAGATGAGGTTGACGTGGTTACTATCCCCGTCACTTCTAGAAGGATTCCCGTTACGATCCCTGTGCCGACTAAGAAACCTCCTGTGTTCATCACTTTGCCGGGTCCAGTACCCTACACTAGCGAAAAAGCCATCCCGTGGAATTATGGGTCTGAGTACTACCGTGACGGCAAGAAATTGAATGCGAAGACCTTTGAATAAGGAAAGTCTGATGAAAAGAAGGTTGAAGGAAATGAACTTGTGGTGCTTGATATTGCTGAAGAGAGTCGGATTACCCGAAGTGGACGGATCTTCTCTCCACCCAATCTAGTTGAGAAAAGTCCTGAAGCTTTAGCCAAGGCTAAAGCAAAAGGAAAAGGAGTCATGATTGGGGTGAGTCACACTAAAGATTTCGTAACCCGCCGAGCCCCGAGATGACCAAAGATGTTGAAGAACCTATGAGGTATATAAAGAAGAGCGATTACAAGATAATCGACCACCGCCAAACGCCCGCCAAGATTTCTATCTTAGCTTTGTTGAGGATTCTCGAGCCTCACCGCAACGCCTGATGCACGTGGGAACGCTCTTCGCTCCCAAGAGATCTGCTAATCATTTGAGGTATCGTGAACAACATTTCAGCAAGTAATGGTCTCTGCTTTTATCGATTTACCTCCCGAGGGAAGGAAGCACAAAGGCGCTACATGTTTCCGTGGAAATAGCGAGAACTACTTTATCCCGTGTGCCGTTGACATGAGATCATCCTCAATGTTCTTCCAAAGTCTACCTCTCAAGTCGACTATGAAGGGTGCCGAGACCCGTTGATCCGATAGTTAAGGCGCTTGATGGGTCAAAAGGTCGTTGTTTGGCGAGGTGGATTTGCCTATTAAGATAGGCCCCGTGTTTTGATGCAACTTTTTCGCATGGATATCAATCCTCCCATCGCTGTTGCTGGACGCCCCTGATTCACGGGGCCTGGTTGACATCCACCTTGCACCAAAAGTTGAAGTTCTTAATTAATGGAAAGGTGGTCACCATTTATGGTGAAGAAGATTATGTCGCACCATCCGAGCAACTTTCGATATGTTGAAGTGGAAGAGAGATCCACGAAACTCCATGCCAGCTTTCGAGGCAGATCACGACAAGATCCCTTGCGTAAAGGTGAAGTCTCCATGGCATCCTACAAGCAAGCTCAGCTATTGTCAAGTCGGGACATCCTCAAGGGGGAAGAGTGCTAGAGCTTCCTACCCGCATAAGAGAGGGTCGGGTTTTGCTCCTGAATGAAGGTCCCGCTCCACCCCAACGAGCAAAGGGTGTCTCCTCCGCCAAGTTTGTCGAGGTGGAATTCGGGATTGAAGATGTGGATGCAATTGATGAAGAAGGACGGTGACTATGATGGGGACAAGTGGATCTACCCAACTGTTCCAGGACGTGAGCTTTCAAATTGGTTCGTTGAAGATGTTGCTGTGGTTACTCGTGTTGAAGAGTAATTTTCATTTTATGTCATGCCATAATTCCTACGCTATGCCCAAGACGAGTGATCATGCCGTAGGGCCACCGTGTTTTTAACTTTCAAGTTTATCATTAATGAAGGACGTCTTTTGCATTCAAATTTTTCTCTTTGTTTTTTCTGCCTTTACTTATTCTTTTAAAGGTGACAATATCAAATTTTACTTCCTTTTATACAAACTTTTGTCTTTTCTTTTCATTTTATTATTAAAAAAACTTAATTTAAAAAATAATAATAAAATAAATTACTAATAACGCAGATGCGGTCCTTCGACGGACCCGATTTGTCGACGATGATTCCGCCTGGCTCATTATGATTTCGACGAACCAATCTATCAAGTCAAGAGCAAGTCAAGAGGACCGGAATTACCCAAGAATTAGCCGTGATGTTAAGGCAAGAGGAAAAGGTCATCCACCGCACTCAAGAGACTCTAGAGTGATCAATCTAGGAACCGAGGATGCTCGAAGGAGGTCAAGATGGGGCAGCATTGAAGATGGAGTTAAGCAAAAGCTTGTCGAAATGCTACACGAGTACGTAGACATCTTTGCTTGGTCTTATGAAGATATGCCCGGGTTAGATACTGACATCGTTATGCATGAATTACCCCTCAAAGAAGGATGCCCACCGGTAAAGCAGAAGCTTCGCAGAACACATCCAGAAATTTCAAGGAAAATCAAAGAAGAGGTTCGTATGTATGGAAGGTGTTTCCTAAAGGTTGTTTCTTATCCCCCATGGGTTGCGAACATTGTACCGGTGCCAAAGAAGGATGGCAAGGTAAGGATGTGCGTTGATTATAGAGATCTGAATAGAGCTAGCCCTAAGGATGACTTCCCTCTCCCGCATATCGACATTTTGGTCGATAATACCGCTCAAGCTAAAGTATTCTCCTTCATGGATGGTTTCTCCGCTACAACCGCATTAAGATGGCACCCAATGATATGGAGAAACTACTTTCATTACATCGGGGGACCTTCTCGCAAGGTGATGCCTTCGTTTGAAGAACGCAGGGCAACATATCGCAGCTATGGTTACTCTTCATGATATGATGCATAAAGAGATTGAAGTCTACGCTGATGATATGATCGCCAAGTCCCGCATGTAAGAAGAACACCCGGTTCACTTGTTAAAATTATTCAAGAGGTGAGAAAGTTCGTGCTAAGGTTAAACTAAGTAAGTGCACCTTCTGGGTGAGATCGGGAAACTTTAGGCTTTATTGAGCGAGAAAGGAATTGAGGTCGATCTCGCAAAGATAAAAGCGATACAAGAGATGCTAGAGCCGAGGATGTAAAAGGAAGTGCGAGGCTGGGAAGGTCAATTACATCGCTAGGTTCATTTCGATCTCATACCACCGTGAACCCATTTTCAAGTCATAAGAAAGAATCCAACAACTGTGTGGAACGATGATTGTCAGGGCGTCGATAGTATAAAGAGGTACCCACAAGAACCTCCACCCTCTCACCCCGTGGAAGGTAGACCGCTGATTATGTACTTGACCGTGTTGAGAATTCCATGGCCGTGGTGCTCCAACATGATGAGACGGGCGAAAGGAGCATGCCATATACTATTTGAGCAAGAAGTTCATGTAATGTGAATCGAGGTATTCATCATTGAAAAGACTTGTCGACTCTGCAGCAGCAAACGACTCGATAAAGATATGCTAACTCACACTACTCTCTTGATCTCCAAAATGGACCCAATAAAGTATATCTTTGAGAAACCGCTCACGGAAGGATAGCCCGTTGGCAAATGATCCCGATTGAATATGACATCCAATACTCTAGGCCATCAAAGGTAGTGTGGTGGCGCATATCTCGCCAACAACCATTAGATGATGACTATCACCATGAAGTTTGAGTTCCCGATGAGGACATCATGTATATCGTAGATTGTAACATTCCTGGCCCCAAGAAGGACCCGAGCCCGCTCATGATGGACGATGGCATTCGATGGAGCCTCAAACGCATTAGAAATGGTGTTGGCGCCGTTATCATCTCGACCGGCCATATTCCATTCATCGCGTAACCGCTTTGATTGCACCAATAATGTACGAGTACGCTTGTATTTTGGAATCAAGCACCATTGATCCGAGAATCAAGATCTTAGCAGATATGGAGATTCCGCTGGTAATCAATCAAATCAACGGAGATGGGAGACTCGCCATCCGAATTTGATTCCATACCGCGATCATGTCTTGAAGTTGATCCCTTATTTCGATGAAATCACTTTTGACCACATCCCAAGGGAGGAGAACATTTGGCGACGCTTTGGCTACTGCCATCCATGTTTAAGGTCGATGGGCGAATGATGCCCGCTTATCACTATAATGAGGCTGGATGAGCTCCTCGCTTTGAAGTGTATACGAGGCGATGAAAACCTTGGTTCTATGACATCAAAAGGTATCTCGAGACGAAAGAATACCTCGATGATGCTTCCATCGTTGATAAGAAGGCCCCGCAAGTACTCGCTAAGTTTTTCCTCAATGGGTGTGTTGTACAAAAGGAACTATGACTGCTTTTGCTCGTATGTGGATAGACACGAGGTAAATAAGATTATAGAAGAAATTCATGAAGGTTCATTCGGACGATTCTAGTGGATACACCATGGCCAAGAAGATCTTGAGGGCGGCTATTATTGGTCCACCATGGAGAATGACCGCTATAACCATGCTAACCTCGCTACAAATGTCAAATCTATGCGGATAAAATGCATGTGCCACCTTCTTCATCGAATGTTTTGACTTCTCCATGGCTTTTTGCGATGTGGGGCATTGATATGATTGGGGAAATTAAGCCCACCGCTTCTAATGGACATCGATTCATTCTTGTTGCCATTGACTACTTTACCAAATGGGTTGAGGCAGCATCTTATGCTCGTGTCACTAGACAAGTGGTCACACGTTTCATCAAGCATAATATCATCTGTCGTTATGGGGTTCCTGAGAAGATCATTACTGACAACGGTTCGAACCTCAACAATAAAATGATGAAGGAGCTGTGTGACAGTTTCAAGATAAAACATCATAACTCTTCTCCATATCGTCCAAAGATGAATGGTGCTGTGGAGGTGACAAACAAGAATATCAAGAGGATTGTACAGAAGATGGTTGTCACTTATAAGGATTGGCATGAGATGTTGCCATTTGCCTTGCACGGCTATCGCACTTCAATACGCACTTCAACAGGGGCAACTCCCTTCTCCTTGGTATACGGTATGGAGGCAGTCCTACCCGTGGAAGTTGAGATCCCTTCCTTAAGGATTTTAACAGATGTGCAACTCGATGAAGCTGAATGGGTTCAGAACAGACTTGATCAATTGAATCTCATTGACGAGAAGAGATTGACAAATTGTTTGTCATGGATGCTATACCAAAAGCGTATGAAAAGGGCTTTCGACAAGAGAGTGTGTCCTCGAATTTCCAAGTCGGGTGACTGTAATTAAGAGAATTTTGCCTCCCAACAAGACGACGCCGGGGCAAGTGGCTCCAAATTATGAAGGACCGTATGTCGAAAGAAAGTCTTCTAGAGGAGCTATGTTGCTCATGACTATGGACGAGAGGATTTCACCCGATCAATGCAGATGTAGTCAAAATATCAGATAAAGAGACCCGTTAGGTTGACTAACCTAAGCAAAATAAGAGATCCCGACAACCAAGAGGTTCGCAAAAGTTAGGATAAATACAAAGATTGTACACCGGCAAGTCGAAAACCCGAAGGGCGGTAAAAGGGTATCCCAAAGGATTGAAACCGAAAGGGCGGTCCAGAAAAATTAGGATTCAAGGCGAACGACTACAACTGCACGACATGTTTTGGCTGCTATCTACAAAAACTTGATAATTCGTAGGGATTAAGGGTTAGGCTAATCGAGCATTTCGGATAGCTCAATGTTAAGGGATGTCAAGTTGTGAAGAGTATGGCGGATCCAGATCTCACAAAATCCATGATTTTTATTGTCACCTTTTCTTTTAACTTTAATGTATAAGCAATTGCCTCTTTTCAGGATTTGCTTCTTGATGTAAATGCTCATTTACGGGCTAATCAGTCAATAAAATTACTTTCATCCAAACTGTGTTTTTCTATTATTTATCTCTGTCTTATTCTCATGTTGTTTTTCAACTATTTTGTTTGCAAAAACAACGTCCGATATTTTTTGATAAACTTCGCATATAAATCATCAATGTCCAACGGCACGTGGCATAGTTTCTGAAGTTACTCGGAATTACGGGTACACGGCATTAAATCTCAGGAACAAACAGATTCTGCAGAACAGAATGTCACACTGAATGTCATAACATCTGTTATGACATCACTGTCAGAATTTCCAAAGACATGCTTTTAGCTTCCGCCTGAAATGTCTTTTAAACATCCTTAGCAGGTAGGATTTATCTTCAATCTCTGAATGTCATGACATCCATCATGACATTGCTAAAGCCTAGTTTTACCAAACATAATGCCAACTTAAAAACACTAACAACAGTAAGTATGATTACATGGTGAAGTACACTGTTCCTGAGAGCTACAAGATTCCTACTGAAGATGTTATGGCGACCGGATGGGGTGATGATTTCTCAGAAGACTATGCTGATGTTAACACTATAAGGATCTCCTCTGCTGATTATGTGCCTAGAGTGGCACCTCTCATCATTACTCCTCCCAGACCGGTTCCATATTCCTCTAACAAAGCTATTCCTTGGAATTATGGATCTGGGGTCTACTATCATGGCGTCAAAGGAAACAATACAAGTTCCCCAAACTTTTAATCAAACAGTACCAGAAACAAGTATACCAGCAAATAATTAAGTACCAGCATAAGTGTACATGGATACACATCTGTCAATAAAGATTACAAACAACCAAAATGAAACACAAATGGAAGAAAACAAGAAACAAAACAGAACAGAACATTGACAGAATAACAGCAACAAGGAACAATTGACAGAAAATTGACATATCCAAATGGAAGCAACACAGCAGCAACAGGGGACAATTGACAGAATAACTTTAGAGGCGTCAGGGGCAGCAGCTTTAAGTGCTTTCTTCTCCAGAAGAAGCACTGTGGAAGGAGGCATCTTCATAGCCTTTTTCAGCACCAGCCATCTGAATATCATCATCTTCAAAGATCACCAACAAGATCATTATCGCCTTTCTTCATCCTCAACCTCTGTGTCCTGCTCTAGTTGAGAGATAAGCTCTTCCAGACTTTGCTTTCTTGCTTCAAGCTCCTTGCAAGTTGCTCTTAGCACAACAATGACATTTTCCTTCTGAGAATTTTCTTTGATAGCTGATGTCTCAGCAGATGTCATAACAATGTCTGGGACATGCTTTCCTTGGAACAGTTTGTAGTGGAATCCAAGAGCAGGGGCTCTCTTGCAGACTGAATCTCTGTCACCAAGAATGTCTGGATGATGATCAATTATAATTCCACACACCAGGGAGGGAAAAGCTATTGGTCCTTTGATAGCATAGCTGTTAGCATGTTTGAGTGTCTGATCAAATATGTAGGATCCATAGTCAAAGGAAGCCTGATTACCTACTACATAAATGAATCTTCCCAATCCATTAGAGATGGTGGATTTATGATTGGTGGGACCCGCTTAAAGACCAATCTTATGCAAGATGGTAAATTTGACACTCAACTGTCGGAGAGTTTTCCTTTAGAGGCCATTGTCCTGACTTGTTTGGCGTGCTGATGGTTTGACAAATCTTTGTTGTCAGCTTCCTCCACTCCGCCGAAAGTGTTAGCAGATCTTCCTAGGAATCTATTGATCACATTTGGAGAAACCCGACTTTTCTCCCCTCACATAAACAACCTGTAATCATCGTAATTCCTATCCCCACGCATTTGAGAGATTGACAACAAACTCTCTCACCAAAGTTTCATAACAGCTTGAGAGTTTCTCCACTATTTTCATCACCCCGCCTCCTTAATCGTGTCAATGATCTCCTTGCACTCTAAAGCACTCTTGTTCAACTCTTTCTAGTGCAACCTCTTTAAGAAAACATACTTCCATCTTCCAAAGACTTTCGTGATGATGGAATGAGATGTTATCAATTGCCACTTCTGTGCACCTGGGAGTTTGGCAAGTGTTGGCTTTTCTTGAATGTATGTCGCTGACATTCTCCCCAACATCAAACTCGTAGTCATGATCGACTCACGTGTTCGTGTTCCTTCCTCTTTTCACAATAGGTGTTCTCTTTGGTTTAGAGTCACCACCAACAGTTTTCACTCTACTTTGTAGAGGATCCACCAGAGACTTCTCAACTTTGCACATCTTCAGATCTTCTGTGGCTGCGTGACTCGCTTTCCTTTCTTTTCATCATTCTTTTGCAATGCTTGGATTGACATTGTCAATAAGATCATTGTCCGAGAACATCTCATCTAAATCAATGACCTGAGGTTCGCTATGGTTAGATTATTGAATCGGTGACTCTTCCAAAATGATGTCGAAATGTAGTCATCGTGGACTTTACCGAGGAACACTTTGCCGGTGATTCTTCAAGAATACTATCGTAAATATAACCAAAGAAGTGGTTTTATCGAGCAACATTTTGCCGGGGACTTCTCAAGAATGTCAGCCGAGGTCTCATCTTCCTTATCGCCAGGATGTTGTTATGAGCATCATCAATACCTACATCGACTTTTAATGTAAAGGTCTTCATTATTCTTTGACAGAGAAGATCATGATCACCGATGTCTTGACATTCTCAGGACATCTGGTCAATCTGCTTAGGCTAGCGTATTTTCATTTAGAGGAACTGAAATCCTGTGAACCCATTGGTCTTCATTGAGGATCCCCGTTACCAATCTAGCAATGGCTATATGCACAGCCCTCACTGTACCATTTATGAGGAACAAGAGGATGGTGTAAGTCCAACCGAAGGTGATGCTTATGCTTCTTACATTCCTTGTACGCATTTCTTGACCTTTCTGGTCTGCGGGCCATTTCGCAGGGAGTGATTCTCACTCAACATGCATGTCATCAAGATTTGCCCTAACTTCATCCATGGCAGGAGATGATGAACCGATTTTGAGAAGATGAAGATGATGAAGACATATTTTGCTGGAAGATTTTGAGGAAATGAGAGCGAGAATGGCAGAGGTTTTGAAGGTTTCTTTTAGATGAAGGAAATAAGATACTTTCAAAAAAAGAAACTATTATATAAAGGAGTCTCTTCCTATTCTTGGGCCTTTTAAAAATAGGAGGAAAATACTTAAATAACCTTTTTATAAATACTTGAAGAAAAAGATCCTATCCATTCCTTGTTGTATGCAAAGTTAATTGCTACAATTCCTCATTTGGACAATTACCCAACTTCCCCCTTAATATTTCACACTGGCTAGTCTCAAGGACTTTAGTAAACGTGTCACAGTACAATGTCATGACATCCTGTATGACATTGTATTTAGTCAGCATCTGCTTCATCCAGATCATCTGAGAACAATTGCTACCAGCTGTTATGTGATCAATCTCAACATTGTACAGGAATACACAGTTTTGCTTCTTGCTGAACCAAGAAACAAGATTGTTTCTCAAGATGAACCATCCTTCAAAAGATCTTTCACACAAGCATTCATCAACACTTTTTCTACTTATTTTCTTGGACAACTTCAAGTGTGGAAGGGTGAGAGTCCTAGTGTAGTTGCCATGATTCAATCCAAGCTTCTTGACATAATTCCTTGCATACTTGCTTTGTGAAGGAATTGTTGAGCCTTTTATCAATGTGTCTGACCTTCCTCCAGATACTATGTTATTAACATAGATGGATCCCACCATGATCTTTTTCCCTCTGACTAAAAGGGTTTCATTCAGGACTCCTCTCATGTATCCTTTGACAATAAGACACTTGGTTACCCTTTCATGCCAGATCCTAGTACTTTGCTTCAAGATCTACAAGTGGTCGATGTCTAGACATTGAGAGTGACATTCGACTCTGCTCAACCTCATACTTATCATGCATTTTCCTTTTGTCTATGAACAATCTTGGCATCCTTCCGACTTCTATGAAACCGATCCTTTTCATTCCTCCGAGGTGTGGATGACAGCTACTTGCCACCACAACTCTACTCCTCTTCATCTTTGTCTGTGGAACTCATAGAGACAGAGTGGTGCTTCGATTCCCACTTGTAGTGCTTGTCCTTGATCCGACTCCTCTCATCATCACTACTTGATCACCATTGATTACAAGACATTCGGACTTAGTGAAGTCGATCGTGAATCCCATATCACATAGCCGACTTATGCTGATGAGATTTGCGTACTAAACCTTTACAAGCACATCCATTTAGGCTTGGAACCTGCACTGCTTGAGTTTCCAATACCTTTGATTTCTCCTTTGGCTCCATCTCCAAAAGTAACAAAGCCGGGTAGAGTGATGCTTAACACTATTGAGAAGATTCGCTCCAAATATGTGATTGGAACATCCATCGTCAAAGTACCAATCTTTCTTGGTAGACATACTAAAGAAGGTGTTAGCTACCGCAGCAAATTTTGTTTTTCCACCATGAGAGTATGATACCCCGCTGGTTTTAGGCTTCACATAAGGCCCTTGATTAGGATATCCATGTAGCTGTAGCAAAAAGATTTTATGTGACCAAACCTTCCACAATAGTGACACCTCCATCTTTGAAACTTTTTGTTCATGTTTCTATGATTTTGATGTTGCACCCAATGTTGTGACATCTCGCTTTGACATTGGTCCATTAGGTCTCGTTTCTTCATTTTGTTATTGACAAACCTCTTTGTCTCCACATACCCCGAGGCGCACTGCTCCTTGACTTGTGGTATGACATCTTCTTTGTCATTGACTTCCTGTGTTTGTTCCATTCCCGGTTTTTGCAAATCTTTGCGTGCACATGCCCGAACCGCATACTCTCTTGGATTGTGACACCCGCTTACATTGTTTTCCTATGTCTCTTCTTCTTAATGTCACCAACAGTGTTGTTTTTCAGCCACATATCCTAGACCATGCTTATTTCCCGCATTCGTCAAGTCAAGAATTTCTTCCAACTTATCAAGCATTCGTATGTCAACATTTTGACAGACTTAGACATCCTGATCAAGTTTGAATTCAAGATACCAATATCACTATCGAGGTGATTTATAGTAGTGTGCTTTCCTCTTCTCGCCTCCAACTTCACATTCCTTTCTAACTTCTCAATCACCTTTTTCTGCTCTTCATTTTGCCGACAAGCTTCTCCATCTTTATACACTTCCTCGTAGTTTTCAAAGAAGCCTTCAAATGTCACTCATCATTAGAATCCATATCGTTGTACACCCAGAGAGAAAGTGACCGCTTTGGCACCTTCTTCCTCGATTCACTTCGAATTACCATCGCACTATGCCCATTCCTTTCTTTTGTTTCTTTAGAAAGGTGGGACATTCATTTAATATGTCCAAATCCTTCACAACATTGACTTTACCGCTTTGACTTTTTCTTCCGACTTGATCTTCTCCGGATTCATAAGATCTCGCCGATGTCGATGCAATGTCCTTGACATGTGACCTTGACTTTGATCAATTCTCCCGATCGCTTGTTGAACTGCCTTCCAAGCATGGCTATAGCTTCGATATCTTCCTCCTTGCATCCCTCTTCGTAATTGACAAGTGCTATGTTCTTCTTGTCAACAATTTCACCGATTCCCATCTCAAAAGTCATAAGAGATCCTATCGCTCTTCAACCTTCAAGGTGTCGATGTCCCGAGCCTCTATTGCGTTGACTTTCATTGCAAACTTTAGGCAAGGATCCGAGAATCTTCTCACCACCTTCTCTTCCGACATCTTTTCACCAAGTGCCCCGAGGCATTGGCAATTTCCAAAATATTCATGTGAAATTCATGAATATTCTCATCTTCCTTCATCTTCAAATTCTCAAATTTGGTAGTGAGCATCTGAAGTCTTGACATCTTCACCTTGGATGTTCCCTCATGAGTAGTTCTGAGAGTGTCCCAAACATCCTTGGCCGCCACATTGATGAACCAATCAAGATATTCCTCCAATACCATTGAATGTAGCATTCAATGCTTTAGAGTTCCCTAGAGCTAGCTCTTCTTCCTCTTTGCTCCATTCCTCCTCAAGTTTCAAGACAATAGTGCCATCTTTCTCAAGCTTGGTGGGATGTTTCCATCCTTTGTCAGCAGCTCTCCAAGCTTTAATGTCTAGTGACCTCAAGAACACAGTCATACGTGGTTTCCAATAGTCATAATTGATCCATCCAAGATAGGTGGTCTTCCTCCAAATCCTCCTTCTTATCCATTACGCCAAACTATTATCCCTAGATCTCACCTAAATAACAAGGTGGTGCCCGCCCGATGCCAATTGAAATTCTCGGCAGCAGACGTGATGTCACAGAATGTTATGACACAAGATTCGACACTTATGCTAACAGCTCACACAAGGTGCAGCAAGAAGGACACAATAAGTTGTTCACCCGCCTCGGTTCAACAAACCTACATCCGGGGCTACCAAGCCGTGGATAAAGTTCACTATTAGTAGTATCAATTAAAGACCCCATACCAACATACGAGCCTTCTCACTTAATCACTACCCAATGACCCTTTACCTAAGTCCTACTTAGATATGAGTTCCTACCACCCCTCAATCACAGCAGTTGATATCAACCTATTGACTAATTGAATTGTGAAGACACACTCAATAAAATATCTTGATCTAGCTTCAAAGCTTTAATCAAGAGACAAACACTCGTGCTTTTAAAGCTTTGAGTGGTAAACTACCCTTACAAGAAATCCTAGTCCAATGCACTTATCAATTGATAGTTGCTTGGCTCACAAGAGAAACTAGAATTACACAATACCAACTGCTACTAACCTTATAAGACACAAACACAAGTCGCTAACTCTTCAATACAATCCAAGGGCTATGTTAATAAGGGTTCTTTTCCTTTATAGAAGCACCCCGAAACTTCGCTTTTTCCATAAAGATAGTTAGGGTTCACTTAATTTACTCCTAAAACATGGTCTTTACAACAACCAATTTAGGTTTAATTAAGTTTAACCTAGCAGCCACGTGAGCATGCTTTCTAATAATGTAAAACAATATTTAGCACCAACAAACTTCCGAAAAATCTCAGAACAAACAGATTCTGCAATCGTAATGTCACATCAATGTCATAACATCCCACATCACTGCTTTCTCAGAATTTCAAAGAGCCTTTAGCTTCCGCCTGAGCTGTTTTTAAACATCCTTAGTGTAGGATTTATCTTCAATCTCTGAATGTCATGACATCCATCATGACATTGCTAAAGCCTAGTTTTACCAAACATAATGCCAACTTAAAAACACTAACAACAGTAAGTATGATTAAATGGTGAAGTACACTGTTCCTGAGAGCTACAAGATTCCTGTTGAAGATGTTATGGCGACCGGATGGGGTGATGATTTCCCAGAAGACTATGCTGATGTTAACACTATAAGGATCTCCTCTGCTGATTCTGTGCCTAGAGCGGCACCTCTCATCATTACTTCTCCCAGACCGGTTCCATATTCCTCTAACAAAGCTATTCCTTGGAATTATGGATCTGAGGTCTACTATCATGGCGTCAAGCAAGACCCTCTGACCATTGAAGATCTCACAGTTGAAGCTATCATTCCTGACATTGACAATATCACCGGATCAAGTAAGGTGACCGTAACCTAAGAGTTTTCTCTCCATATCTCTCTCCAAAAGTCACGGCGACTCCAAACAGATTCCACTATTCAATCCATTCCCAAGCTAGAGGGAAAGAACCTGACTCATCCCGCCGCATGTAGTACCAAAGGAAGTTATCAAGACACTCCAAAGGAGAAATGGAGGAAATTCAAGATCATCAAGAAAAGTTACTACAATGTTGTGGAGCAATGGACAGACCCAAAATCTCCATGCTTGCTCGCTCTTGTTCGAGGCTCATGCCGACGCCTTAGTGAAGTTTCTCAAGAATGCTCACGCACGCAAGACACTACTACATCGACCAATTTGAAGTTTGTATTGCTAGCTTGGCTGCCAACAACGGCCTAGGCTTCTCGATGTCGATTTGAATCGCGAAAGAACACAACAAAGCCTTGCACATCTCTGTTGAATGCAAGGGCGTTACATTATCTCATGTTTTGGTAGATATCGGTTCTGCTCTGAATATCCTTCCGAAGACTGATTTTGATCGCCTTGATGTTGAAGGATTGGTTCTGAAACCTAGTGACATTATTGTGAGAGCTTTTGATGGTTCTATAACAAAGGTTTCGGAGAGCTCACTCATCTAAAGTCGGTTCCCAGACTTTTGACTCTACTTTCTTTGTCATGGACATCCATTCAGCTTACTCTTGCCTACTTGGACGCCGTTGGATACATGGGGCAGGCGATGTTACCTCTACCTTGCATCAGAAACTAAAGTACCCGGTGAAAGGGAAGGTTGTTACAGTATATGGTGAAGAAGAGTATATGGTCAAGAATTCAATGCTCCGACACCGAGATGGAAGGTGAATTCTTCGAGACTCCCTGTCAAGCTTTTGAAACAATACCCAGAGTCATGCGTGCTGACTCTCCCGTCACTCTTGAAGTTACACACGTTCCGCCTAGGATGGCTTCGTTGAAAGATGCTCAAGCTGCTGTTGAAGGAGAAGGTAGTACTATTTTGGGTCAACTCCTTGATCTTCCTTTCAAATCTGACAAGACTGGTTTAGGCTTCACCATCAAGGGTCAGAAGATAATACGCCGCAAACGTGTCGGCCAACTTCCTTTCCGCATCAGCCAGAGTGGAATCCATGCTATAGAAGACGATGATAGCGACTTCGACATCAGCAAGTGGATCTTCCCAACTCCGCATAATGGCTCAAGAATTGAAGATCAAGACGCTATACCAATCTCCTTTAGACAGAGTAATTGCTCTTGTTTTGTTTTTGCAGATTTTCTATGTTTTGAACAATAAACTCTAAAGCCTAGTGCCTTACCCGGGGCATCGTGGCTCGTTTGTGAGGGTTATTATCTGTCATTTGCATATTTTCATTCAATAAAATCGTTGGACTTTTGCATTTAATTGTTGTTTCTTTCTTTACTTTATCACTCCTTCAAAAGCTATGTTTTTACACACACCCACGTGATACATCGAATCACTCAATCTCGTTGATAAAATGCTATTGCTAAATATGACTTCGATAATCCGATCTACCAAGGTGAAGGTGAGGAAGATTGTGAAGTGCTGAGAGCTTGTCCGATTGCTAAAGAAGAAGAGCGAGTTATACACACAAGAGCCGCTGAGGTTGTGAATTGGTAATCGAAGATGTAAAAGAGATCAAGATAGGAGCAGTCTTGAGAATGTTGTTAAAGAAAGGTTGATTCGATGCTACGAGACTACATCGAGGTTTTTGCTTGGTCATAATGTAAGACATGCCGGTTTAGACATTGATATTGTGGTGCACCGATTGCCAACAAAAGAAGGTTTTCCCTGAAATGTATGTCCCGATGCGTCCCGAGATGTCGAGAAAATCAAAGCCGGGTTATGAAACAATTCAACGCCGGTTTCTTAGTCATATTTATCCACATGGGTTGCAAACGAGTGCCGTACTCAAGAAGGATGGTAAGGTACGAATGTGTGTGGATTACGTAGATCTCGAACAAAGCAAGTCCGAAAGACGATTTTCCAATTCTCATATTGATGTTCGTTGATAACACCGCCAAAGATAAGGTTTTCCTTTATGGATGGTTTCTCCCACAATCGATCAAAATGGCCTCAAGACATGGAGAAGACTACTTTAGTTACACAGGGGCACTTCGCACAAGGTTATGCTCGGATCGAAGAACGCAGGCGCCACTTATCAGCGTGCCATGGTGACATTATTTCATGACATTATTCATCACGAGATAGAGGTCTACGTGGACGACATGATAGCTCGATCACAGACCGAAGAAGAACATCTTGATCATCTACGAAAACTGTTTGCTAGGTTGAAGAAGTACAGGTTGAGACTCAATCCTAACAAGTGCACCTTTGGAGTCAGACCCGGTAAACTCCTAGGATTTGTCGTCAGTGGAAAGGTATTGAGGTTGACCCCGCCAAGGTTAAAGCTATTCAAGAGATGCCAGCTCTCCGCACCGAGAAGGAAGTCAGAGGTTTCTTGGGCCGTTTGAATTACATTGCCAGATTCATTGCACATCTAACTGCTACTTGTGAGCCAATCTTCAAGTTACTTAAGAAAGATTAAGTGGTAGAATGGAACGACAATTTCCAGATCGCTTTTGACAAAATCAAGGAGTACCTACAGAATCCTCCTGTCCTGATGCCGCCCACCGAAGGAAGACCTCTTATCATGTACCTAACAGTGTTAGAGAACTCAATGGGGTGTGTGTTGGGGCAACATGACGAGTCTGGTCGAAAAGAGTATACATATTTGAGAAACCAACTCTCTCCGGAAGAATAGCAAGATGGCAAATGATCCTGACCGAATACGACATCCAGTACACTTCTCAGAAAGCAATCAAAGGAAGTGTAGTAGCCGATCATTTGGCTCATCAAGCCGTAGATGACTATTAGTCTATGCAGTTCGAATTTCCATATGAAGATGTTCTACTAGTTACAGATTGCGAAGAACCAGGCCCAGACGAAGGACCTGAACAAGGATCCCGATGGACTATGGTTTTTGATGGAGCCTCAAACGCACTTGGGAATGGCATTGGCGCCATCATCACATCCCCTGCAGGCGGACACACGCCTTTCACCGCCCGATTATGTTTCAGTTGCACCAACAACATGGCAGAATACGAAGCGTGCATTATGGGTATTAAAGCTGCTATTGACCTAAGAATCAAGTTCTTGCAAGTGTATGGAGACTCAGCTTTACTGATCAGTCAGATTAAGGGCGAGTGGGATACGAAGCATCTGAATCTCATTCCGTATCGAGAGCATGTTCTGAGTTTGATCCCCTACTTTGAAGAGATTACTTTCAATCACATTCCACGAGAAGAGAATCATTTGGCAGACGCATTGGCTACTATGTCGTCTATGTTCAAGGTCAGATGGGACAACAAGGCTCCCCAAATCATCATTGAAAAGTTTGACGAACCAGCATACTGATGTGAGCTTGACACAGAAGAGAAACCTTGGTACTACGACGTGAAGAGGTATCTTGAGACTCAGGAATATCCCGCAGGGGCATCTGTCAACGATAAGAAATTCTTGAGAAGATTCGCATCCAAATTCTTCCTCAGCAACAACATCTTATACAAGCGCAACCACGACTTGTCCTTACTTCGCTGTGTAGACCGGAAAACAGCAGAACATATTATGGAAGAGTTACATGAAGACGCATTTGGTACCCACTCTAGTGGACATACGATGGCTAGGAAGATTTTGAGAACAGGTTATTATTGGTCCACCATGGAAGCTGATTGTCACCGCTACGCTCGAACTTGTCACAAGTGCCAGATTTATGCAGACAAAGTGCACGTACCTCCAGTACCTCTGAATGTTCTAAAAGCTCCTTGGCCTTTTGCAAAGTGGGGCATTGACATGATCATAGAAATCAATCCCACTGCTTCTAACGGACATCGTTTCATCCTTGTGGCAATTGACTACTTTACCAAGTGGGTAGAAGCAGCCTCGTTTGCATCTGTTACCAAGAATATTGTGGCTCGTTTCATCAAGCATAATCTTATCTGTCGGTATGGCATTCCCGAAAGGATTATCATAGATAATGGCTCTAATCTCAACAACAAGATGATTACCGAACTCTGCACGCAGTTCAACATCAAGCATCACAATTCTTCTCTCTATCGGCCTAAGATGAATGGCGCAGTGGAAGCCGCCAACAAGAACATTAAGAAGATTATACAGAAGATGACAGTGACCTACAAAGATTGGTATGAGATGTTACCATTTGCTCTTCATGGTTATCGACTACAAAGACGAACATCAAGGGCAACCCTCTCTTGTATATGGTATGGAAGCGTCCTACCAATCGAGGTTCGATACTTAACCGTAGTCCTCCAGACGCAGAGTTAGGCGAAGACGATCGATCCGCATCTTGACCGATTAATTTGATTGATGAGAAACGACTCGCATCTATTTGCCATGGACAAATCCATCAGAAACGAGTGATTAGAGCATTTAACAGGAAGGTCAAACACCGAGTCTACCAAGTCGGTGATCTAGTAGTCAAGCGCATCATTCTTCCACAAGGTGATCCCAGGGGAAAGTGGACTCCCACTTATGAGGGACCGTTTGTAGTCAAGACAGTATTTTCCGACGGAGCTATGATACTTAGCACCATGGATGGTGAAGACTTCCCATACCCTGTGAACGCAGACATAGTCAAAAAATACTACGCATAAAAGAGACCCGCTAGGTCGACTGGCCTAGGCAAAAATAAGGGCATCCTGGCGAACCAAAAGGGTTCGGGCAAAAGTTAAGGACATATACAAAACATGTACACCCGGCAAGTCGAAAACCTGAAAAGGCGGCTTGGGAAAAAAGGGTATCCCGAGGACCCGAAACCCGAAAAGGAGGTCTAGGAAAAAGATTCAAGATTTAAGCACCCACTAGTATAAACCTTCCGTACTTATTAAACCACAACCATCATCATTCAAAGATTCAATTTATTGATCAATTCACCAAATTAGTATAGTTCAACTTAACAGATTATTCAGTATATTTTAATTATTAAAGTATAAACCGTTTATCAAATTTAAAGAATATTGGTCAAAGGATCTTTTAAGGTTCCATATCCATCAATGCATATCATGGATTGTTAATCCACAACAACCATCATTCATACATTATTCATAAAAGTCATAATTTGTGCATATGTCATTCATAAACATCGTCATGCATCATACTTTGCATAAGACTAACAATATTCTATCAAAATTTCTCTTGTTTTCTCCAAAACAGGTGAAAATCGCTTCTGAAACAAACAGGTCCAGGATTAATGCCCGAAGCCAGACGGGAAAACTATCTGAACGACCGCCCTGGTTGTCCTCCGACAACAGATCCAGGATTAATACCCGAATCCAGACGGGAAAGCTATCCGAACGATCACAAGTTATCCTCCGATAATAGGCATTGGATCATTACCCGAAGCACAACAGGGAAGCTGTCCACATTTTGCCAACTACTATCCCCTCAGAGTAATTAGCACGAAGATCTATTCTGACTCCCTCTTATTATCAACAGCAACTACAGAGTCTAGCGTACGACTCATTCCCCAGCGAAGTCTCCAACTTCTCCAAATGGCATCTGTAAGACCATTCCCGCGTCATCATCCATCACCAGCGAGTGCAAATTTTTAGGTGTACTCGAGTGTTCAATCATCTTCTACGTCCAGGTCACGAAAGGCGAACATGCCAATCTAACTCTTCCAATATAAGAAGATTGAACAGGGGCAGCTGTCATACCCCAAAATTTGCCCTCCTACTTCTCAAGACATTTCATAAATCCATACTCAAGGATTCCTCAAGGGTTGATCAGACAAACCCTCTCCTAGACAATCAACCCAAACTAGGGTTTGGCAATTCTCAGATCCAGATGGACTTCCAACATCTCCAATGGTCATCATGCCTCTTCATATGCTTCAAAGATTCTCCATGTCAAGTTTCAAGCCTCACAAGTCAAGTTTCCTCAGACAATTGTTCAGATGGTTGAAAATCAGTTGTATTAGACAAAAACATCAACTGTGGTCAACATACAGTCAAACTTCATGTTTTTTGGTCAACATCCTCATTTTGAAGTTACATTCATCATTTGATCAAGGTTTGATCATGATTCATCAAGAAAACTCAAGATTTGCTCAAAAGTCAAACTTTCCAAATTAGGGTTTTTTAGTGAAAAGTCAACCAAACTTTGACTGAGCATAACTTCTTCATACTTTCTCATAAATTTTTCCACCACCTCTTGTTTTGAAGGAAATTCAATTCTCTACAACTTCATGTCTCACAAGAATGTTCAAAAAATGCTTCATTTGGAAGGTATGGATCAAAACATTACAGGTCCTTTTCAGAGTCAACAAAAAGTCAACTTTTTGTTTTGAAGATATATTGAGCATGGAAACTCCAATTGAGATGAAACAAAATAGGTTGGTTAGAGGACTCTTAGAGCTTTCCAAAAAGTCCAAGAACATTCAAAAATGTGGAAAATTGAGCAAAGTACACTATTCAGAAGTTGGGCATTTTTGAACAATTGCACAAAAGGAGATATTTGTCAAAATGCAATTTTTTCAAAATGGGCCTATAATTTTATGATCCAAACTTGATCATAATATTATTTGTCACCTATTGATGCTTGGCCATGACAATTTTCTATTTTATTGATTTATTTTTGAATTTAAAACCATTTAATTTAAAATTAAATTATATAAAATATGAAAATAAGATATTTTTTCAAAAGGAGTGAATTTCTATCAAACTTGAGGTCCAAGATAGCCCATGGAACATACCAAATTCGTGCTAGCTCTCACATTGAAGAGAAAATCAAATTTTTTCCAAAATTTGATTTTATTTGAAAGAAATTTATTGCACATTCAAGATCCAATCTTTTTTCCTTCTTTTTGCTCTCCTAATACACTCTATAAATACCAAGCAAGCTGCACATCAAAGGACACGAAACCCTAGCCCCACACACAACCCTTATTTTTTCAAACATTTTCTCAAATTGTCCAAAAATCGAATTTCAAGTTTCAGCAAGTTTCAAGGCAAACTAACCATCCAAACGTGTTCCTGTGGTAATTTAGAGTGAGTATACATCATTGCCAATGATCAAAGCAGCCTGAATCGATGCATACATATTCATACATATTCAAATATTTCTTGAAATTGCATTTTTGTTATCTGCTTGTTTTAATCAATTCTAATGGTTTTAATGTGTTTATGAGGCTCCATGTGACTGATCTGGGCAATCGTTAGCAAGCTTGAACGTCAAAATCGCGTGATGCCATGTTTAGGGTTTTCGAATTGTGAAGCTTCAAACTGAATGATATAGGAAATTTCAATCGAAACTGATACCACCATTGAATCCGGAATGCTCGATTTAGGGGGGTAGGGTACCTTAGAACTTTTTATTTCGCGTATTTTTCCAGTTTTGATTTCAGGGAGGCCGGAGAAGACGACCGGAGCTAGGGCTCCGGCGTCGTTGACTGGTGAAGACCGGTGGGAAGCTGGCGTGGCGTGATGGCTTTCTCTGATTCGTCCATTCGTATTTGACTGGGGTCCACGCGTGCTGACTCGTTTTCAAACATTCCCAGGACAGGTAATCGTTCAAATCCATTTGATTTTGGTTTTCCAAACACCAAGTACACCATGGCGCAGTGGTTAAGGCATTGGTTTGAGAAGATTCTCCAAGAGGTCATGAGTTCAATCCCTGCCAGGATCGGTTTCTGTTTCCTTTTACAAAACTTCATATTTTGTCTATTTTTCATATTTTTCTATTTTCTTTTAATATTTTCATCCATTTTAATTTATCTTTCAATATTTTTATCATGCATTTAAAAAATACCAAAAATATTTATTTTTGCATACTCATCTTAAAAATGCTTATTTAATTTTTAAAATTAAAAATATTATTTTTGCATGCATATTTAATTTAATTTCTATTTTATCATTTAAATAGCCTTTAATTGATTTTTAATCATCAAATTAACTCCAAAAAATCCCAAAAAATTATTTTAGCATATTAATGTTATTTCGAGGATGAAAACGTTTTCTCATTCAAAAATTATTATTTTTACTAACATTTTCCTCTTATTCAATTTTCTCGTATTTCCCGGTTTTTCATCTGTTCACAGGTTATCCCGTTTCGGACAATTTTAATCGTTTTTCTTTTCATATCATGTAATTGCCTATGGGATGTAATAGTTTAATTAGGACTTTTTATTTTCCGCATTTTCAATTATGTATCTGCCCCAAAGCCATGTAATAGCGTAGGATTTATCTTTCCGCACTTTATATTTCCGCAATTTAATTTCCGCACCGTATAAGTTGCTAGTAATTAGGGGTGTATGGCAAGATAAAATTGGACATAGCTCATTCTTTACTTCAAGATAAAATATCTGAAATCAACACACTCTTTCACACGTGCACCCCTTAGGGTAATTCTCTCTCGTTGCCTTTACGAATTCAAATGGTCATGTCCCTCGAACGAGGTATTCTAGCATCTGTTTTCAAAACAAATCATCATAGTCCCTTCGATACAAAGATCATAAGACCCACGATGTCGCTCCCAATACATGATCTTGACCTCGATTGTCGCCACGAAAAATGATGATAGTCCCTTCGAATGTGCTAGGATACTTCCTACAAGTTGCTTTCTATGACCATCCGATGTCCCTTCGAATGTCCCGCTCACATCCAACGAATGGGGTTACCTACCAACTAATGGTATGGATAGCACTATTCTAAAGGAACGTAAAACAACACGAAAACGACCATTCTGAGTAGGTAATAAGACTTTTAAATGCTTGCTCTACCAAAATACTTTTCACACCTCTCACTTTTGTCAAAGTTCAAACTCTTTTCAAAATGAAACATTTTCGAACACTTTGTATACATTCCTACATGAATCATTACAAAGTCAAAGCGAAATGCCTTTTCAAAACATTTTTTCAAACACATAGAGAGCATAATTTTTAAGTGATCTAAGAGCAACTAAGAGCCCGTAGATAACTACGGATGAAAAGGGGTGCTAATACCTTCCCTTTCATAACCTTCTCCCTTACTCAGAATCTAACGAAGTTCTTTTTCTGTACTTTTTACCTTCCCTTAATTGGATAAAAGAAAAGTTGGTGGCGACTCTTGCTATCCGCACATTTGCGATACAAAATTCTCAAAGTCAGTTCACCGTATTACAATTATACTTGTGGGGGATCCTACACCCGGATCCAGGTTTCCTTTTAGGTAAGTAGCAATAAATCGTCGCGACCGTTAGACGTATATCAAAACGGTCAACATGATGGCTACGTTAGTGTGACACTTTGGATGTCGTGATACTCTTCATTTCCAAGTTGAGGATAGTATTTGGCTTCTGCGTGGTGTCATCAGCACTAACTAAAATTTTAGAACCTTAATTGACCCATCTTGGCCATTAGAAGGTAGTGAGATGGCCGACTTTGGTGTAGACCGAGGTTGGTTGATACTCGATGCTACGGTCATTAAGATCAGACTTTTGGGATATTTTCGGTCGACCACTTGGTAGTCGTATTGAAATAAATGCCTACGAGAAAGATCAATGATATGAGATTCCTAAAACCCGGTTACTATTATAGGACAGGATGAACCAACTCAAACTTTTGGTGGGGTAATCACCTATACCTCATGCAAGCCTTAAACCTAGGCTCATTGTGTGAATTATTTGTGTGTGCTAAACATGACATCATGACATCATCATATTGCATGTCATCTCTAACTATTTCAAGGACCTAGGGATTTATCTTTGCTCTATTTTGTAAGGATTATGGCTTCTAGAAAGACTATCCGAATCAACTTCATGGGTATACCTTCTCAGCTCAAACAATTGGTTTCAGACATTCCCGACTATGCTCAGTTCATCAAAAGACATGGTTATCTACTTGATTTGGTTATCTCCGGTTTCGTTTCGAAAAAGATATGATGCACGTCCTATTCCAGTTCTTTGATCCGAAACACCATTGCTTTACATTCCCAGATTATCAGTTAGTTCCTACCTTGGAAGAGTTCTCTAAGCTACTTGGGATACCTATTCTTGACCACATGCTATTCACTGGTTTAGAAAAGGTTCCTAGGTACGAAGACATTGCATCAGCGCTACATCTAAAGCGCCCAGACATTAAAGCCAATTGGGAAACAAGAAGCGGAGTTAAGGGTTTACTTGCTAAGTTCCTAATTAAGAAAGCCCGAGAGTTCCTCAAAGTTATGAGTTTCCATGCATTCGAAGACATTGTGGCCTTGCTAATCTATGGTTTGGTTCTATTTCCTAACTCGGATCAATTCATAGATGTCAACGCCATCAAGTTGCTTCTTACTCACAATCCTGTGCCTACTTTACTTAGAGATATTCTGCATTCTCTCCACACTCGTACTACTAAGAGACAAGGAACTCTCATGTGTTGCATACCGTTACTTTCCAGGTGGTTTATTTCACACCTTCCTCCATCAGTATTGAAGAATGAACAAAGATTGAAGTGGTCTCAAAGACTAATGTCACTCTCTCATTCAGATATATGTTCGTGTCTTTTCTCTCAAAAGGACTTCACATTCATTGAGCGTTGTGGAGAATTCCCTAATGTACCACTCCTTGGCATAAGGGGAGGTATCACTTACAACCCTTCTTTAGCTCTACGTCAGTTTGGTTTTGCTCGAAGAGATGGTCCTCATGATATGCTTCTCGAGGATATTGTGTTCGACTACAACCACGATCTCCAAGAATTACCGTCGAAGGTTCATACACGCTTGGGGCATGGTAAAGAAGACTGATACCAAGACTTTGGGGTACCAAAACTCCATTCCTTGGGAACCTTACCTCAAAACCTCATGATGCCATTCACGCCTCTTCTACCAGTAATTATGGAACCTGTTGCTATAGGTGACGTACCCTATACTGTTCTCCATCCTGACATGCCTACTGATTTTGAAGACTTGAAGAGATCCTGGATTCAGCTTAAAGAAGAAAGGGATACATTCGAAGCCCAGTGCTATGCAAGCGAGAAGAAGGTACTAGAGTTGACGAAGCTACTTCACGAGGAGCGAAACATCAACGCCTACCTCGGCACCAAGAGGAAGTGTCCGTGGGAGACTTAGAGCTCTAGGATTTTTGTTCTTTTATTTTATTGTTTCGAACTATCTTTTGTACTTAAAAAGAAAGAGAATAAAAGAGAGAACTAATAAATCTTTGTTCCTGTTTGTTTAACAAATTTAAATTCCTAAGGTCCTTGAAAACATTGCATTGCATTTACATAAACATTGCATATCATGGCATAACATCTCATAACAGGTACATTGAAGATCGATTTTCTCATTTTCTCGCTATTTATTTTAGCAGAAATGGCTCTTGAACAGACTATCAAAGATCTTCAGGCTCAGAATGCTCAGTTCCAGGAGATGTTCACTAGCTTGGTCCAAGGCCAAGAAGATCCGAAGAAACTCATCAACAGAAAGAAGAGGGTCGTTGGTGTTCTTAACATGGGCAGACGTTACAAAGGTGGTCCTAAAGTGGTCAGTCGGATAGAGCTCTCAGAAGGGAGTGTCAAGACTGAGGGAAGTATCAAGGGACATGAAGAAGACCAGCGTGAGCCTGACAAGGACAAAGAAGATCACTATGGTAATGACCAGTACTCTGATGAAGATGACAAGTACAAGCAACTTGAAGACCGTCTGAATGCTGTAGAAAACCTGAAGATGTCCGAGCTGAATTTTGATGATCTGAGTCTTGTCCCTGGTGTGGTGATTCCTCCCAAGTTCAAAGTTCCTACTTTTGCCAAGTATGATGGTATTTCTTGTCCGAAGCTGCATTTGAAGTCCTATGTTCAGAAGATCAACCCCCACACTGATGACAGAAAGTTATGGATGCATTATTTTCAAGAGAGTTTGTCCAAAACTCAATTGGAGTGGTATTATCAGCTAGAAAATGACCGTATCCGTACTTGGAGTGACTTAGCAGATGCTTTCTACAGACAGTACAGTATGAGTACATTGCTGAATTGGCACCCACTCGCATGCAACTACAGAGCATGTCCATGGGTCGTGATGAGAAATTCAAAGAGTATTCTCAGAAGTGGAGAGATTTAGCAGGCAAAGTTTAACCACCCTTGTCCCATAGGGAGTTGGTTGATATGTTTATGGGAACACTGACAGGTCCATTTTTCAATCATCTGATTGGAAACTCTTTAGCCGGATTCATCGAGCTGATATTGATAGGAGAGCGCATTGAGGCTGGTATCAAGAGCGGGAAGATTCATGTAGAATCATCTTTAAATGCTGTGAAGAGATCTTTTGGTGGTAAGAAAGAAACTAATGCTGTGTATGGTCAGAAAAGCCGAGCCAAGACCGACCGTGCTCAATCTGTGGGGGGCAGTTGTGATCTCCAATCCCACATCAACATAACCTCAGCGAGACAACACGCGTAACCAGAACGCGCCACGAAGATAGTTTACAAAGATCAACATGCCCTTGTCGCAAGCATTGCAACACATGTTGAAAGTAGAGCTGATTACTTTGAAGGATCCTCCTTAGAGTGTCAATACTTCCTTTCCGAGATACAATCCTAATGCTAAGTGTGCTTACCACTCCAACAGCCCAGGGAACGACATTGACAACTGTTGGGCTTTGAAGAACAAGATTCAAGATACGATTGAAGCTAAGCAGATTGAGTTTGATCCTCCTATTGAGACTCCAAATGTGATCAACGCGCCTATGCCTAACCATGACAAAAGTTCCAATGCTATTGGCGAGAACTCTTATGTTTTCAATATAGATGACTTGACCATTCCTCTGATGATTGTTAAGAAAAATTTGCTGTAAGCCGGTGTCAACCCAGGATGCCCAAAGAATTGTCGTTGGTGCCCAGCTGCGCCTAATGGTTGTGCTTGGTTGAGAAGACGTGTCCAGTGCATGATGGATAACCGTGAAATACTATTCTTGAAACCACCTGTGGAGAATCTGTGCGAAGACATGTCTAAGAAACTGAAGATCGAAGATGTGAATGAAACTGTACCAGATGTGTGGGATACCTTGGGGCAGCCAAGTGGAAAGTTTGATTACACGGTGAGGTATACTGTTCCTGATAGCTACAAGATTCCTATTGAAGATGTTAAGGCGACCAGATGGGGTGACGATTTCCCAGAAGACTATGCTGATGTAAACACAATAAGGATTTCCTCTGCTGATTTTGTGCCTAGAGTGGCACCCCTCATCATTACTTCTCCCAGACCAGTTCCATATTCCTCAGACCAAGCTATTCCTTGGAATTATGGATCTGAGGTTTACTATCATGGCGTCAAGCAAGACCCTCTGACTATTGAGGATCTTACAATTGAAGCTACCATTCCTAACATTGACAACATCACCGGATCAAGTAAGGTGACCAGAACCGGAAGAGTCTTTTCTCCAGAGATCTCTCCTCCAAAAGACGCTGCGACTCCAGCTCGCATTACAGCTATTCAACCAGTTCCCGAGATCAGAGGGAAAGAACCAGTAGCTCATCCTGCTCAACCAGAAGTACCAAAGGAAGTTGTTGAAGAAACCTCCAAATGAGGAATGGAGGAAATTATGAAGATCATCAAGAATAGTGACTACAATGTTGTGGAACTGTTGGGACAGACTCCGTCCAAGATCTCCATGCTTGCTCTGCTCTTGTGCTCTTAGGCTCATGCTAAGGCCTTGGTGAAGTTTCAAGAACGCTCACGTGCCGCAAGACACTACTATCGACCGCTTGAAGTTTGTATTGCTAGTCCGGCTGCCAACAACGGCCTAGGCTTCTCTCGATGTCGATTTGATCGGAAGAAACACAACAAAGCCTTGCACATCTCTGTTGAATGCAAGGGCACTACCTTGTCTCATGTTTTGGTGGATACCGGTTCCGCTCTGAATATCCTTCCGAAGACTGCTTTTGATCGACTTGATGGTGAAGGATTGGTTCTGAAACCCAGTGGCATTGTTGTGAGAGCTTTTGATGGTTCTAAGCGAACAGTACTTGTGGAGAGCTCATTCTGCCTGTTAAAGTCGGTTCCAGACTCTTGATTCCACTTTCTTTGTCATGGACATCCATCCAACTTACTCTTTCCTACTTGGACGCCCTTGGATACATGGGGCAGGCGCTGTTACCTCTACCTTGCATCAGAAGTTGAAGTACCCGGTGAAGGGGAAGGTTGTTACAGTGTGTGGTGAAGAAGAGTATATGGTCAGTCACCTACAGTCGTTCTGATATCTCGAGGTGGAGGGTGAATTCTTCGAGACTCTCTGTCAAGCTTTTGAAACAATCCCCAGAGTCATGCCTGTTGACTCTCCCGTCACTCCTGAAGTTACACAAGTTCCGCCTAGGATGGCCTCGCTGAAGGATGCTCAAGCTGCTGTTGAAGAAGGAAGTAGTACTATTTGGGGTCAGCTCCCTGATCTTCCCTTCAAATCCGACAAGACTGGTTTAGGCTTCACCATCAGAGGTCAGAAGATGATATGCCGCGAACGTGCCGGCCAACTTCCTTTCCGCATTAGCCAGAATGGTGTCCATGCTATAGAAGACGACAACAACGACTTCGACATCAGCAAGTGGATCTTCCCAACTCTCGACAACAAACTCAACAATTGGAAGACTGAAGACGTCATACCAATCTCCTTTAGACAGGAGTAATTGCTTTTGTTTTTGCTTTGCTTTTCGTTTTCTATGTTTTGAACAATAAACTCTAAAGCCTAGTGTCTTTCCCGGGGCATCGTGGCTCGTTTATGAGGGTTATTATCTGTCATTTGCATATTCTCAATCAATAAAATCGTTGGACTTTTGCATTTAATTGTTGCTTTCTTTCTTTTACTCTATCACCCCTTCAAAAATCTATGTGTTTCTTACACACACCCACGTGATACACTGCAGAATCACTCTGAATCTCGTTGATAACACCTATGCTATTGCTAAATATGACTTCGATAATCCGATCTACCAAGTCCAAGACGAAAGTAAGGAAGATTGTGAAGTGCCAGGAGAACTTGTCAGACTGCTACAGCAAGAAGAGCGAGTTATACAACCACACGAAGAGCCAGTTGAGGTTGTGAATTTGGGTACTGATGAAGACAGAAAAGAGATCAAGATAGGAGCGGGTCTTGAGAACAATGTTAGAGAAAGATTGATTCAGATTCTACGAGACTATATTGAAGTTTTTGCTTGGTCATACGAAGACATGCCCGGTTTGGACATTGATATTGTGGTACACCGGTTACCGACAAAAGAAGGTTTTCTCCCTGTGAAACAGAAGGTACGTCGCATGCGTCCTGAGATGATAGAGAAAATCAAAACCGAAGTTATGAAGCAGTTCAACGCCGGTTTCTTAGCTATTACTTCTTATCCACAATGGTTGGCTAATGTGGTGCCTGTGCCCAAGAAGGATGGCAAGGTACGAATGTGTGTGGATTACAGAGATCTGATGTTCGCGTTAAAAAGTGACACGCGAGGGAATCAAATCTGAATTCGGATTCTCTGACTCGAAACGATTTACTCTTTTGATTTGTTTATAAAGATGCCGCGAGCATCAAGCTTTATTATTTCCAACACAAGAAAAATGATTATGAAAAAAGGGAAAGCTGCAATACCCTCAATTGATATGATATGCATTACGACTAGCGCGAACTAGACGCAACGTATTGGGGAGATTCCGGGAAAGGGGGTTTGTTATATAAAGGAAATAGTTGGAGCACCCTAAATATATATAGTTATCTATTGCTTTATATATGAATATGTTTGATATGTTTGTGTGTTTTAAATTGATATTTCTATGATTGGGAAAGTTTCTCCTTTGGATTTTAAGAAATATAGATTATGTGGGATCCTAGGTTTTGTTATTATTGTGCTCGCAAAGATCATTGGGATCTTCTGCATACATATCCCTTAATGTGAATCAGAGCATTTGTAGCTCGGATCTAAAGGGATCTATGGTTTGTTTGGTTTAAGGGAGAAAGAAATTTGCTCGCCAAGGATGAGACCTTGTGCCTACGTATTCTCAAAGGGATGTTGAGAAAGTCAGAGCAATCGTAGTTCCCCCTTATGCTAGTGGAAGCAACGGGGTGTTATTAAAAGACAAAGACAAATGTCATCTTAATGAAAAATGTATCTAATCTATTTCATCACATACACTTTGAAAGGATTGATTGATTAAAATCTTTCATCGTAAGTTATAGGTGTTTTGCTTGAGTGTACAAGCGTTACCACTTACCAGTTAAGAAAGATGTTTGAAAAAATGATTGAATCTTTTAATTGCAAGCATTGGGTGTTTTTCTTGAGTGTACAAGTTTTACCACTTACGATTAAGAGATGCTTTTTGTTTGAAAAGAGTTTGAAAAAGATTTGATTGTATGTGATGTGATAGATGAGATACTTCTTCGATAGAGATGACAAATGTCTAAATCTAGAGGAGAAATTGATTGGAGTAGGGGGATGCTTTTAAGAAGCCCATGGGTCCTTGTATTTTAAGCCCAAGAGGAGGCATTCCGAGGATCATCGAGGGTCCTTGTATTGTGAGCCCAAGAGAAGGCATTCCGAGGGTCATCGAGGGTCTTTGTATGAAGCTCAAGAGGAAGCTATAGGGTATGGATGGCTTTGGCTTTAAGAGTGGTTTCACCGAGAAACCATCCTCTTTGGATTCCAGAGTGATTTCACCGGGAAATCATCCTCTCAGGATTCTATCCTAGCGGGTGATTCTTTGTATTGGAAGCCCAATAGGAGGCCGTTAAGAGATTTCCTGGTCTCTTTCTTGTTTAATGCCCAAGAGAAGGCTAAACTCGACGAGGAGTTCTTTTGAAAGAAGCCCAAGAGGAGGCTAAACTCAGCAGGGGAGTGTTGTCTTATATGAAGCCTAAGCGGAGGCTAAACTCAGTAAATGAGTTTTCTTATATGAAGCCTAAGAGGAGGCTAACTCAGATGAATGAGTTATTTTGTACAAAGCCCAACAGGAGGCTAATTCAGCAGGGGATCTAATTGTTAGACTAATTGTTATGTTATAACTAGACAGTTATATAAACAAGTGTATAAAGTTTATTCACACGAGTTTATGAAGGAAATATAAACAAGTGTATAAAACGTGCGTTTAAAGCAAGTGTAACTTGATTTTACAAGTTTGAATGTATACAATGGAATGAATATGTACACGAATGGGTATTTATGTACAAGGAAATGTGTATGTACATAGGAGGGTTGGGACTTACACCGTGATGGAGGCCCATTAGTTTTAAAAGAAGTTTCACCGGGAATAATTCCTCTCTTGATACCAATGGAATTGGTGTATAAGCAAGCGGATAAACGAACGAAAGTTTGCTATACTTGAATATTTACAAAGATATCTGTATTATGTACAAGTAAAATTGATATGTACATAAAAGAATTGGATATGTACAAGGAAATAACAATGTACATAAAAAGAATTGGGACTTACACCGTGAGGGAGGCCCATGATCGTTTAAGAAAATTCGAGAAAAACGAGTTTGTTCTTAACTTCAAACCGAGTCGATCATGGAAAAAAGGATGTGTAAGTATGTTTTGAAATGTTTTGAAAAGATCTTGAAAGTGTTTTTGAAAGATGAAATATATCCACAAGAAGTTTGAGAAAGTTTCGAGTTTCGAAAGTTTGAAAAGAACATCTTTGAAGTACTTTAAGAATACCTTAAAATGTCTCGTTTTCGGCTGAATGAAAATATAATTAAAAGAAAATATTTTTGGATTTTTTTGACATCATCATAAAATAGGTATATTAAATGACAAGTGTGTAAAAAATCATCTCAAAATGAGAAGTTTTGATTGGTTTTTGAAAGTATTGAAGTTTGATAAAAAATATGAAGAAAAGCAAAAAAAAGTGACAAAATGGTCCCAAGGGGATTCGACCCCAGGACCATTGGGCAAGGCAAGGAAAAGGACTAAGAGTGAGCTGGCAACCGCTGGGGCGGCAATACATCCGTTCATATATCTCATTCCATGTTATTATATTATAAAACAAATATTTGAATTTCTGGAAAACAAGAAAACGCGCGCAATGTTCTTCCTCTTCATCCAATCTTCATCCAATCCCAGATTCTTCGTTTTTGATGAAATTGAAAGCTATAAACTTCAAACTTGCTCGAAATTTAACCAGGAACATGATGGTGGTGGTTAATTTCATTTATTTTTAGTTTTAGATGATTAATTTTTCCAGAAACACGAAGAACCCTAATTCTTAAAAATCAATATGAAATTGTGTATGGCCATGGAATTGATCAATTGATTGAGGGTTAAGGATCAGTGAAGGTGCAGAAATAAAACGACCAAGCATTTTTTGAACTGTAATTCAGAAATCAAAGAGTTCGAAGTATGAGTGAGTTACCTCTTCAAACTGAAATCGAAATCCTTCTTAGAGTGTTTCCAGTTGATGTTTGACGATGGCTGGAGCACCATTGAACCTTATGGAAGGTGTTTGATCACTATGCTTGCTCTGAAATGGTCTGGAACTCTCTACCCAAGTCCAACTGCATATGCTTGATGTGAACTTCGAATTCGTGGTTAGAGGTGTTACAGGTTAGGGATGATGACTTGGATCATTCATATGAAGTGTATAGATGATGTTCAAATGAGAAAATCAAGACTAGCTTGAGCATATTATTAGTTTGGATGGTAAGGCATCATATGCAAGTTTTGAAATTTTGAAAAGAAATTCTGATTTTCAGTTGTTCTTAAGTTGATTTTAAGTTTCAAACAAGTTATATTTGATGTTTAAGACATGTTAGACACCAAGTTTCTCACAGTTTTTACAAGTTTTGCAAAATGCAAAATTCTCACTTTTGAACTATGAAACTTGAAATTCAAGAAAAGAAGAGTGAAAGCTTGTTTTGCATAGCTTTGGTGTGGTTTGAATTTGAGGAAATGATCTCTATATATAGGCCAAGGAAACTGAATGATTTGGCAAAGCTATCATTGAAGGAAACTTGCAACTTGGTTAAGAGGTCATAATGGAATCTTTTGCATTTAATGCAAAAGTTACTTCCTTTAACCATGGTTAAGTTTTCTTCTTTGATCTAATCCTATCTTCAATCATTCAAACTGATATTTATTAGTTACTAGCTGCCTCTAAGTGATGACAAGGCATCTAGAAGGAGAAAATGCAAACAATGACCTATAATTTTGAAGTATGAACTTGAAATTCATGGCTTTTGGAACTCTATGTTTCAAAATCAAAAGTATAGCTAGACAAAATGGTTTTGCAAGTTCTTGGACATTTTGGAAAGCTTGAAATAAGGGCTACAACTTTCATGTTTTGAGTTTTTTCTAATTCCAAATGGAACTTTGTGAAAAAGTGCCATGAAAGTAGGAAAAAACATGAAATTTCTAACACTTGAAACATTTTCTAAGTGTTGGAAATTTTGACTTTTTGTTGACTTTTCCATATTTCTTGATTTTTTATGATCATGATGGATCATTTGAAGTATTTTGATGATTGAAAAAGTTTTGTCTTGAAAAAGTTGACCAAAAGTCAAAGTTTGACTTTTCAGTGCAGATGAAATTTCATCAAATGATCTAGAAATTGACTGATGAAAATTGTGAACTTTTGTGATGTTTTGAATCAAAAAATTAGGTCAACATGTTGCATTGAAGATATAAAGATCAATCTTTAAGCAAAAAGGTCATTCATTGATCAGAAAGTCAGTGATTCCCTATCCTCGATAAAAACCCTAATTGGTCGATTCTTGATAGATCATGAGAAAAAGTTGGGGATCTGAAGATCAACTATTGATGATTGATTAAGATAGATCATTTGAGGTGAGCGAAAACTCAAACCCTAATTGATCATATCTTGAACAGATGAAAATTTTGAAGAAACCCTGATTTTGACTTCTAGAAGCCACACACGATTTATTCTGTTCTGAAACTGTTAGTGATGCAGTGATGCATATGTGAGGTGGTATATTAGGCAAAAAATTGGGGTATGACAGATGCCCCTATTTAAGTTTCTTTAACCTGAGATATGAAGATGAATATCTTCATCTCGATAGGTGTGAAGAGACTTAAATATCAGAATACGCAAATTTTGGACCTAAGACACCAAAAAATGCGGATGATGCGAAATGATTGCAAAAAGTTTACCTAGGAGGTATCAAAGATTGATATACCGGGGGAATAATTGTCAGGATGACTCAATATATCTAAGAAAAGAGAATCCTGTTTGTTGGGAAACAAGCAATTTGTTTCACTGGGAAAATAGATTCACAATGCAAGTGAAAATCTGTTTTCGCTTTGGGAAACGAGAAAATTACCTTCTGTCAGCCTTGTGACAATGTTTAAGGTAAGTGAAAATGATATTACCAATTATCAGCCTTGTGATAGTTTATGGTAATGAGCTCTGAAGATATTACCAATTATCAGCGAAGTGATAACTATAACAAGGTAATTCTTGAGAAAATTACTGAGTATTCAGCCTTGTGAATAACAGACAATGATGAAACAGATCTCAAATGAGTTTCTATTTTCAAAACTACAATCTTGCCGGGGATCTCTCTTTCTTGAGAAGATGCGGGCATTTTGATTGAAAAGACTCAGGTTTTTCCTTTTTTAGACAGAAAGACAACTATGGGATTTTTTGAACTTTCATGATTTGAACTTGTTGAGAAGAACAATCTTTTTATGACAAGTTTTAAGATGAAAAGGAAATAAGCGGCTCGGATGACGAGGCTATTGCTCATTATTTACAGGTAGATTTTTCTGTGAAATCTAATCCTGAAATGATTAGAGAAAAGGTTCTATCCAGGAATGAGCTGGAAAGAAAGGGTCAATCAAGACTTCGTTCCCAATGAGGAATGCTCTCAGCTGGGGAACAGCAGAGAAGAAATGTATTTCTCTACTTGGGGATAATCTACTGGAGATATGACATACCCATACTTGTTTTTGGGAGTAAATGCGACCTAAACAAGTGATATAGAAGCAAACATTGAGAAATGCGGAAATGCATTAATGATGCTATTATGTATGAATGATGAATGTCATGAATGTCATATGCATGCTGACGATACTTGACAAGACAATAAAAAGGGTATTTGGGAAAAGGACTACGTCACAGTTCAAACAAATACTCAGCAAAATCTGCAGTCATGGTGTAGACGTTACTGATGATGAATCTCTGAGTTGCATGCTTTAAACTTTGCTGAAAAAGGCATTTCATTGGCAACTTTGTTGGGAATTCTTTTTGGATAAGAATACCGTCCTTTGATGATCTCTTTTTGAGGAGAAGAAAACTTCTTTAGCAGTTGTTCTATCTTTCAGAGGTCGAAACACTCATGGAGAAAACTGTTGAAGTTCCTTCTGTGTTTGTTCAAAGGAAAATTTTGCTTTTATTTCAAAATTTTGAAGTAAAAATTCATTTATAACTTTTTTTTTAGTTTCAAAAGTGATTTTCACAAGAAAAGCGTTATTTTGCAAAACAGAATAAAGCAAGAATTGCAAACAAATGGGCACAAGGCTCAAATTTATTGATAGAATGGTAATCAGCCAAAGGCGTGATTCCATGAACTATTTACAAGATTTGGAAATGATAATTTTTTGGGAAAAGGCTATATTGAAAGCAATAACCACTATTATCCCTAACAACTTTGAATTCCAACTGTGTTTGTTGCTTCAGAAGATTTGATTGAAGATCCGTTGATGCAAGATTCTTCAGATTGACGAAGTACGGACTAATGCAGTTACTTTGTAATTTTTTTTTGTATCCTTAATTTTTGCCTAGATTGCCTTTTCAGGTTTTCAATCTACCATGATATTTTCCGTTTATTGTCTCTATTTTTGACCCTCATCCCGACCTCATTTTCCCTAAACCAGCTTTTAGACAAAGTATTTCTTGACTACATCGCCAAGTTCATCGGAGTCCATGGTTGTGAGAGTCATGCCCCAGAAAGCTTCTTTTCGATGTATGGGCCTTCGAGGAGTCCATTTGCCCTAGAATGAAAAGAATCTTTTTAAGCACGCCTTCTTTGAATTCACGGTCGAACCTTTTTGTCTTTCTTAATCCTTCTTTGATAGTGTCCATGACGCGGTCGGTAGCTTTTCTTTGATTAAGTTCATGGTCGCTTTGACACCATTCGCCTCGGATAACTTAGTTTCCATGAGAACTCTCATTGACGGAATCTCTACTCTCCTGCCCATGTCCCTACTGAAGTTCCATCAAGCACGATACCCATGCAAATGCGGTCTTTGTAGGTGATGACCATATTTTGACGATTTTGATATTGTTCAATTGGTCGTTCATCTTTGGCCGGTAAGGAGATGAGTTACGATGCTCGATCTTGAATTCCTCACACAGTTCTTTCATCATTTTGTTGTTCAAGTTCGATCCATTGTCTGTAATGATCTTACTTGGTACTCCATATCGGCAAATGATGTTATTCTTGATGAACCTCACAACCACTTGTCTTGTGACGTTGGCGTAAGATGCTGCTTCGACCCATTTAGTGAAGTAATCAATAGCCACTAAAATGAAGTGATGTCCGTTGGAAGCTTTTGGTTCGATCATCCCTATCATGTCGGTGCCCCACCTGGAGAAAGGCCACGGAGAGAAGAGAACATTGAGTAGAGTTGGTGGCACATGGATCTTATCTACGTAGATCTGGCACTTGTGACATCTCTTGACGTGTTTACAACAATCGGATTCCATTGTTATCCAATAGTATCCTGCTCTCAAGATCTTTCTGGACATTGCATGCCCGTTTGAATGGGTTCCAAAGGGTCCTTCATGCACTTCGCGAATTATCATATCTGCCTCGCGTCTGTCCACGCATCTGAGCAAGACCATGTCGAAGTTTCTTTTGTATAGAACATCTTCATTCAGGAAGAAATTTCTAGAAAGCCTCCTTAGAGTTTTTCTGTCTTTGTGCGATGCCCCGAGTGGGTACTCCTGAGTTTGAAGGAAGCGTTTGATGTCATGGAACCATGGTTTATCATCGAAGACTGCTTCAGTTGCAAACACATATGCAAGTCTTTCAAGGCGTCTGATACGGATCTTAGGCATATCATTCCAATTGTTGACTTTGAACATGGAAGATAGAATAGCCAAGGCGTATGCCATTCGATTCTGATCTCGAGGGATATGATGCAGTTCGATCTTGTTGAAGAAAGTCAACAAACGTCTTGCATAATCTTTGTAGGGAATCAAACCAAGATGATGAGTTTCATACTTGTCTTTGATTTGATTGATCACAAGGGCCGAATCTCCATATATGTCAAGGATCTTGATCCTCAAGTCGATAGCTTCTTCAATACCCATGATACAAACTTCATATTCTGCGATGTTGTTGGTACAATCAAATAGCAATCTGGCAGAAAACGGGATATGAGAACCCACGGGAGTAATGATGACTGCCCCAATTCCATTGCCAAAAACGTTAACTACTCCATCAATGATCAAACCCATCTAGATTCTGGATCAGGACCTTCTTCAGGTAACGGTTCGTCACAATCTTTCATCTTCAAGTACATAACATCCTCGTCAGGGAAGTCAAACTTGAGAGATTGGTATTCGTTGATTGGTTGATAAGCCAAGTGATCGGCGAGAATGCTTCCTTTGACCGCTTTTTGAGCACGGTACTGGATGTCATATTCAGATAATAGCATCTGCCATCGAGCAATTCTTCCTGTAAAGGCAGGCTTTTCAAAGACATACTTGATTGAATCCATTTTGGAGATTAACCAAGTCGTGTGATTGATCATGTACTGGCGGAGATGTTTTGAAGCCCATACCAAAGAACAACATGTTTTCTCGAGCATGGAGTAACGAGTTTCACAGTCTATGAACTTTTTACTCAAGTAGTAGATAGCATGCTCTTCCTTACCGGTTTCATCTTGCTGTCCAAGCACGCAGCCCATGGAATCTTCTAGCACGGTAAGGTACATGATTAATGGTCTTCCTTCAATTGGAGGAATCAGTATCGGTGGTTCTGACAGGTATTCCTTGATACTGTCAAACGCTTTTTGGCAATCTTCTGTCCACACAACCTCTTGATTTTTGCGGAGAAGCTTGAATATCGGCCCACAAGTAGCAGTCATTTGAGAGATAAATCTGGAGATGTAATTCAACTGTCCAAGAAATCCTCTTACTTGCTTCTCTGTATGTTGCGTAGGCATTTCTTGAATAGCTTTGACTTTGTCAGGGTCAACTTCAATACCTCTTTGACTAACGATGAAACCTAGGAGTTTTCCAGATCTTACCCCAAAGGTGCATTTGTTAGGATTCAGGGGAAGCTGAAATTTCCTTAGTTGCTGAAACAACTTCAAGAGATATTCTATATGCTCTTCTTCAGTGTCAGACTTTGCTATCATGTCGTCCACGTAGACTTCGATCTCTTTGTGCATCATGTCATGAAAGAGAGTAGTCATCGCCCTTTGGTAAGTTGCGCCTGCATTCTTTAATCCAAACGGCATTACTTTGTAGCAAAACGTGCCCCATGGCGTGATGAAAGATGTCTTCTCCATGTCTTCGGGAGCCATTTTGATCTGATTGTAGCAAGAGAAACTGTCCACGAAGGAAAAGACGTTGAACTTTGCAGTGCTATCCACTAGCATGTCGATATGCGGTAGTGGGAAATCATCTTTTGGACTTGCTTTGTTCAAGTCCCGGTAGTCAACACACATTCTGACCTTTCCGTCTTTCTTTGAGACAGGGCACTATGTTGGCTAGCCATTGTGGATATTCAGAGGTGACGAGGAAACCTGCGTCGAGCTGCTTTTGAACTTCCTTTTTGATTTTGTTGGCCATGTCTGGGTGAACTCTTCTCAGTCTTTGTTTAACTGGTGGACACTCTGGTTTTAATGGCAAGTGATACTCCAGGATGCTGGTATCTAAACCTGGCATGTCTTGGTAGGACCAAGAAAATACATCAACATATTCTTTGAGAAGATCTATCAGTTTGCCCTTGACGTTGCTGTCGAGTAGAGCTCCGATGTTCACTTCTTTTTTGTCTTCTTCAGAACCCAAGTTGATTGCTTCCAAAGGCTCTTTGTGAGGTTGAATGATTCTTTCCTCGTGCTTAAGTAGTCGAGAAATCTCATCCGGGATCTCTTCTTCAACTTCTTCCTCGGCATCAAACACAGGGAATTCAAAGTCGGGAGAGAGCATAGAGTTATTGCGTTCAATGGATTTGTCCATCTTCTAATCTGCATGTTGGATTTATGTTTGATTAATTAACTCTTCTTTTTTTTTAGACAAAGTTAATGTGAAAGTGTATGCAGATTATTATTATATTTTTTTTTTTTTGAAGATTTTTATTGTGTTTTTTTAGGATTATCATTTCCAAGAAAAGGGTAAAAATGAAAAACAAACACAAAATGTGGAATCAAAACAACGCGTTTTATTTATGATTCACAATATGAAACAGGGCCCTAAAATACAAACTCATTTGTCTTGGGCAAGACAAAGAGAAATTATTTAAACGCTAAACCCTATAAAACATCTCTTCGCTTTGGGCGAGGCGAGAGTTCAAAACAAAAGCAAGATAAACTACTTAGAACTATGAACATCAGTCCGAACTTTAACAGGCTTCCAATAGTGGCGAACTCCTTGGAAGTCAAGATACTCTGGTAGTTTTCCACTTGGCTTAGTTCTTGAATAGACTTTGGTCGTTGGTCGAACAGGCTTTGAAGAGTTTGGACGGTTGGCCTTGCCTTTTGTGCTGCTGAAACGATCTTCCTCTGCTTGATTGGCAGATCGAGGAGCATAATATGCAGCATATGTGTTTTCAAGTGGCATGTATCCTGGATTCTTGGGATGTTCTTTCCAATCTTCTTAATGAAGAGACTCGTTGTCGGCGACGCTTTCCAATTTGTTCCCATAATTGTCTTCTTGGTCTTCGGTAATTACGTTGATGTAGTGATAGTTAAAATCTGGCTTAACAAACTCGGCAGGCGCGTTAAAGCATAGATCTTCATTTGGGATCTCAATCTGATGATGAGATCGAGAAAATGTGCATAAATCTTCTGGTTGACTAGAATACTCAAAAGGATCGTCCCATCCAGTTGGCTGGATGTCTTCAATTCTGATTTTTGAGCTTTCAGGTGCAGTGTATTTCACCATGTAGTCAAACTTTCCACTTGGTTCTCCCAAGGTATCCCAAATTTCAGAAGGGATAGGTGGATTTTCATTCTTATTATTTTGTAGGGACATGCCCTTTAATTGGTCATTCGGAGGATAGAATGAAGCATACGATTCTTCCTGAGACACATATTCAGAGCTGGTAAGATAAGTGCTCCACTCTTCAGATCCGGAGAGATCATCTTCATTGGTAAGAACGTTAACCTCTTGAAGAACAGGGTTTAAGAAACCCCCACTGTGGAATACTTCTTTGATTGGGCGAAGAGCTTCATCCCTTTGATTGTCTTTAGGAAATACTGGAGCAAATCCGAGCCCGGTCTTTGTCTCGTTATTGACAGGTTTTATTACTTGTCCCCAACCTGCGGCATTACCTTCTTTCACTATATGCGCTGCTTCTTTATAAGAGGAGATAGACGATCTGTTTTTCCTTGTAGATTCATCTTCTAACGAAAGTCCCTGGAACTGTGTCCCTTCAACGTCGTTGGCTGTGATGAAAGAAAAGCTGGACAAATGGCTTACTAGTAAAGCTTGTTCACCGATAATGGTTACTAGCTTCCCATTTGCTGTGAATTTTAGCTTTTGATGGAGAGTGGATGTCACAGCTCCTGCTTCGTGTATCCATGGTCTTCCTAGCAAACAACTGTAAGCAGCTGGCACATCCATGACCTGGAAGGTGATTTGGAAAGTATGCGGACCAATCGTCATTGGACGGTCGACTTCCCCAATAACAGATTTTCTTGACCCATCAAAGGCTCTTACCACTATATCATTGAATTTCATCGGCGTTCCTTTGTAAGATAAACGAGCAAGATTCGTTTTTGGCATTACATTTAAGGATGAACCGGTATCTACTAGCACGTTGGACAGAGAGTTTGATTGGAAAATCATAGAGATATGTAGGGCCAGGTTGTGATCTTTTCCCTCCTCTGGGAGTTCTTCATCACTGAAGCTTAAATTGTTGCAAGTTGTTATATTGCCCACAATTCCACCAAATTGATTTGTAGTCACGTCGTGATCTACGTAAGCTTGATCTAGCACTTTCATCAAAGCTTCTCGGTGGGCTTCGGAATTTAGAAGTAGAGATAGTATTGAAATTTTGGAAGGAGTCTGCATGAGCTGATCCACAACTCTGTACTCATTTTTCTTGATTAGCTTCAAAATTTCATCGAAATCTGAGTTGACATTGGTTCCATCAGACGGACCAACATTTATGTTTGAATTACCAACGGGAATCCCCATGGGATTCTCGGGAGGTGTATTAACTGGATTTTGTCCAACAGCGGGAATAACAGGTTGCTTTGGTGGCAACGGGGTATACACACGTCCACTTCGCGTTACTCGTCCAATTTCAGCGATATTGACAGCGGCTGAAAAAGTTGGTATGGGTTTCTCCTTCCCATCTTCTATCATAGTTGCACTGTATTGATATGGAATTGCTTTGTCAGAGTTGTAAGGAACAGGACCACGTAAACAGATCACCAAAGGAGATTCTGGAACTTTTGGGCCGTTGTACTCGACTTCTACACACTTGGGTACATTGAAGCACGGGATAATGACGTTTACTTCGGGAATTTCCGAGTTGATATCTGAGACTAAAAGCTCATGTGGAAAATGCCCTACCATATTCACGTCATAGTCATTTCTGTTCCTGAAGATCTGAATATCACCAATGTCTATTAACCGTTGAATGTTCGCTCTCACAGTTGGGCATCCTGGATGATCCCTGAAGCAGATTCTGCAGGCTGTGTAGTCGTGTTTAGCGAAGGCGCCCATTGTACTGTATGTATCATGAAGCTGTACCAAGCTTTCTCTTATCATATTCACGTCATTGATAAGATATCGATATGTATTCCTTAGTATCAAGTTCACGGTATGTCCACTATGATTGGGAAGTGGATTTGCTTGCACGTTTGGATTTGCATTCCTGAAGGAGAGAAGATTAGTCCTTACTAACCTTTGGACTTCAGCTTTTAGGGCTATACAATGTTCAAGATCATGACCCGGTGCCCATTGATGAAAAGGGCAAGACACGCCTGCTTTGTACCACCATGGTAATTTGTCTGGTACCGGAGGTGGTGACCTTGTTTGTACAAGATTCCTTTCTATCAATGCAGGATATAATTCCGTGTATGTCATCGAAATTGGATCAAACTGCGAGACCCGAGGTGCACGGTTTTGATTGTTGAATGGCTGAGCCTGTTGTCAAGGCTGTTGAGTTTGCTGGAATTGCGGGGCAATACCCATATTTGAACTTGCATTAACAACTAGTGCTATTGTGGCTACCTGTTGTCGGTGACTGACATTTTTCCTTGGTTTCCCTTGGGATACCATTCCTACGTCATGTTCCTTTTTCTTTGGGAAACTGGTTCCAACCTTCTTAGCTCCGCTTGAAGACCCTGTTTCTCTGGTTAGGCGTCCTGTTTGGACTCCTTCTTCTAGTCGCATCCCCATGCTTACCATTTCGGTGAAATCTACGGGAGCGCTACCGATCATGCGTTCGTAGTAAAATGGGCCAAGAGTGTTCAAGAAAACCTTGGTTATTTCTTTCTCCTCTAATGGCGGATTGACTTGGGCAGCAATCTCCCTCCAATGTTGGGCGTATTCTTTGAACGTCTCTTTTTCCTTCTGAGACATGGAGCGGAGTTGATCTCAATCTGGAGCCATGTCTAAGTTAAATTTGTATTGTTGGACAAAGGCTTTGCCTAGGTCGTTGAATGTCTGGATATTTGCACTATCTAGTCCCATGTACCACTTCAGTGCGGCATCGGTGAGACTATCTTGGAAATAGTGATTTAGAAATTGGTGATTGTCATTGTACGCAGACATTTTCCTAGCGTACATCGTAAGATGACTCTACGGGCAGGAATTTCCTTTATACTTTTCAAAGTCAGGGACTTTGAACTTTGCGGGTATCCTTACGCGAGGAACCAGGCATAAATCGTGGTCATTCTTCCTAAACAATTCCTTCCCACGAATTATTTTGATCTCAAGCTACATCTTATGGAATTGTTCCTGGAGATTCTCCATCTGGCCACGAGGATTCGTGTGGTCGCCTAGATTATGGTAGACTTCTTCGTCTGCTGTAGTGTGAACTACAGAAACTGAGTTGGTCATAATTGGTTGAGAAACTGTCATTGTGACTTGCGGAAAGGTTACTCCATGCTGCGGAGTAAATGCTGAATTCTGAAAAGTAGGAACCTCGATCGTGGTTGCCTGTACCTCAAAAGTGGGTTGACGAAATCCAACGCCGAAATTGAAAGGCATGCCCCATGGATAACCTTCTGCTGGCATACTGAAGAGAGGACTATTGACTGCAACAGCTGAAACTGGAGTAGTAGTGATCTCTGAAATCATCGCTTGATTTTGACTGCTTAATGTTGCTTGCTGGCTTTGCGTAGTTGCCAATGAACTTACTAAAGAAGTGAGTCTCTCCACCTCTTCATGAAGTGTTGTCACTGTGCTACGAAGCTCAACATTTTCTTGTTCAAAACCCTCCATTATTTTCCTCCTCTTTGAACGAGTATTGTATGTACGAGTTCGCTGTGGACGTGGTCGAGAAACTCTAAGACGCGACAGCTTGACGATCTTTCTCTCTCTGGAAAAAATTCCAAAAGATAAGATTCTAAACATCAAACTCGATATGCAAAGTATGATGCATGATTATGAATGCAAAGAAGCAAGAATTTCCAAAGAATTTATACTAAAAGAGAAATTTCTGGCAAATATTTGGATGGAAAACACTTATTTTAATAATTATTGAAAGAAGATTACAACAATTTTTATTTTTGAGCATAACTCTTACAATGATAAAATAAATGATAAAGCTAAAGCTACACTAATTAATCATCCTCGTCGGATGAAGATCCAAAGGCTTGATGTAGCTTCAACTTCAAGATTTCTTTCCCATAGTGAGCTTTTAGTTCAGCTTTCTCGGCTTTCAGCTTGTTGATGACTTTCTTCCACTCGTCGGGAGCAGGATTGCTGGTTGTTATCTCCTCAAGCTTTCTTTTTCTTTCTTTGATGTATCTTTTGATTGCGTTATCTTTCCGACGAATCTTCTCATCTTTCTCCATGAGCCATTCATCTTGGAAGTAGAGCGTCTTTTCATGATCTTTGACCTGTTTCTTAAGCTTCTCATTTTCGAGGTCAGTCTTAAAGAACTTGTCTTCCAAAGCTTCTTTCTCAAGCCTCATCTTGGCCAAAGCTTCTTGGTATTCTCCCATAGTCTCAACGGGAAAAATTGTTGATTTGGATGCTGCTGAGAACATGGATTCTTCATAAGCATAAGGCATTCGGAATTCTTTTGCTCTTTTCTTTACCCAAGAAGTGTAGATTTCCATGGCTACACAATTCCTTGCATTACCCTTTTCTTTCCTTCGGATGTGATGCCAAGCTCTTATCATTCTAGCTTTCAAACCTTGGGAATCTTCCCCTTCATGATAGAAGTAGATTTCCACTGTAAAACCAAGGGGTTTACTAGAGTTTGCATACCCCGAGTTGACGTCTCGCCAAGAATGGGTTGTAGTTGATTCCTCCTTTCGTACCAATGAGAGGTACGTTGGCAAATTCTCCACAACTTTCAATGATTTCCATCTCATTGTCTGCCAAGGTATAACAATGGATATCGTTGTTTGTAAGAGACATGAGTCTTCGAGACCAATGCCAATCATCTTTGTTTTCGCGGAAGATAGGAGATTTAGGCAAGTGTGAGACAATCCATTTGAAAAACAGAGGAGGTACAAAACACACAATAGTTCCATCTCCTTGACGATTCCTATGATGAATGGAGAAATACGTGTCACCAAGCAAAGTGGGAACGGGATTTCCAATCAGAAAGATCCTTATGGCGTTGATATCAATGAAACCTGGAACGTTGAGAAACAACATCAATCCATAGATGAGTAAAGCTAAAATAGCTTCAAAGGCTACCATACTACCGGCTTCAGAGAATTTAAGAGCCTTCTCCATTAGGAACTTTGAAGTTAGTCCTAAGAGTTTTCCTTTGGTAGTTAGGTTTTTGTCTATCTCAGATTTCTTTAAGGGAGTCATTGTTGCAATGACTGGTGACTTAGGAATGGCTTCCAAACCATTGAAAAGCACCTTGTCTGATACTGAGATACCTAGGATATGTGCGTACTCTTCCAAAGTAGGCATCAACTGATAATCAGGGAAAGGGAAACAGCGATAAACTGGATCGTAAAACTGAACGAAAGTTTTGAGAAGTCCTTCATCAACGTTAGTGTTTAGGACAGTTAAAAGAGTTCCATAGAATTTTCTAAAATCCGAGGGATCTTCTACCAAGGATGCTAACTCTTTTAACTTTCCTACATCAGGAATCCTAAAACTGTATTTCTTGGTAAATCTTCCTCTAACGACCATCACTCTAACCTAAAATATTTACAAAGAAAAATCTCTAAATTCTTTGGAAATGGGAAGAGAAATGAAGTTTTTCTTTGAATGAATGCATGAATGAATGCCACAAAGATTCAAACATGGTTAGTGGTTATACACATGGTCAAGCGTTCGAAGTCACGAGCATGAGGCCAACGATAAGAACCAAACGTGTGTAAGTTCTAAGGGCTTATTCATCTGTGAAACGGGTTCTACTGATAATACAGGTTCAACGCTTCTCTTTCAAATATTATCGGATTTGTTGAATACTCGAAGTCCAATAATATTTTTCAAGAAAAACTCGCCTGATCGTAGTCTCGCATGACAACTATTCTAAGCTTACGCTTGAATAATTTCTACACTACATCCTAAATAGCCAGGATGGGTTATGTGTTCTACAGCCACTCAGCTTCGTAAGTTCTCTCGAAAGCAAAATGTCTTTGCAAATACTTGCTAAACACAAATACTCCCAAGTCAACCTCCACTGAGAGAGGGATCTCAAATTAACTTAGTAAGTACTGAAACTTCCCACAAGCTAATAGGACTATACCCCCACCTAGATCTTAGAATGTTTCTTAAATCCGGATTAGGATTTCTTTCCATCAGAGGAAATCGCGAAAACACACAATGAAGAAAAACAAACATATGCACATATGAAAGCTTAACCCCTTCTTTTTTTTTTGAAAACAAAAAAAAAGCTTGGTGCTCTTGAGCAGAGTCACAATTTTTTTTGAAAATAAAAGTTTAGCGTAATCCCTAGTAGAGTCGCCATTTTTTCTATTCGCGTTAAAAAGTGACGCGCGAGGGAATCGAATATGAATTCGAATTCTCTGGCTCGAAACGATTTACTCTTTTGATTTGTTTATAAAGATGTCGCGAGCATCAAGCTTTATTATTTCCAACACAAGAAAAATGATTATGAAAAAAGGGAAAGCTGCAATACCCTCAATTGATATGATATGCATTACGACTAGCGCGAACTAGACGCAACGTATTGGGGAGATTCCGGGAAAGGGGGTTTGTTATATAAAGGAAATAGTTGGAGCACCCTAAATATATATAGTTATCTATTGCTTTATATATGAATATGTTTGATATGTTTGTGTGTTTTAAATTGATATTTCTATGATTGGGAAAGTTTCTCCTTTGGATTTTAAGAAATATAGATTATGTGGGATCCTAGGTTTTGTTATTATTGTGCTCGCAAAGATCATTGGGATCTTCTGCATACATATCCCTTAATAGGAATCAGAGTATTTGTAGCTCGGATCTAAAGGGATCTATGGTTTGTTTGGTTTGAGGGAGAAAGAAATTTGCTCGCCAAGGATGAGACCTTGTGCCTACGTATTCTCAAAGGGATGTTGAGAAAGTCAGAGCAATCGTAGTTCCCACTTATGCTAGTGGAAGCAACGGGGTGTTATTAAAAGACAAAGACAAATGTCATCTTAATGAAAAATGTATCTAATCTATTTCATCACATACACTTTGAAAGGATTGATTGATTAAAATCTTTCATCGTAAGTTATAGGTGTTTTGCTTGAGTGTACAAGCGTTACCACTTACAAGTTAAGAAAGATGTTTGAAAAAATGATTGAATCTTTTAATTGCAAGCATTTGGTGTTTTGCTTGAGTGTACAAGCGTTACCACTTACGATTAAGAGATGCTTTTTGTTTGAAAAGAGTTTGAAAAAGATTTGATTGTATGTGATGTGATAGATGAGATACTTCTTCCATAGAGATGACAAATGTCTAAATCTAGAGGAGAAATTGATTGGATTAGGGGGATGCTTTTAAGAAGCCCATGGGTCCTTGTATTGTAAGCCCAAGAGGAGGCATTCCGAGGATCGTCGAGGGTCCTTGTATTGTGAGCCCAAGAGAAGGCATTCCGAGGGTCATCGAGTGTCTTTGTATGAAGCTCAAGAGGAAGCTATAGGGTATGGCTGGCTTTGGCTTTAAGAGTGGTTTCACCGAGAAACCATCCTCTTTGGATTCCAGAGTGATTTCACCGGGAAATCATCCTCTCAGGATTCTATCCTAGCGGGTGATTCTTTGTATTGGAAGCCCAATAGGAGGCCGTTAAGAGATTTCCTGGTCTCTTTCTTGTTTAATGCCCAAGAGAAGGCTAAACTCGACGAGGAGTTCTTTTGAAAGAAGCCCAAGAGGAGGCTAAACTCAGCAGGGGAGTGTTGTCTTATATGAAGCCTAAGCGGAGGCTAAACTCAGTAAATGAGTTTTCTTATATGAAGCCTAAGAGGAGGCTAACTCAGATGAATGAGTTATTTTGTACAAAGCCCAACAGGAGGCTAATTCAGCAGGGGATCTAATTGTTAGACTAATTGTTATGTTATAACTAGACAGTTATATAAACAAGTGTATAAAGTTTATTCACACGAGTTTATGAAGGAAATATAAACAAGTGTATAAAACGTGCGTTTAAAGCAAGTGTAACTTGATTATTTACAAGTTTGAATGTGTACAATGGAATGAATATGTACACAAATAGGTATTTATGTACAAGGAAATTTGTATGTAAATAGGAGGGTTGGGACTTACACCGTGATGGAGGCCCATTGGTTTTAAGAGAAGTTTCACCGGAATAATTCCTCTTTTGATACCAATGGAATTGGTGTATAAACAAGCGAATAAACAAACGAAAGTAAAATTGAATATTTACAAAGATATCTGTATTATGTACAAGTAAAATTGATATGTACATAAAAGAATTGGATATGTACAAGGAAATCACTATGTACATAAAAAGAATTGGGACTTACACCGTGAGGGAGGCCCATGATCGTTTAAGAAAATTCGAGAAAAACGAGTTTGTTCTTAACTTCAAACCGAGTCGATCATGGAAAAAAGGATGTGTAAGTATGTTTTGAAATGTTTTGAAAAGATCTTGAAAGTGTTTTTGAAAGATGAAATATATCCACAAGAAGTTTGAGAAAGTTTCGAGTTTCAAAAGTTTGAAAACAACATCTTTGAAGTACTTTAAGAATACCTTAAAATGTCTCGTTTTCGGCTCAATGAAAATATAATTAAAAGAAAATATTTTTGGATTTTTTTGACATCGTCATAAAATATGTATATTAAATGATAAGTGTGTAAAAAATCATCTCAAAATGAGAAGTTTTGATTGGTTTTTGAAAGTATTGAAGTTTGATAAAAAAATGTGAAGAAAAGCAAAAAAAGTGACAAAAAGGTCCCAAGGGGATTCAACCCCAGGACCGTTGGGCAAGGCAAGGCAAAGGACTTAGAGTGAGCTGGAAACCGCTGGGGCGGCAATACGTCCGTTCATATATCTCATTCCATGTTATTATATTATAAAACAAATATTTGAATTTCTGGAAAACAAGAAAACGCGCGCAATGTTCTTCCTCTTCATCCAATCTTCATCCAAACCCAGATTCTTCGTTTCTTGATGAAATTGAAAGCTATAAACATCAAACTTGCTCGAAATTTAACCAGGAACATGATGGTGGTGGTTAATTTCATTTATTTTTAGTTTTAGTTGATTAATTTTTCCAGAAACACGAAGAACCCTAATTCTTAAAAATCAATATGAAATTGTGTATGGCCATGGAATTGATCAACTGATTGAGGGTTAAGGATTAGTGAAGGTGCAGAAACAAAACGGCCAAGCGTTTTTTGAACTGTAATTCAGAAATCAAAGAGTTCGAAGTATGAGTGAGTTACCTCTTCAAACTGAAATCGAAATCCTTCTTAGAGTGTTTCCAGTTGATGTTTGACGATGGCTGGAGCACCATTGAACCTTATGGAAGGTGTTTGATCACTATGCTTGCTCTGAAATGGTCTGGAACTCTCTACCCAAGTCCAACTGCATATGCTTGATGTGAACTTCGAATTCGTGGTTAGAGGTGTTACAGGTTAGGGATGATGACTTGGATCATTCATATGAAGTGTATAGATGATGTTCAAATGAGAAAATCAAGACTAGCTTGAGCATATTATTAGTTTGGATGGTAAGGCATCATATGCAAGTTTTGAAATTTTGAAAAGAAATTCTGATTTTCAGTTGTTCTTAAGTTGATTTTAAGTTTTAAACAAGTTATATTTGATGTTTAAGACATGTTAGACACCAAGTTTCTCACAGTTTTTACAAGATTTGCAAAAATGCAAAATTCTCACTTTTGAACTATGAAACTTGAAATTCAAGAAAAGAAGAGTGAAAGCTTGTTTTGCATAGCTTTGGTGTGGTTTGAATTTGAGGAAATGATCTCTATATATAGGCCAAGGAAACTGAATGATTTGGCAAAGCTATCATTGAAGGAAACTTGCAACTTGGTTAAGAGGTCATAATGGAATCTTTTGCATTTAATGCAAAAGTTACTTCCTTAACCATGGTTAAGTTTTCTTCTTTGATCTAATCCTATCTTCAATCATTCAAACTGATATTTATTAGTTACTAGCTGCCTCTAAGTGATGACAAGGCATCTAGAAGGAGAAAATGCAAAAAATGACCTATAATTTTGAAGTATGAACTTGAAATTCATGGCTTTTGGAACTCTATGTTTCAAAATCAAAAGTATAGCTAGACAAAATGGTTTTGCAAGTTCTTGGACATTTTGGAAAGCTTGAAATAAGGGCTACAACTTTCATGTTTTGAGTTTTTTCTAATTCCAAATGGAACTTTGTGAAAAAGTGCCATGAAAGTAGGAAAAAACATGAAATTTCTAACACTTGAAACATTTTCTAAGTGTTGGAAATTTTGACTTTTTGTTGACTTTTCCATATTTCTTGATTTTTTATGATCATGATGGATCATTTGAAGTATTTTGATGATTGAAAAAGTTTTGTCTTGAAAAAGTTGACCAAAAGTCAAAGTTTGACTTTTCAGTGCAGATGAAATTTCATCAAATGATCTAGAAATTGACTGATGAAAATTGTGAACTTTTGTGATGTTTTGAATCAAAAAATTAGGTCAACATGTTGCATTGAAGATATAAAGATCAATCTTTAAGCAAAAAGGTCATTCATTGATCAGAAAGTCAGTGATTCCCTATCCTCGATAATAACCCTAATTGGTCGATTCTTGATAGATCATGAGAAAAAGTTGGGGATCTGAAGATCAACTGTTGATGATTGATTAAGATAGATCATTTGAGGTGAGTGAAAACTCAAACCCTAATTGATCATATCTTGAACAGATGAAAATTTTGAAAAAATCGTGATTTTGACTTCTAGAAGCCACACACGATTTATTCTGTTCTGAAACTATTAGTGATGCAGTGATGCATATGTGAGGTGGTATATTAGGTCAAACATTGGGGTATGACATCTGAATAAAGCGAGTTTGAAAGAAGATTTCCCACTACCTCACATTGATGTCCTGGTTGACAACACCGCTCAGCATAAGGTTTTCTCCTTCATGGATGGTTTCTCCAGTTACAATCAGATCAAGATGGCTCCTGAAGACATGGAGAAGACTACTTTCGTTACACAGTGAGGCACTTTCTGCTACAAGGGTATGCCGTTCGGACTGAAGAACGCGGGCGCCACTTATCAGCGTGCCATGGTGACATTATTTCATGACATGATTCATCACGAGATAGAGGTCTACAACGACGATATGATAGCTCGATCACAGACTGAAGAGGAACATCTTGATCATTTGCGAAAACTATTTGATAGGTTGAAGAAGTATAGACTAAGACTTAACCCCAACAAATGCACCTTTGGAGTTAGATCCGGTAAACTCTTAGGGTTTGTTGTCAGTAGTAAAGGTATTGAAGTTGACCCCACCAAGGTTAAAGCTATTCAAGAAATGCCAGCTGTAATACGGTGAACTAACTTTGAGATTTTTGTATCGCAAATGTGCGGATAGCAAGAGTCGCCACCGACTTTTCTTTTATCCAATTAAGGGAAGGTGAAAAGTACAGAAAAAGACCTTCGTTAGATTTTGAGTAAGGGAGAAGGTTATGAAAAGGGAATGTATTAGCACCCCTTTCCATCCGTAGTTATCTACGGGCTCTTAGTTTCTCTTTAGATCATTTTCAAAAAAAGTGCTTTCTGTGTGTTTGATAAAACTGTTTTGAAAAGCATTTCGCTTTGACTTTGTAATGATTCATGTAGGAATGTATACAAAGTGTTCGGAAATGTTTCATTTTGAAAAGAGTTTGAACTTTGACAAAAGTGTGAGGTGTGAAAAGTATTTTGTTTGAGCAAGCAACTAAAAGTCTTATTACCTACTCAGAATGGTCGTTTTCGTGTTATTTTACGTTCCTTTAGAATAGTGCTATCCATACCATTGGTTGGTAGGTAACCCTATTTGTTGGATGTAGAAGGGACATTCGAAGGGACATCGGATGGTCATAGAAGGCAACTTGTAGGAAGTATCCTAGCACATTCGAAGGGACTATCATCATTTTTCGTAGGCGACAATAGAGGGTCAAGATCATGTATTCGTAGGCGACATTGTGGGTCTATGATCTTTGTATCGAAGGGACTATGATGATTTGTTTTGAAGGCAACGGTGCTAGAATACCTCTACGTTCGAGGGACTTGACCATTTATTCGAAAGGCAACGAGAGTGAATACTCTAGGGGGTGCATGTGTGAAAAGAGTGTGTTAAATTCAGATATGTTATCTTGGAAAATTATGAGTGATCTATGTCCAATTTTATCTTGCCATACACACCTAATTACTAGCAGTTTATAGGGTGCAGAAAGTAAATTGCGGAAATGTAAAGTGCGGAAAGTAAATGTCCTACGCTATTACATGGCTTGTGGGCAGATACATAATATGAGTGCGGAAAATAAAAGCCATAATTAAACTATTACATCCCATAGGCAATTACATAATTGAAAAGAAAAGCAAGAAAAATCGTCTGAAACGTTACAACCTGTGAACAGATACATAATCGGAAAACGGAAGAAAATTGCATAAGAGGAAAATGTTAGTAAAATAAATGTTTTTGAATGAGGAAAAAGGTTTTGTGTTAGTAATGATATTAATATGATAAGATAAATTTTTGGTAATTTTTGGAATTGATTTGATAATTTAAAAACAATTTAAAGTCATTTAAATGATTAATTAGTAATTAAATTAAATATGCATGAAAAAATAATAATTTTTATATTAAACATAAAATAAACATTTTTCTGATGATTATGCAAAAAATAAATATTTTTGGAGTTTTTTAGATGCATGATAAAAATATTTGAAGATAAATTAAAATAGATAAAAAAATATTATGGAAAATAGAAAAGAAATAAGTTAGTTTTCAAACTTGCAAAAATGTATGGTCCTGATCAGGCTCGAACCGGTGACCTCCTGGAAACACGTCACGCTCCCTCTGCCTTAACCACTGGGCCAACGCGCACTTGGTGTCAAATAATTGAAACAGAATCGTTTTGAACGAAATTGAATCCTGGCCATTCAAATCACGCGCGAATAACATCATCTTCTTCGTTTGAATTTCTGGAAACTTAGCGTCGGCTAAGTTCGACGCTATGGCCCCTGCATATTTCAAAAACTCCATACAAGCAATATAAATGGATTGTGAGCACATGAATCGATTGCAAATTAAATTCTAAACACACTGGTGGTATTCATTTGGTCCAATTTTTCCGTTTTAAGGAAACCCTGAATTGGTTAAGAAAACCCTAACTATGGTGAATCACGTTTCAGGCCATGAAAATGCAATTGGATTGTCCAGAAAGCTTGCAACTTCAAACTAAACACAAAGCAAACATCAAAACACGTTAAAAATGCATGAATGATAGAAATCGAAATTTGAAAAAGTATGAACAAACCAAATCGTGTTTTCTCAATTCTTGATGTTTTTTAGTGTTGTAAAGGTCTGGAATGATTCCAGGGACTCCAAGGAATGTGTTTGGATGCTTAGAATTGGTTGAAACAAGCTAGAACTAGGGCTGCCACTTGCTTGAAGAGCACGGTTTTTTTGACTTAGGTTAGGGTTCTTTTGAGCAATTTTTCTGTTCTTGTTCATGTTTTATGCATTGTACATTTATAGTAGATGGATTTTGGGCTGATTTGAGGAACAAATAATGATCAATCAATGCAAAAATTATTTGATTTTGTACAAAATCAAATCTTCCTTATTTGATCCAATTTCTTGCAAAATCAATGCAAATTTCGAAATTTGCCAGCTTGTGTGAGTTACTTGGATCTCAAGAATGAGAGAAAAATCAACTTTGCATTTAATTTTGATTTTATACCTTATTTTTTAATTTAATTTGTTTTTAAATGAATAAAATCCAAATTAAATAGAAAAATAAAGACAAAATTCGTGGCATTGGGCTTGAAGGTTCCAAATAACATAAGGAACAAGTTTAAACCAAGAAAAACTAGGCCCATTTGCAAAATTTTGGATTTTTACAAGTATTTCCCTTTGTGCACTTCTTCAAAAATGCCCAACTTGTACAAGGTGTATTTTACTCAATTTTCCACAGTTTTGAGTGTTCTTGGACTTTTTAGAAAGCTCTAAGTGTCCTCTAACCAACCTCTTTGGTTTCATCTCAATTGGAGTTTCCATGCTCAATAAAACGTCAAAACAAAAAGTTGACTTTTTGTTGACTTTGAAAAGGACCTGTAATGTTTTCATCCATACCTTCCAAATGAAGCATTTTTTGAACATTCTTGTGAGACATGAAGTTGTAGAGAATTGAATTTCCTTTAAAATGAGAGGTGGTGGAAAAATTTCTGAGAAAGTGTGAAGAAGTTATGCTCAGTCAAAGTTCAGTTGACTTTTCACTGAAAAACCCTAATTTGGAAAGTTTGACTTTTGAGCAAATCTTGAGTTTTCTTGATAAATCATGATCAACCCTTGATCAAATGATGAATGTAACTTCAAAATGAGGATGTTGACCAAAAATCATGAAGTTTGACTGTATGTTGACCACAGTTGACTGTTTGTCCAATACAACTGATTTTCAACCATCTAAGCAATTGTCTGAGGAAATTTGACTTGTGAGGCTTGAAACTTGACATGGAGATTCTTTGAAGCATATGAGGAGGCATGATGACCATTGGAGATGTTGGAAATCCATCTGGATCTGAGAATTGCCAAACCCTAGTTTGGGTTGATTGTCTAGGAGAGGGTTTATCTGATCAACCCTTGAGGAATCCTTGAGTATGGATGTATAAAATGTCTTGAGAAGTAGGAGGGAAAATTTTGGGGTATGACACCAGCTCCCCGCACCGAGAAAGAAGTCAGAGGTTCCTTAGGACGATTGAATTACATTGCCAGATTCATCGCACATCTAACTGCTACTTGTGAACCAATCTTCAAGCTACTGAAGAAAGATCAAGTGGTAGAATGGAACGACGATTGCCAGATCGCTTTTGACAAAATCAAGGAGTACCTGCAGAATCCTCCTATCCTGATGCCGCCTACCGAAGGAAGACCTCTTATCATGTACTTGACAGTGTTAGAGAACTCAATGGGGTGTGTGTTGGGGCAACATGACGAGTCTGGTCGAAAAGAGTATGCAATATACTACCTTAGCAAAAAGTTTACCGACTGTGAAACAAGATACTCACAGCTTGAGAAAACTTGCAGCGCTTTGGCTTGGGCTGCTCGCCGACTAAGACAGTATATGTTGACTCACACTACCTTGTTGATTTCCAAGATGGATCCGATAAAATACATATTTGAGAAACCAGCTCTCTCCGGAAGAATAGCAAGATGGCAAATGATCTTGACCGAATACAACATCCAATATACTTCTCAGAAAGCGATCAAAGGAAGTGTAGTAGCCGATCATTTGGCTCATCAAGCCGTATATGACTATCAGTCTATGCAGTTCAATTTTCCAGACAAAGATGTTTTACTAGTCACTGATTGTGAAGAACCAGGCCCAGACGAAGGACCTGAACAAGGATCCCGATGGACCATGGTCTTTGATGGATCCTCAAACACACTTGGAAATGGCATTGGCGCCATCATTACATCCCCTGCGGGCGGACATACGCCTTTCACTGCCAGATTATGTTTCAATTTCACTACAACATGGCCGAATATGAAGCGTGCATCATGGGTATCAAAGCTGCTACTGACTTAAGAATCAAGTTCTTACAAGTGTATGGAGACTCAGCTTTAGTGATCAGTCAGATTAAAGGCGAGTGGGATACGAAGCATCCGAATCTCATCCCGTATCGAGAGCATGTTTTGAGTTTGATCCCCTACTTCGAAGAGATCACTTTCAATCACATTCCATGAGAAGAGAATCAGTTGGCAGACGCATTGGCTACTATGTCATCTATGTTCAAGGTCAGATGGGACAACGAGGCTCCCCAGATCATCATTGAGAAGTTTGATGAACCAACATATTGTTATGAGCTTGATACAGAAGAGAAACCTTGGTACTATGACGTGAAGAGGTATCTTGAGACTCATGAATATCCCGCAGGGGCATCTGTCAATGATAAGAAGTTTTTGAGAAGGTTCGCATCCAAATTCTTCCTCAGCAACGATATCTTATACAAGCGCAACTATGACTTATGCTTACTCCGCTGTGTGGATCAGAAAACAGCGGAACATATCATGGAAGAGTTACACGAAGTCGCATTCGGTACCCACTCCAGTGGACATACCATGGCTAAGAAGATTTTGAGAACAGGTCACTATTGGTCCACCATAGAAGCTGATTGTCACCGCTATGCTCGATCTTGTCACAAATGTCAGATTTATGCAGACAAAGTGCACGTACTTCCAGTACCTCTGAATGTTCTAACAGCTCCTTGGCCTTTTGCAATGTGGGGCATTGACATGATCGGAGAAATCAAGCCCACAGCTTCCAACGGACATCGTTTTATCCCTGTGGCGGTTGACTATTTCACCAAGTGGGTAGAAGCAGCCTCGTTTGCATCTGTTACCAAGAATATTGTGGCTCGTTTCATCAAGCATAATCTTATCTGTCGGTATGGCACTCCTGAAAAGAATATCACAGATAATGGCTCTAATCTCAACTATAAGATGATCATCGAACTCTGCACGCAGTTCAAGATCAAGCATCACAACTCTTCTCCTTATCGGGCTAAGATGAATGGCGCTGTGGAAGCCGCCAACAAGAACATTAAGAAGATTATACAGAAGATGACAGTGACTTACAAAGATTGGCATGAGATGTTGCCATTTTCTCTCCATGGTTATCGCACTACAACACGAACATCAACAGGGGCAACCCCCTTCTCTCTTGTATACGGTATGGAAGCAGTCCTACCAATTGAGGTTCAGATACCCTCAACCAGAGTCCTCCAGGACTCAGAGTTAAGCGAAGACGATTGGATTCAGACTCGCTTTGATCAGATAAACTTGATTGATGAGAAACGACTCGCATCCATCTACGATGGATAGATCTATCAGAAACGAATTATCACAGCATTTAACAAGAAGGTCAAGCACCGAGTATACCAAGTCGGTGATCTAGTAGTCAAGCGCATCATTCTTCCACAAGGTGATCCTAGGGGCAAATGGACTCCCACCTATGAGGGACCTTTTGTAGTAAAGAAAGTATTTTCCGGCGGAGCTATGATACTTAGCACCATGGATGGTGAAGACTTCCCACCACGAGCGAGACATAGTCAAAAAACTACGCCATAAAGAGACCCACTAGGTCGTGGCCTGAAGCAAAAATAAGGGCATCTGGCGAACCAAAGGGTTCGGGCAAAGTTAAGGATATATATACAAGACATGTACACCCGGCAAGTCGAAAACCTGAAAAGGCGGCTTGGGCAAAAAAGGGTATCCCGGTAGACTAAAAACCCAAAAGGGCGGTCTAGGCAAAAGTTAGGGATTTAAGCGTACGACTATGTCTCGTCCAAATCATCTATCTACAGACTACTATCAGCATCCAAGGTTCAAATGGCGAAAATTAATTCACTCACTTTCTACTGACAGCAAGGAGATGAGATAGTTGAAATATATGAGTACTAGCATAGGTGGAACTTAACGAGATTGTTTCCGCATAGCTTTTTACTTTTCTTGTGTACCAACTACTTGGCCATACGCCACATTTCAAATTAATACAAGTTCTTTCCTCTTACAATTTTCACTATTGTTGCTTGCATAAAGTCCAACGTTTGCTTTGAATGATTATATGCATCTGACAATAAAAATCTATTTACAAACATGCGAGAACTGAACGAACAAGGATAATTACTACAGGCCCTAGGAATTGAGATGACGACGAAAGTCACCAATACGTTCCCCTGCAGAGTACAATCCCCATAGAGGTGTCACTCACTACAAACTCCCCCCAGTGGAGCACAAATTTTCCTCCACTAGTCCCGACATTCCAAGCTTCATCACGTTAGTCCCCGAGCAGTGATCCCAATAAAACTAAGCCATGTTACATCAGTCTCCAAGCAGTAACGATTCATCACTAGCAGAGGTATCCCCAACAAAATATCTCTCATCAATCATCACCTCCCCGGCAGTAGCAGTATCCAGACTCAAGACATGGTCAGATAGTGCATCGGAGGAAACATACACCTTTTATTCCCCAGCCAGAGATTTCGACGGGCTTCAAATCCTTCTAACCCGGTCTCCCAGCAACCATCAAATGCTCTCCAGCAGGATCTATGCGCAAGATCCCCAGTAGAGCGCCTCCTAATCTTTCCCCGACAGGGTCTACACACAAGATCCTCGCCAGTGTACCCCTTGATCTCTACTATCCTCAACAATATCCAGGCTCAAGACTTGGTCAGATAGTACATCGGAGGAATCAAGGATATCTTTTTCTCTTTCAAAAGCAGGGTTTCCATTCGCTTCGTTCCCAAGCAGAAGCCAAGAATCCCCAAGCGAAGCATTCACATCTTCTTCAAGATGGATATGTTTTAAAATACCACAACATCTATCATTCATACATTACTCATAAAAGTCATAATTTATGCATATGTCATTCATACACATTACATCATGCATCATAATCTGCATAAGACTAACGATATTCTATCAAAGTTTCTTTTGTTATTCCCAAACAGGTGAAAATCACTTTTGAAACGATAGGTCCAGGATTAATGCCGAAGCGGACGGAAACCCTATCGAGCGACCGCAAGTTGTCCTCGACAACAAGATCCAGGAGTAACACCCGAAGCCAAACGGGAAACCCTATTCGAACAATCACAAGTTATCCTCCGATAACAGGCATTGGATCGATACCCGAAGCACAACAAGGAAGATGTCCATATTTTGCAGACTATTATCCTCTCAGAGTAATCAAGACGAAGATTTGTTCTGAATCTCTCTTATTATCAACAGCAACTATGAAGTCTAGCGTACGACTCAGTTGCCTTGGATGGCATCTTAAGCCCATCTCCGATTATTTGTCGACATCTCTCCGCTTTCAGAATGCTGCATATTTGGTTAAAAAACCAATACAAACCAATAACTTCATTCAAAGATGAGCACGAAGTCTAATGTACGACTCCCTCCGGATGGCATCTTAAGCCCATCTCCATGCTCCCTTCTATTTTCAAGAATACCTGCCGAGCCTAGCGTACGGTTCACTCCCTAACATCAATCTTTCCCAAATGGCATCTTAAGCCCATCTCCGACGAATCTCCTATTCATACGACATTCTTGAGTCTAGCGTACGACTCATTTCCCAGTGAAATCTCCAGCTTCTCCAAATGGCATCTGTAAGCCCATTCCCGCATCATCAGCCAACAGCGAGTGCAAATTTTCAAGTGTACTCAAGTGTTCAATCATCTTCTACCTCCAGGTCACGAATGGAACGCATGCCAATCTAACCCTTCCAGTACAAGAAGATTGAACAGGGGCAGCTGTCATACCCCAAAGTTTTCCCTCTTCTCAAAACATTTCATACATCCATACTCAAGGATTCCTCAAGGGTTGATCAGACAAACCCTCTCCTAAACAATCAACCTAAACTAGGGTTTGGTGATTCTCAGATCAAGATGGACTTCCAACATCTCCAATGGTCATCATGCCTCCTCATGTGCTTCAAATATTCTCCATGTCAAGTTTCAAGCCTCACAAGTCAAGTTTCCTCAGACAATTGCTCAGATGGTTGAAAATCAGTTGTATTGGACAAAAAGTCAACTGTGGTCAACATACAGTCAAACTTCCTGATTGTTGGTCAACATCCTCATTTTTAAGTCACATTTATCATTTGATCAAGGGTTTATCATGATTCATCAAGAAAACTCAAGATTTGCCCAAAAGTCAAACTTTCCAAATTAGGGTTTTTTAATGAAAAGTCAACTGAACTTTGACTGAGCATAACCCAACAATATCCGGTTACTATTATAGGACAGGATGAACCAACTCAAACTTTTGGTGGGGTAATCACCTATACCTCTTGCAAGCCTTAAACCTAGGCTCATTGTGTGAATTGCTTGTGTGTGCTAAACATGACATCATGACATCATTCGCATTGCATATCATTTCTAACTATTTCAAGGACCTAGGGATTTATCTTTGCTCTGTTTTGTAGGGATTATGGCTTCTAGAAAGACTATCCGAATCAACTTCATGGGTATACCTTCTCAGCTCAAAGAATTGGTTTCAGAAATTCCTGATCATGCCCAGTTCATCAAAAGGCATGGTTGTCTACTTGACTTGGTTATCTCCGGTTTTGAAGAAGATATGATGCATGTCCTATTCCAGTTCTTTGACCCCGAAACACCATTGCTTTACATTCCCAGATTATCAGTTGGTTCCTACCTTGGAAGAGTTCTCTAAGCTACTTGGGGTACCTATTCTTGACCAAATGCCATTCACCGGTTTAGAAAAGGTTCCTAAGTTCGAAGACATCGCGTCCGCTTTACATCTTAAGCGCTCAGACATTGAAGCCAATTGGGAAACTAGAAGTGGAGTTAAGGGTTTACTTGCTAAGTTCTTGATAAAGAAAGCCCGAGAATTCCTCAAGGTTATGAGTTTCCATGCATTCGAAGACATTGTAGCCCTGTTAATCTATGGTTTGGTTCTGTTCCCTAACTTGGATCAATTCATAGATGTCAACACCATCAAGTTGTTCCTTACCCGCAATCCAGTGCCTCATTACTTGGAGACATTCTACATTCTCTCCACACTTGTACTGCTAAAAGACAAGGAACTCTTATGTGTTGTATACTGTTACTTTCCAGGTTGTTTATTTCGCACCTTCCTCCATCAGTATTGAAGAACGAACAAAGGTTGAGATGGTCTCAAAGGTTAATGTCACTCTCTCATTCAGATATCCGTTGGAATCTTTTCTCTCAAAAGGACTTCACATTCATTGAGCGTTGTGGAGAATTCCCTAATGTACCACTCCTTGGAATAAGGAGAGGTATTACTTACAACCCTTCTTTAGCTCTACGTCAGTTTGGTTTTGCTCGAAGAGATGGTCCGCATGATATGCTTCTCCAAGATGTTGTGTTCGACTACAACCACGATCTCCAGAATTACCGACGAAGGTTTATACACGCTTGGGGCATGGTAAAGAAGACTGATACCAAGAATTTGGGGCACCAAAACTCCATTCCTTGGGAACCTTACCTCAAATGGGTGCGAGCTCGAGCTCAAAACCTCATGATGCCTTTCACGCCTGTTTTACCAGTAATTATGGAACCTGTTGCTATAGGTGACGTACCCTATACTGTCCTTCATCCCGACATGCCTACTGATTTTGATGACTTGAAGAGATCCTGGATTCGGCTTAAAGAAGAGAGGGATACCTTTGAAGCTCAGTGTTACGCCAGTGAGAAGAAGGTACTAGAGGTGACCAAGCTACTTCACGAGGAGCGAAACATCAACGCCTACCTTGGCACCAAGAGGAAGCGCCCATGGGAGACTTAGAGCATTAGGATTTATATGTTTTCTTTTATTTGTTTTGAACTATCTTTTGTACTTAAAAAGAAAAAAAAGAATAAAAAGAGTACTAATAAATGTTTGTTCATTGCTTGTCTAACAAATTTAAATCTCTAAGGTCCTTGAAAACATTGCATTGCATCCGCATAAACATCGCATAGCATAGCATAACATTGCATCACAGGTACATTGAAGATTAGTTTTCTTATTCTCTCGCTATTTATTTCAGAAGAAATGGCTCTTGAACAGTCCGTCAAAGATCTTCAGGCTCAGAATGCTCAGTTTCAGCAGATGTTCACTAGCTTGGTCCAAGGCCAAGAAGATCTGAAGAAGCTCATCAACAGAAAGAAGAAGGTTGTTGGTCTCCTCAACATGGGCAGACGCTACAAAGGTGGTCCTAAGAGGGTCAGTCGGATTGAGCTCTCAGAAGGATGTTTCAAGAAGGAGGATGAGCAAAGTAACAAGGGTGATGGTAAAGGCAGTCAGCCTGAGCTTGAGAAGAACTATGATGATGGCCAATACTCTGATGAGGATGACAAGTACAAACAACTTGAAGACCGTCTGAATGCAGTGGAAATCCTGAAGTTGTCAGGACTGAATTTTGATGATCTGAGTCTTGTCCCTGGTGTTGTGATTCCTCCCAAGTTCAAAGTTCCAACTTTTGCTAAGTATGACGGCATGTCTTGCCCTAAGCTGCATTTGAAATCCTATGTCCAGAAGATCAATCCCCATGAGAAAGTTGTGGATGCCTATTTTCAAGAGAGTTTGTCCGGAACCCAGTTGGAATGGTACTATCAGCTAGAGAATGACCGTATCCGTACTTGGAGTGACTTAGCTGATGCTTTCTACAGACAGTATGAGTACAATGCTGAATTGACACCCACTCGCATGTGTCATACCCCAAAATTTGCCCTTCATACATCCATGCTCAAGGATTCCTCAAGAGTTGATCAGACAAACTCTCTCCTAGACAATCAACCCAAACTAGGGTTTGGTATCTCTCAGGTCAAGATGGGCTTCCAACATCTCCAATGGTCTTCATGCCTCCTCATATGCTTCAAAGATTCTCCATGTCAAGTTTCAAGCTTCACAGATCAAGTTTCCTCAGACAATTGCTCAGATGGTTGAAAATCGGTTATTGGACAAAAGTCAGCTGTGATCAACATACGGTCAAACTTCATAATTTTTGGTCAACATCCTTATTTTGAAGTTACATTCATCATTTGATCAAGGGTTGATCATGATTCATCAAGAAAACTCAAGATTTGCTCAAAAGTCAAACTTTCTAAATTAGGGTTTCTAGGTGAAAAGTCAATGAACTTTGGTGATCATAACTTTCTCATACTTTCTCGGTTTTTCCACCACCTCTTGTTTTGAAGGAAATTCAATTCTCTACAACTTCATGTCTCACAAGAATGTCCAAAAAATGCTTCATTTGAGAGGTATGGCTCAAAACATTACAGGTCATTTTCAAAGTCAACAAAAAGTCAACTTTTTGTTTTGAAGATATATTGAGCATGGAAACTCCAATTGAGATGAGACCAAAAAGGTTGGTTAGAGGACTCTTAGAGCTTTCCAAAAAGTCCAAGAACACTCAAAAATGTGAAACATTGAGCAAGATACACCATTCACAAGTTGGGCAATTTTGAAGGAATGCACAAAGAGAGATACTTCTAAAAATCAAATTTTTTGCAAATGGGCTTGCTTTTCTTCATCCAAACTTATTCCTCTTACAATTAGGAATATCCAAGCCCAATGCCACAATTTTATTTTATTTTCTATTTTATTTGGAATTTATTCATTTAAATACAAATTAAATTTAAAAATAAAGTATAAAATCAAAATTAATTGCAAAATTGATTTTTATTCCGTCCTTGAGACTCAAGCAACTCACAAAGGCCAGCAAATTTCGAAATTTAATCAATATGGCAAGATTGGATTGAAAATTAATCAAATTTTGAAAATTTGATTTTGTACAAAAATCAAATTTGATTTGCTTTGAATGTTGATTGATTCTCTTCCAAAACCATTCCAAATCCATCCAGTATAAATGTATGATGCATACCTATCAAGAGAGAACGAAAAAATTGCCCTAAGAACCCTAACCTAGAACTCAAAAATCCGTGGCATACAAGCTATTGGCAATCATTGATCCAGCCGGTTTCAATTGATTTTGAGGATTCCATTGCATTCCTTGAGTTGTCCTGAGTCGATCCAGATCCTTACTTTGCCAAAAACCATCCAGAATCGTGAAATCCGAAATCGGTTTGTTCTTGAAAAATCCAAAATCGTATTTTAATTTTCATGCATATTTAACATGTTTTGTGTTTGTTTTTGTGATTAGTAGGAAGATTGCAAGCTTTCTGGGTACTTTAATTGCATTTTCATGGCCGGAAACTCGAGATGCCATAGTTAGGGTTCTTGAGCACGTTTTAGGGTTTCACGAAATAGGAAAAATTGGACCATAAGACCTATACCAATGTGTTCGAAATGATCTCAAGAATCGAACCATGCCTTCAAAATTCATTTATATTATGTATTCTGGATTTTTGATGTTTGCCAGGGACTTAGCGTCGGCGATGTATTTGGATTTTCAAATATTTGAAAGGAAGAAGATGAAGTCGCGAGCGAGAGAATCGAGGGCGTGTTTGATCCCTCCTCCGTTCCAAACAGGCTTGCACACTTGGCTTAGTTGGTTAAGGCGTTCACTATTCAGAGATGCTCTCACATGTCTCCAGTTCAAACCATACCAGGACCGGTTTTGTTTTCTTTTTCACAAACTTCAAACTTTTCATATTTTCATATTATTTTAATATTTTGCATTATTTTAATTTCTTTTCATAATTTTATTTCTGCATTTAAAAATCATCAAAAATAATTTTTCTTTTTACATTATTTTCATAAAATCTTTATTTAATTTATAAAATTAAAAAATATAATTTTGCATGCATATTTATTTTTATTCATAATTTTGCATTTAAATCACTTTTAATTCATTTTTAATTATTAAAATGCAACCAAAAAAATCCCAAAAATTTATTTTAGCATATTTATATTATTTCCAGCATGGCATATTTTTCTTATTTTTAAATTTACATTTTTCTAACAATTTTTCTCCTGTTCGATTCATCTCGTATTTTCCGATTTCTCATTCTCTTACAGGTTGATCCGATTCAGACGATTCTTTCTTTATCATTTTATTTTTCTAATAATGTAACTGTCTATGGGATGTAATAGTTTAAATTAGGACTTTATCTTCCGCATTTTAAATTATGTACCTGCCCCAAAGCCATGTAATAGCGTAGGATTTACCTTTCCGCATCTTTACATTCCGCACTTTAATTTCCGCACCCTATAAATTGCTAGTAACTAGGCGTGTATGGAAAGATAATAACGAACATAGCCCACTAATTTGCAAGATAAAATACTTGAATTCAACACACTTTTCACACATGCACCCCCTAGAGTATTCTCTCTCGTTGCCTTTCAAATAAATGGTCAAGTCCCTCGAACGTAGAGGTATTCTAGCACCGTTGCCTACAAAAAAATCATCATAGTCCCTTCGATACAAAGATCATAGACCCATGATGTCGCCTACAAATACATGATCTTGACCCTCGATTGTCGCCTGCGAAAAATGATGATAGTCCCTTCGAATGTGCTAGGACACTTCCTACAAGTTGCCTTCTATGACCATCCGATGTCCCTTGAATGTCCCTTACATCCAACGAATGGAGTTACCTACCAACTAATGGTATGGCTAGCGCTATTCTAAAGGAGCGTAGAAGCAACGACCAATTAAGTGGGTAATAAGTCTTTTAGTTGCTTGCTCTAAACCAAATGCTTTTCACACCACACACTCTTTTTCAAAGTTCAAATTCTTTTCAAAACGAAACATTTCCAAACACTTTGTATACATTCCTACATGAATCATTACAAAGTCAAAGCGAAATGCCTTTTCAAAACATTTTTTTGTCAAACACGCAGAAAGCATAATTTTTTAAGGTGATCTAGAGCAACTAAGAGCCCGTAGAATAAACTGCGGATGAAAAGGGGTGCTAATACCTTCCCTTTTCATAACCTTATCCCTTACTCAGAATCTAACCGAAGGTCTTTTTCTGTACTTTTACCTTCCCTTAATTGGATAAAAATAAAAGTCGGTGGCGACTCTTGCTATCCGCACATTTGCGATACAAAAATCCACAAAGTCAGTTCACCGTGTTACAGAACTGGCGACTCTGCTGGGGAGTAAATTCTAAAGAGAGAATTGCCTTAGGGATTTCTAGATCATTTTAACCGCTTTCTGTTTGATTTGATTGCTTTATCTTTAAGGGGTTGCTTGGGTATTATATTTGTGGGGATCCTACACGGATCGGGTTTCCTTTTAGGTAAGTAGCAATAAATCATCGCGACCGCTGTATAACTAAGCGGTCAACATGATGGCTACGTTAGCGTGACACTTTGGTTGTCCGATACTCTTCATTCCCAAGTTGAAGATAGTATTTGGCTTGCGTGGTGTCATCAGCTAACTAAACTTTTAGAACCATAATTGACCCATCTTGGCAATTAGAAGGTAGTGAGATGGCCGGCTTTGGTGCAGACTAAGGTTGGTTGATACTCGATACTACGCTCATTGAGATCAGACTTTTGGGATATTTTCGATCGACCACTTGGCAGTCGTATTGAAATAAACTCCTCTGAAAGATCAATGATATGAGATTCCTAGAACCCGGTTACTATTATAGGACAGGATGAACCAACTCAAACTTTTGGTAGGGTAATCACCTATACCTCTTGCAAGCCTTAAACCTAGGCTCATTGTGTGATTTTTTTGTGTGTGCTAAACATGACATCATGACATCATTCGCATTGCATATAATTTCTAACTATTTCAAGGACCTAGGGATTTATCTTTGCTCTGTTTTGTAGGGATTATGGCTTCTAGAAAGACTATCCGAATCAACTTCTAGGGTATACCTTCTCGACTCAAAGAATTGGTTTGAAATTCCGACCATGCTCGATTCATCAAAAGACATGGTTATCTGCTTGATTTGGTTATCTCGGTTTTGAAGAAGATATGATGCATGTCCTATTCGGTTCTTTGATCAAAACACCATTGCTTTACATTCCCAGTTATCGGTTGGTTCCTACCTTGGAAGAGTTCTCTAAGCTACTTGGGATACCTATTCTTGACCAAATGCCATTCACGGTCTAGAAAAAGTTCCTAAATGCGAAGACATCGCATCGCTTTACATCTTAAGCGCTCGGACATTGAAGCCAATTGGGAAACGAAGTGGAGTTAAGGGTTTACTTTCCAAATTCCTAATTAAGAAAGCAGAGAATTCCTCAAAGTTATGAGTTTCCATGCATTCGAAGACATTGTGGCCTTGCTAATTTATGGTTTGGTTCTATTCCTAACTCGGATCAATTCATAGATATCAATGCCATCAAATTGTTTCTTACCGCAATCCGATGCCTACTTTACTTGGAGACATTCTACATTCTCTCCACTCGTACTACAAGAGACAAGGAACTCGATGTGTTGTATACCGTTACTTTCAAGGTGGTTTATTTGCACCTTCCTCCATCAATTTTGAAGAATGAACAAAGGTTGAGATGGTCTCAAAGATTGATGTCACTCTCTCATTCAGATATCCGTTGGAGTCTTTTCTCTCAAAAGGACTTCACATTCATCGAGCGTTGCGGAGAATTCCCTAATGTACCGCTACTTGGTATAAGGGGAGGTATTACTTACAACCCTTCTCTAGCTCTACGTCAGTTTGGTTTTGCTCGAAAAGATGGTCCACATGATATGCTTCTCCAAGATGTTGTGTTCGACTACAACCACGATCTCTAGAATTACCGACGAAGGTTCATACACGCTTGGGGCATGGTAAAGAAGGCGATACCAAGACTTTGGGGCACCAAATCCCATTCCTTGGGAACCTTACCTCAAATGGGTGCGAGCTCGAGCTCAAAACCTCATGATGCCATTCACGCTTTCTACGGTAATTATGGAACTGTTGCTATAGGTGGCGTACCCTATCTTGTTCTCCATCGACATGCCTCACGATTTTGAAGACTTAAAGAGATCCTGGATTCAGCTTAAAGAAGAAAGGGATACCTTTGAAGCTCAGTGTTATGCAAGTGAGAAGAAAGTGCTAGAGTTGACCAAGCTACTTCACGAAGAGCGAAGCATCAACACCTACCTCGGCACCAAGAGGAAGCGCCCATGGGAGACTTAGAGCTTTAGGATTTTTATGCTTTTCTTTTATTGTTTTGAACTATCTCTTGTACTTAAAAAGAAAAAAGAATAATAAGAAGAGTACTAATAAATGTTTGTTCATTGCTTGTTTAACAAATTTAAATCTCTAAGGTCCTTGAAAACATTGCATTGCATTCACATAAACATCACATAGCATAGCATAGCATAACATTGCATCACAGGTACATTGGAGATTGGTTTTCTCATTTGCTCGCTATTTATTTTAGCAGAAATGGCTCTTGAACAGACTGTCAAAGATCTCCAAGCTCAGAATGCTCGGTTTATGAGATGTTCTGACTTGGTCCAAGGCCAAGAGGATCGAAGAAACTCATCAACGAAGAAGAAGGTTGTTGGTCTCCTCAACATGGGCGGCCGCTACAAAGGTGGTCCTAAGAGGGTCAGTCGGATAGAGCTCTCTGAAGGAAGTGTCAAGACTGAGGGGAGTGTCAAGGGTGATGACGAAGGCCGCCAGCATGAGCCTGAAAAAGATTATGATGATGGCCAATACTCTGATGAAGATGACAAGTACAAGCAACTTGAAGATCGTCGAATCTTTGTGGAAAACACGAAGATGTCCGGGCTGAATTTTGATGATCTGAGTCTTGTCCCTGGTGTTGTGATTCCTCCCAAGTTCAAAGTTCCAACTTTTGCCAAATATGATGGCATTTCTTGACCTAAGATGCATTTGAAGTCCTATGTTCAGAAGATCAATCCCCACACTGATGACAGAAAATTGTGGATGCACTATTTTCAAGAGAGTTTGTCCGGAACTCAATTGGAGTGGTATTATCAGCTAGAGAATGACCGTATCCGTACTTGGAGTGACTTAGCAGATGCTTTCTACAGACAGTATGAGTACAATGTTGAATTGACACCTACTCGCATGCAAATACAGAGCATGTCTATGGGTCGCGATGAGAAGTTCAAAGAGTATGCTCAGAAATGGAGAGATTTAGCAGGCAGAGTTCAGCCACCCTTATCCAATAGGGAGTTGGTTGATATGTTCATGGGAACACTGACAGGCCCATTCTTCAATCATCTGATTGGAAATTCTTCATTGGATTCACCGAGTTGATATTGATGGCGTATTTGGTATCAAAAGTGGGAAGATTCATGTAGAGTCATCTTCAAATGCTGCGAAGAGATCTTTTGGTGGTAAGAAGGAAACTAATGCTGTGTATGGTCAGAAAAGCCGAGCCAAGACCGACTGCGCTCAATCTGCGGGGGCGGTTGTGATCTCAATCCTACATCGGCACAACCTCGGTGAGACAGCGCAGCGTAGCAGCGCCACGAGGCAGTTCTGAAGATCAACATGCCATTGTCGCAAGCCTGCAACACATGTTGAAAGCGGTGATTACCTTGAGGATCCTCCTCAAAACATCAACACTTCCTCTCCGAGATACAATCCTAATGCTAAGTGTGCTTACCATTCCAATAGCCGGGACATAATCTTGATGATTGTTGGGCTCTGAAGAACAAGATTCAAGATATGATTGAAGCTAAGCAGATTGAGTTTGACCCTCCTGTTGAGACTCTGAATGTGATCAACGCGCCTATGCCTAACCATGACAAGAGTTCCAATGTTGTTGGTGATGATACTTATGTTTTTAACATAGATGACTTGACCATTCCTCTGATGACTATTAAGAAGAATTTACTGCAAGCCGGTGTCAATCCAGGATGCCCAGAGGACTATCGTTGGTGCCCATCTGCATCCGATGGTTGTGCTTGGTTGAGAAGACGTGTTCAATGCATGATGAATAACCGTGAGATACTATTCCTAAAACCACCTGTGCAGAAGCTGTGTGAAGATATGTCTAAGCTGAAGATCGAGGATGTGAATGAAACCACACCACCTATGTGGGATACCTTGGGGCAGCGAAGTGGCAAGTATGATTACATGGTGAAATACACTGTCCCTGAAAGTTATAAGATTCCTATTGAAGATGTTAAAGCAACCGGATGGGGTGTCGATTTCCCAGAAGACTATGCTGATGTTAACACTATAAAGATTTCCTCTGCTGATCCTGTGCCTAGAGTGGCACCTCTCATTATTACTTCTCCCAGACCAGTCCCATATTCCTCTAACAAAGCTATTCCTTGGAACTATGGAGCTGATGTTTACTATCATGGCGTCAAGCAAGACCCTCTGACCATTGAAGATCTTACCATTGAAGCTACCATTCCTGACATTGACAACGTCACCGGATCAAGTAAGGTGACCCGAACCAAAAGGGTTTTCTCTCCAGAAATCTCTCCTCCAAAAGACACTGCGACTCCAGCTCGCATTCCAGCTATTCAATCCACTCCCCAAGCTAGAGGGAAAGAACCAGTGACTCATCCTGCTCAACCAGAAGTACCAAAGGAAGTTACTGAAGACACCTCCAAAGGAGAAATGGAGGAAATTCTGAAGATTATCAAGAAGAGTGACTACAATGTTGTGGAACAGTTGGGACAGACTCCGTCCAAGATTTCCATGCTTGCTCTGCTCTTGTGCTCCGAGGCTCATGCTAACGCCTTGGTGAAATTTCTGAAGAATGCTCACGTGCATGAACACTACCAGCGACTAGTTGAAGTTTGTATTGCTAGCTTTGGTGCCAACAACGGCCTAGACTTCTCGATCTTGATTTGACTCTTCTTAGGAAGGAAACACAACAAAGCCTTGCACATCTCATTGAATGCAAGGGTACTACCTTATCTCATGTTTTGGTGGATCTGGGTTACGCTCGAATATCCTTCGAAGGCGCTTTTGATCGGCTTGATGTCGAAGGGTTGGTTACGAGACCAGTGACATTATTGTGAGAGCTTTTGATGGTTCAAGCGAACAATACTTGGAGAGCTCACTCTGCTGTTAAAGTCGGTTCCGGACTTTTAACTCTACTTTCTTTGTCATGGACATCATCCGACTTATTCTTGCCTACTCGGGCCCTTGGATACATGGGGCGGCGTTATTACCTCTACCTTGCATCGAGCTGAAGTACCGGTGAAAGGAAGGTTGTCACAGTATGTGGTGAAGAAGAATATATGGTCAGTCATCTACAGTCATTCCGATACCTTGAGATGGAAGGTGAATTCTTTGAGACTCCCTGTCAAGCTTTTGAAACAATGCCTAGAGTCATGCCTGTTGACTCCCCTGTCACTCCTGAAGTTACACAAGTTCCGCCTAGGATGGCCTCGTTGAAGGATGCTCAAGCTGCTGTTGAAGAAGGTAGTACTATTTGGGGACAACTCCCTAATCTTCCTTTCAAATTTGACAAGACTGGTTTAGGCTTCACCATCAAGGGTTAGAAGATGATGCTTGTGAGCGTGCGGCCAACTTTCTTTCGCATCGGCCAGTGGAATCATCTGTAGAAGACAACGACAACGACTTCGACATCGGCAAGTGGATCTTCCAACTCGGATCATGGGCTCGACAATTGGAAGGCGAAGGCGTCATACCAATCTCCTTTAGTCGGGAGTAATTGCTCTTGTTTTGTTTTGCTTTTCGTATTTCTTTATGTTTTGAACAATAAACTCTAAAGCCTAGTGCCTTGCCCGGGTCATCATGGCTCGTTTGCGAGGTTTTATCTGTCGTTTGCGTATTTTCATTCAATAAATCGTTGGACTTTTGCATTCAATTGTTTGTTTCTTTCTTTACTTTATCACCCTTCAAAAGCTATGTGTTTCTTACACACCCGTGATACAACTGAGAATCACTCCGAATCTCGTTAATAACACTATGCTAGTGCTAAATATGACTTGATAATCCGATCTACCAAGCCGAAGCGAAAGTGAGAAAGATTGTGAAGTGCCGGAGAACTTGCCTTGCTACAGCAAGAAGGCGAGTTATCTGACCACACGAAGAGCAGTTGAGGTTGTGAATTTGGAGTCTTGTGAAGGCAGAAAAGAGATCAAGATAGGAGGCGGGTGTTGAGAGCAGTGTTAAAGAAAGATTGGTACAGATGCTACGAGACTATATTGAGGTTTTGCTTGGTCATACGAGGACATGCGGGCTTGGACATTGATATTGTGGTACACGATTGCAAAGAAGGTTTTCTCGGTGAAAGCAGAAGGTTAAATCGCATCGTCACGAGATGTCGAGAGAAAATCAAAGCGAAGTTATAAACAGTTCAACGCGGGTTCTTAGCATCACCTCTTATCCCGATGGGTTGCAAATGTGGTACTCGTGCCAAGAAGGATGGCAAAATACGAATGTGTGTGGATTCTGAGATCGAACAAAGCAAGTCCGAAAGAGGATTTTCCACTCCCTCATATTGATGTTACGGTTGACAACACTCGGCATAAGGTTTTCTCCTTCATGGATGGTTTCTCCGGTTACAATCGGATCAAAATGGCTCACGAAGACATGGAAGACTACTTTTGTTACGGTGGGGCACTTTCGCTACAAGGTTATGCCGTTTGAATTTGAAGAGCGGAGCCACTTATCGTGCCATGGTGACATTATTTCATGACATGATTCATCACGAGATAGAGGTCTACGTCGACGACATGATAGCTCGATCACAGACAGAAGAAGAACATCTTGATCATTTGCAGAAACTGTTTGATAGGTTGAAGAAGTACAAACTGAGACTTAATCCCAAAAAGTGCACCTTTGGAGTTAGATCCGGAAAACTCTTAGGGTTTGTTGTCAGCGGAAAAGGTATTGAAGTGGACCCAGCCAAGGTTAAAGCTATTCAAGAGATGCCAGCTCCCCTCACCGAGAAGGAAATCAGAGGTTTCTTGGGACGTTTGAATTACATTGCCAGATTCATTGCACATTTAACTGCTACTTGTGAGCCAATCTTCAAGTTGCTAAAGAAAGATCAAGTGGTAGAATGGAACGACGATTGCGAGATCACTTTTGACAAAATCAAGGAGTACCTACAGAATCCTCCCATCCTGATGCCGCCTGCCGAAGGAAGACCTCTTATCATGTCTTTGACAATGTTGGAGAACTCAATGGGGTGTGTATTGGGGCAACATGACGAGTCTGGTCGAAAAGCGCATGCAATATACTACCTTAGCAAAAGTTTACCGGTGTGAAACAAGATACTCACTGAGAAAACTTGCAGCGCTTTTTGGGCTGCTCGCCGACTAAGGCGAGTATATGTTGACTCACACTACCTTGTTGATTTCAAGATGGATCCGATAAAATACATATTTGAGAAACCAGCTCTCTCCGGAAGAATAGCAAGATGGCAAATGATCCTGACCGAATATGACATCCAGTACACTTCTCATAAAGCAATCAAAGGAAGTGTAGTACCCGATCACTTGGCTCATGAAGCCGTAGATGACTATCAGTCTATGCGGTTAATTTCGAGATGAAGATGTTTTACTAATTCAGATTGCGAAGAGGCCAGACGACGAAGGACGAACAAGGATCCCGATGGACCATGGTCTTTGATGGAGCCTCAAGCGCACTTGGCAATGGCATTGGCGCCATCATTACATCCCTGCGGACATCGCCTTTCACCGTCAGACTTTGTTTCAGTTGCACCAACAACATGGCTGAATACGAAGCGTGCATCATGGGTATTAAAGCTGCTATTGACTTAAGAATCAAGTTCTTGCAAGTGTATGGAGACTCGACTTTAGTGATCGGTTAGATAAAGGCGAGTGGGATCGAAGCATCCGAATCTCATTCCATATCGAGGCGTGTTACGAGTTTGATCCCTACTTGAAGAGATCACTTTCAATCACATTCCACGAGAAGAGAATCGGTTGGCGGCGCATTGGCTACTATGTCGTCTATGTTCAAGGTTAGATGGGACAACGAGGCTCCCGGATCATCATTGAGAAGTTCGGCGACCGGTATTGTTATGAGCTTGCGGAAGAAACCTTGTACTATGGCGTGAAGAGGTATCTTGAGACTCGGGAATATCCAGAGGCATCATCAATGATAAGAAGTTCATGAAGCTTTGCATCCAAATTCTTCCTCGATGCGACATCTTATACAAGCGCAACCACGACTTGTGCTTACTCATTGTGTAGACGAGCGGCAATGCGTATCATGGAAGAGTTACGAAGGCGCATTTGGTACCACTCGGTGGACACACCATGGCTAAGAAGATTTTAGAACGAGGTTACTATTGGTCCACCAAGGCGATTGTCACCGCTTCGCTCGATCTTGTCACAAATGCGGATATATCGAGACAAAGTGCACGTACCTCCGGTACCTCGAATATTTTAACTTCTCCTTGGCCATTTGCAATGTGGGGCATTGACATGATTGGAGAAATCAAGCCCGACTTCAATGGACATCGTTTCATCCTTGGCAATTGAGTACTTTACCAAGTGGGTAGAAGCGACCTCGTTAGCATCTGTTACCAAGAATATTGTGGCTCGATTCATCAAGCATAATCTTATCATCGGTATGGCACTCCGAAAGGATTATCACGGATAACGGTTCTAATCTCAACAAAAAATGATCACCGAACTACGCACCGATTCAAGATCAAGCATCACAATTCTTCTCGTATCGGCCTAAGATGAATGGTGCGGTGGAAGCCGCCAACAAGAACATTAAGAAGATTATCTGAGAAGATAGCGGTGACTAACAAAGATTGGCATGAGATGTTACCATTCGCTCTTCATGGTTATCGCACTCTGACCTGACGTCCACAAGGGCAACCCCTTCTCTCTCGTATACGGTATGGCCGTCTTACCCATCGAGTTCGGATACCCTCAACGAGTCCTCCGGGAGGCGAGTTAGGCGAAGATGATTGGGTCGGACTCGCCTTGACGGATTAACAATTGATGAGAAGCGACTCGCATCCATTTGCCATGGACAGATTTATCGGAAGCGAATGATCAGAGCATTTAACAAGAAGGTCAAGCACCGAGTCTACCAAGTCGGTGATCTGGTAGTCAAGCGCATCATTCTTCCACAAGGTGATCCTAGAGGCAAATGGACTCCCACCTATGAGGGATCATTTGTAGTCAAGACAGTGTTTTCTGGTGGAGCTATGATACTTAGCACCATGGATGGTGAAGACTTCCACACCACAGCGAGCGAGACATAGTCAAAAAATACTACGCATAAACGAGACCCTCTAGGTCGACTGACCTAGGAAAAAATAAGGGCATCATGGAGAACCAAAAAGGTTTGGGCAAAAGTTAAGGATATATACAAAACATGTACACCCGGCAAGTCGAAAACACGAAAATGCGGCTTGGGCAAAAAGGTATCATTGGTGAAAACCGAAAGGAGGTCTAGGCAAAGTTAGGGATTTAAGCGTCGACTATGTCTCTTCGGATCACTTACTTCCGGACTACTATCGGCATTCAAGATTCAAATGGCGAAGATCAATTCACTCACTTTCTCTTGGCAAGGAGATGAGATAGTTGAAATATATGAGTACTAGCATAGTTGGAACTTAACGAGATTGTTTCGCATAGCTTTTACCTTTCTTGTGTACAAACTACTTGGCCATCATACATTTCAAATGAATACAAGTTCTTTCTCTTTACATTTTCACTATTGTGGTTTGCATAAGTCCAACGTTTGCTTTGAATGATTATACACATTCGACAATAAGAATCTAATCACAAACATACGAAGGTAAACATACAAAAGTACTTACTAGGCTCGGAATTGAGGCGATGGAAAGTCACCAATGCATTCCCCATGAGCATGATCCCCCAAAGTGTTACCTACTACAAACCTCCCTCGGTGAGTATGTATTAATCAGCGGTGATTCCACTCAACGAGCAATGTTACATCGGTCTCAGCGGTAACACCTTGATCGAGGTAGTTATCCCACGGATATCTCTCATTCCTTTCCCTTTTCCCGGTAGCGGTATCCGGACCGAAACTTGGTCAGATAGTGCATCGGAGAAACTACATCTTCATCCCCAGGGAGATTACAACGGGTTCCTGACTCTTCCAACCCGGTCCCCCGGCAACTATCAAATGCTCTCCAGCGAGATCTACACTCAGAATCCCCGGTAGAGTGCCTCCTAAATTTCCTCAGCAGGATCTACATACAAGGCCCCCAATAGATCGCCTCCCAGATTCTCCTCAGCAGGGTCTATGAGATCTTCAACAAACGTGACTTTCGATCTCTACCATCCTCAACAATATCTAGGCCCAATACTTGGTCGGATAGTGCATCGGAGGAATCGAAGTTCTTCTCTTCTCAGGATCTCCATCCTCAAACAGGAGTTAGAAATCTTCAAACAGAACATCCGCATTTTCTTCAAGATGGATATGTTTTGAAATATCACAACATTTATCATTCATACATTACTCATAAAGCCATAATTCATGCATATGTCATTCATATACACTGTCATGCATCATACTTTGCATAAAACTAACAAATATCCTATCAAAGTTTCTCTTGTTTTCTCCAAAACAAGTAACAGTCACTTCTGACGCAAACAGGTCCAGGATTAAGCCCCGAATCAACGGGAAAACTATCTAAAAGACCGCCCTTGGTTGTTCTCCGATGACTGGTCCAGGATTAAGCCCCGAATCGACGGGAAAACTATCTGAAAGATCGCCTCTGGTTATCCTCCGATAACAGGCAATGGATCAACACCGATGCCTGAGGAAGATATCCCCATTTTCCAACTCAACCTCCCTCGAGTAATCGGCGAAGATTTATTACGATTCCTTATTATCAGCGACTACGAGTCTAGCGTCGACTCGATTGCCTTGGATGGCATCTTAAGCCCATATCCGATTATTTGTCATGATTGCTTCACCTTGAATCTGCATATATGGTTAAAATCAATACAAACCAATAACTTCATTCAAAAAAATGAACACGAAGCCTAACGTACGACTCCCTCCGGATGGCATCTTAAGCCCATCTCCATACTCCTCTCCTTTTCAGAAACGTCTACAGAGCCTAACGTACGGCTCACTTTCCAACAATCCTCGATCGAGTCTAACGTCGACTCATTCCCAGCTTCTCAAGCGGCATCTGTAAGCCCGTTCGCATCATCGACCAACCGCGAGTGCAAATTTTCGGTGTACTCGGTGTTCAATCATCTTCTACCTCCAGGTCACGAAAGACAAGCGTGTCAATCTAACCCTCAGTACAAGAAGATTGAGCAGGGGTTGTCATACCCAAATTTTCCCTCCATCTACTCAAGATATTTCATACATCCATACTCAAGGATTTCTCAAGAGTTGATCAGACAAACTCTCTCTAGACAATCAACCCAAACTAGGGTTTGGTATCTCTCGAGTCAAGATGGGCTTCCAACATCTCCAATGGTCTTCATGCCTCCTCATATGCTTCAAGATTCTCCATGTCAAGTTTCAAGCTTCACGGATCAAGTTTCCTCGAACAATTGCTCGGATGGTTGAAAATCGGTTGTATTGGACAAAAAGTCAAGCGTGGTCAACATACAGTCAAACTTCATAATTTTGGTCAACATCCTCATTTTGAAGTTACATTCATCATTTGATCAAGGGTTGATCATGATTCATCAAGAAAACTCAAGATTTGCTCAAAGTCAAACTTTCTAAATTAGGGTTTCTAGGTGAAAAGTCAATGAACTTTGGTGATCATAACTTTCTCATACTTTCTCAGACATTTTTCCACCACCTCTTGTTTTGAAGGAAATTCAATTCTCTACAACTTCATGTCTCACAAGAATGTCCAAAAAATGCTTCATTTGAGAGGTATAGCTCAAAACATTATAGGTCATTTTCAAAGTCAACAAAAAGTCAACTTTTTGTTTTGAAGATATATTGAGCATGGAAACTCCAATTGAGATGAGACCAAAAAGGTTGGTTAGAGGACTCTTAGAGCTTTCCAAAAAGTCCAAGAACACTCAAAAATGTGAAACATTGAGCAAGATACACCATTCACAAGTTGGGCAATTTTGAAGGAATGCACAAAGAGAGATACTTCTAAAAATCAATTTTTTTGCAAATGGGCTTGCTTTTTCTTCATCCAAACTTATTCCTCTTACAATTAGGAATATCCAAGCCCAATGCCACGAATTTTTATTTTATTTTTCTATTTTATTTGGAATTTATTCATTTAAATACAAATTAAATTTAAAAATAAAGTATAAAATCAAAATTAATTGCAAAATTGATTTTTATTCCTTCCTTGAGACTCAAGCAACTCACAAAGGCCAGCAAATTTCGAAATTTAATCAATATGGCAAGATTGGATTGAAAATTAATCAAATTTTGAAAATTTGATTTTGTACAAAAATCAAATTTGATGTGCTTTGAATGTTGATTGATTCTCTTCCAAAACCATTCCAAATCCATCTAGTATAAATGTATGATGCATACCTATCAAGAGAGAACGAAAAAATTGCCCTAAGAACCCTAACCTAGAACTCAAAAATCCGGGGCATACAAGCTATTGGCAATCATTGATCCAGCCGATTTCAATTGATTTTGAGGATTCCATTGCATTCCTTGAGTTGTCCTGAGTCGATCCAGATCCTTAGTTTGCCAAAAACCATCCAGAATCGTGAAATCTGAAATCGGTTTGTTCTTGAAAAATCCAAAATCGTATTTTAATTTTCATGCATATTTAACATGTTTTGTGTTTGTTTTTGTGATTAGTAGGAAGATTGCATGCTTTCTGGGTACTTTAATTGCATTTTCATGGCCGGAAACTCGAGATGCCATAGTTAGGGTTCCTGAGCACGTTTTAGGGTTTCACGAAATAGGAAAAGTTGGACCATAAGACCTATACCAATGTGTTCGGAATGATCTCAGGAATCGAACCATGCCTTCAAAATTCATTTATATTATGTATTCTGGATTTTTGATGTTTGCCAGGGACTTAGCGTCGAGCAATGGCCGACGCTGGATTTTCAAATATTTGAAAGGAAGAAGATGAAGTCTGGCGCGAGAACGAGAGAATCAGAAGGCGACGCGTGTTTTGATCCCACTCACTCCGTTTCCAAACAGGCTTGCACACTTGGCTTAGTTGGTTAAGGCGTTCACTATTCAGAGATGCTCTCACATGTCTCCAGTTCAAACCATACCAGGACCGGTTTTGTTTTCTTTTTCACAAACTTCAAACTTTTCATATTTTCATATTATTTTAATATTTTGCATTATTTTAATTTCTTTTCATAATTTTATTTCTGCATTTAAAAATCATCAAAAATAATTTTTCTTTTTACATTATTTTCATAAAATCTTTATTTAATTTATAAAATTAAAAAATATAATTTTGCATGCATATTTATTTTTATTCATAATTTTGCATTTAAATCACTTTTAATTCATTTTTAATTATTAAAATGCATCCAAAAAATCCCAAAAATTTATTTTAGCATATTTATATTATTTCCAGCATGGCATATTTTTCTTATTTTTAAATTTGCATTTTTCTAACAATTTTTCTCCGGTTCGATTCATCTCGTATTTTCCGATTTCTCCTTCTCTTACAGGTTGATCCGATTCAGACGATTCTTTCTTTATCATTTTATTTTTCTAATAATGTAACTGTCTATGGGATGTAATAGTTTAAATTAGGACTTTATCTTCCGCATTTTAAATTATGTATCTTCCCCAAAGCCATGTAATAGCGTAGGATTTACCTTTCCGCATCTTTACATTCCGCACTTTAATTTCCGCACCCTATAAATTGCTAGTAACTAGGCGTATATGGCAAGATAATAACGAACATAGCCCACTAATTTGCAAGATAAAATACTTGAATTCAACACACTTTTCACACATGCACCCCCTAGAGTATTCTCTCTCGTTGCCTTTCAAATAAATGGTCAAGTCCCTCGAACGTAGAGGTATTCTAGCACCGTTGCCTACAAACAAATCATCATAGTCCTTGATACAAAGATCATAGACCCACGATGTAAGCCTACGAATACATGATCTTGACCCTCGATTGTCGCTGCGAAAAATGATGATAGTCCCTTGAATGTGCTCGACACTTCCTACAAGTTGCCTTCTATGACCATCCGATGTCCTTGAATGTCCGCTTACATCCAGCGATGGGTTACCTACCAACTAATGGTATGGCTAGTGCTATTCTAAAGGCGTAGAAGCAACGACCAATTACGAGTGGGTAATAAGTCTTTTAGTTGCTTGCTCTAAACCAAATGCTTTTCACACCACACACTCTTTTTCAAAGTTCAAATTCTTTTCAAAACGAAACATTTCCAAACACTTTGTATACATTCCTACATGAATCATTACAAAGTCAAAGCGAAATGCCTTTTCAAAACATTTTTTGTCAAACACACAAAAAGCATAATTTTTTAAGGTGATCTAGAGCAACTAAGAGCCCGTAGAATAAACTGCGGATGGAAAGGGGTGCTAATACCTTCCCTTTTCATAACCTTCTCCCTTACTCAGAATCTAAACGAAGGTCTTTTTCTGTACTTTTACCTTCCCTTAATTGGATAAAACTAAAAGTCGGTGGCGACTCTTGCTATTCGCACATTTGCGATACAAAAATCCACAAAGTCAGTTCACCGTGTTACAGCATGCAACTACAAAGCATGTCTATGGGTCGTGACGAGAAGTTCAAGGAGTATGCTCAGAAATGGAGAGATCTAGCAGGCAGAGTTCAACCACCCTTGTCCAATAGGGAGTTGGTTGATATGTTCATGGGAACAACAGCGGGCCCATTCTTCAATCATCGATTGGAAACTCTTGACGGATGCACAGTGATGTTAATGAGTATCGAAGTTGGTATCAAAGTGGGAAGATTCGGTAGAGTCGTCTTCAAATCTTTGCGAGATCTTTTGTGGTAAGAAAGAAGTTAATCTTGTGTATGGTCGGAAAAGCGAGCCAAGACCGACCGTGCTCAATCGTAGAGGCGGTTGTGATCTCGATCCTACATCGGCACAACCTCGGTGACCGGGAGCGCATAGCGAGGCGGTTCTGAAGATCAACATGCCATTGTGTGAGCCTTGCAACACATGTTGAAAGCGGTGATTACTTTGAGGATCCTCCTCGGAATGTCAATACTTCCTCTCGAGATACAATCCTAATGCTAAGTGTGCTTACCATTCCAATAGTCCAGGACATAGTACTGATGATTGTTGGGCTCTGAAGAACAAGATTCAAGATATGATTGAAGCTAAGTAGATTGAGTTTGACCCTCCTATTGAGACTCCGAATGTGATCAATGCGCATATGCCTAATCATGACAAGAGTTCCAATGCTGTTGGTGAGGATACTTACATTTTCAACATAGATGACTTGACCATCCCTCTGATGACTGTTAAGAAGAATTTTCTACAAGCCGGTGTTAATCCAGGATGCCCGGTGCCGTTGGTGCCCTTTTGATGGTTGTGCTTGGTTGAGAAGGCGTGTTCGATGCATGATGGACGGTAGTGAGATACTATTTACGAAACCACATGCGAAGGCGTGTGAAGAAATGTCTAAGTTGAAGATTGACAATGCGAATGAAACTGTACCATCTGTGTGGGATACCTTGGGGCAGCCAAGTGGAAAGTATGATTACATGGTGAAGTACATTGTTCCTGAGATCTACAAGATTCCTATTGAAGATGTTAAGGTGACCGGATGGGGTGTCGATTTCCCAGAAGATTATGCTGATGTTAACACAATAAGGATTTCCTCTGCTGATCCTGTGCCTAGAGTGGCGCCTCTCATCATTACTTCTCCAAGGACAGTTCCGTATTCCTCTGACAAGGCCATTCCTTGGAATTATGGTGCTGATGTTTACTATCATGGCGTCCAGCAAGACCCTCTAACTATTGAAGATCTTACCATTGAAGCTACTATTCCTGACATTGACAACATCACCGGATCAAGTAAGGTGACCAGAACCGAAAGGGTATTCTCTCCAGAAATCTCTCCTCCAAAAGACACTGCGACTCCATCTCGCATTCCAGCTATTCAATCCATTCCCGAGGCTAGAGGGAAAGAACGAGTGACTCATCCTGCTCACCCAGAAGTGCAAAAGGAAGTTACTGAAGACACCTCCAAACAGGAAATGGAGGAAATTCTAAAGATTATCAAGAAAAGTGACTACAATGTTGTGGAACAGTTAGGACAGACTCCGTCCAAAATCTCCATGTTTGCTCTGCTTTTGTGCTCCGAGGCTCATGCTAACTCCTTGGTGAAGTTTCTGAAGAATGCTCATGTGCCTCAAGACACTACTACTGATCAATTTGAAGTTTGTATTGCTAGCCTGGCTGCCAACAACGGCCTAGGTTTCTCTGATGCTGATTTGACTCCTGCCGGGAAGAAACACAACAAAGCCTTGCACATCTCTATTGAATGCAAGGGCACTACGTTTTCTCATGTTATGGTTGATACCGATTCTGCTCTGAATATCCTTCCGAAGACTGCTTTTGATCGACTCGATGTTGAAGGGTTGGTTCTAAGACCCAGTGACATTATTGTGAGAGCTTTTGATGGTTCTAAGCGAACAGTTCTGGGAGAGCTCACTCTGCCTATTAAAGTCGGTTCCCAGACTTTTGACTCTACTTTCTTTGTCATGGACATCCGTCCAGCTTACTCTTGCCTACTTGGACGCCCTTGGATACATGGGGCAGGCACTGTTACCTCTACCTTGCATCAGAAGCTGAAGTACCCAGTGAAAGGGAAGGTTGTTACCGTATGTGGTGAAGAAGAGTATATGGTCAGTCATCTACAGTCATTCCGATACCTTGAGATGGAGGGTGAATTCTTTGAGACTCCCTGTCAAGCTTTTGAAACAATACCCAGAGTCGTGCCTGTTGACTCTCCCGTCACTCCTGAGGTTAGACAAGTCCCGCCTAGGATGGCCTCACTGAAAGATGCTCAAGCTGCTGCTGAACAAGGAGGTAGTACTATTTGGGGTCAGCTCCCTGATCTTCCTTTCAAATACGACAAGACTGGTTTAGGCTTCACCATCAAGGGTCAGAAGATGATACGCCGCGAACGTGTCAGCCAACTTCCTTTCCATCCGCGGTGGAATCCATGCTATAGAAGACGACGACAACGACTTCGACATCAACAAGTGGGTCTTCCCAACTCCAGACAACGAACTCAGCAATTGGAAGACTGAAGACGTCATACCAATCTCCTTTAGACAGGAGTAATTGCTCTTGTTTTGTTTTGCTTTTCGTATTTCTTTATGTTTTGAACAATAAACTTTGAAAGCCTAGTGCCTTGCCCGGGGCATCATGGCTCGTTTGCGAGGGTTATTATACGTTGTTTGCGCATTTTCATTCAATAAATTCGTTGGACTTTTGCATTCAATTGTTTGTCTTCTTTCTTTACTTTATCACCCCTTCAAAAAGCTATGTGTTTCTTACACACCCGTGATACAACTGCGAATCACTCGAATCTCGTTAATAACAGCTATGCTATTGCTAAATATGACTTGATAATCCGATCTACCAAGCCGAAGGCGAAAGTGAGGAAGATTGTGAGGTGCCGGAGAACTTGCGGACTCTACAGCAAGAAGCGAGTTATCTGCCACGAAGAGCAAGTGAGGTTGTGATCTGAGTCTTGCGAAGGCAGAAAAGAGATCAAGATAGGGCGGGTCTTGAGAACAGTGTTAAGGAAAGGTTGGTTCAGATGTTACGATACTATATTGAGGTTTTTGCTTGGTCATACGAAGACATGCCAGTTCAACGCCGGTTTCTTAGCTATATCTTCTTATCCACAATGGGTTGCAAACGTGGTACCCATACCTAAGAAGGATGGTAAGGTACGAATGTGTGTGGATTACAGAGATCTGAACAAAACAAGTCCGAAAGACGATTTTCCACTTCCTCATATTGATGTTCTGGTTGACAACACCGCTCAGCATAAGGTTTTCTCCTTCATGGATGGTTTCTCCGGTTACAATCAGATTAAAATGGCTCCCGAAGACATGGAAAAGACTACTTTTGTTACGATGGGGCACTACTGCTACAAGGTTATGCGTTCGGATGAAGAAGCGGGTGCCACTTATCGTGCTATGGTGACATTATTTCATGACATGATTCATCACGAGATAGAGGTCTCGTCGGCGATATGATAGCTCGATCACGGTGAAGAAGAACATCTCGATCATTTCGGAAATTGTTTGGAGTTAAAGAAGTACGGTTGAGACTTAACCTAACAAGTGCACCTTTGGAGTCAGATCCGGAAAACTCTTGGGGTTTGTTGTCAGTGGTAAAGGTATTGAAGTGGATCCCGCCAAGGTTAAAGCAATTCAAGAGATGCGGCGCCCGAGAAGGAGTCGGAGGTTTCTGGCCGATTGAACTACATTGCGATTCATTGCACAGCGCTACTGTGAGCCAATCTTCAAGTTACTTAAGAAAGATCAAGTGGTAGAATGGAACGACGATTTCGAGATCGCTTTTGAAAAAATCAAGGAGTACCTTCAGAATCCTCCCATCCTGATGCCGCCTACCGAAGGAAGACCTCTTATCATGTACTTGACAGTGTTAGAGAATTCGATGGGGTGTGTGTTGGGGCAACATGGCAGTACAGTCGAAAAGAGCATGCAATATACTACCTTAGCAAAATTTTTACCGATTGTGAAACAAGATACTCCTGACTCGAGAAAACTTGCAACGCTTTGGCTTGGGCTGCTCGTCGACTAAGACAGTATATGTTGACTCACACTACCTTATTGATTTCCAAGATGGATCCGATAAAATATATATTTGAGAAACCAGCTCTCTCGGGAAGAATAGCAAGATGGCAAATGATCTTGACCGCGTATGACATCGGTACACTTCGAGCGATCAAAGGAAGTGTAGTAGCGATATCATTCGAATTTCGAGATGAAGATGTTCTACTAGGTTGTGAAGAACCGAGGCCAGACGAAGGACTAAACAAGGATCGATGGACCATGGTTTTGATGGAGCCTCGAGCACTTGGCAATGGCATTGGCGCCATCATTACATCCCTACAGTGGACACCGCCTTTCACCGCCATTATGTTTCGGTTGCACGAACAACATGGCGAATATGAGCGTGCATCATGGGTATTAAAAGCTGCTATTGACTTAAGAATCAAGTTCTTGCAAGTGTATGGAGACTCGACTTTGGTGATCGTCGATTAAGGCGAGTGGGATACGAAACATCCGAATCTCATTCCGTATCAGCATGTTGAGTTTGATCCCTACTTGAGAGATTACTTTTGATCACATTCCACGAGAGAATCGGTTGGCGAGCGCATTGGCTACTATGTCATCTATGTTCAAGGTCGGATGGGACGAGGCTCCCGGATCATCATTGAGAAATTTGACGAGCCATCATATTGTTATGAGCTTGACACATAAGAAACCTTGGTACTATGGCGTGAAGAGGTATCTTGAGACTCGAGAATATCCAGGGGCATCATTAATGATAAAGTTCATGAGAAGATTTGCATCAAATTCTTCCTCGATGGCATCTTATACAAAGCGCAACCACGATTTATGCTTACTCATTGTATAGACGGAAAACGACCATCGTGTCATGAAAGAGTTACGGCGCATTTGGTACCCACTCCGGTGGACACACCATGGCTAAGATGATTTTGAGAGCAGTTACTATTGGTCCACCATAGAAGGCGATTGTCACTATGCTCGATGTCACAAATGCGGTTATCTTTGACCAGTACCTCGGTACCTCTAAATGTTTTAACTTCTCCTTGGCCTTTTGCAATGTGGGGCGTTGACATGATCGGGGAAATCAAGCCCACAGCTTCCAATGGACATCGTTTCATCCTTGTGGCAATTGAGTATTTCACCAAGTGGGTAGAAGCAGCCTCGTTCGCATCTGTTACCAAGAATGTTGTGGCTCGTTTCATCAAGCACAATCTTATCTGTCGGTATGGCACTCCCGAAAGGATTATCACAGATAACGGTTCCAATCTCAACAACAAGATGATCACCGAACTCTGCACGCAGTTCAAGGTCAAGCATCACAACTCCTCTTCTTATCGGCCTAAGATGAATGGCGCAGTGGAAGCCGCCAACAAGAACATTAAGAAGATTATACAAAAGATGACGGTAACTTACAAGGATTGGCATGAGATGTTACCATTTGCGCTTCATGGTTATCGCCTCTGACATGGACATCAGAGCAACCTTCTCTCTCGTATACGGTATGGAAGCCGTCTTACCCATCGAAGTTTAGATACCCTCAACCAGAGTCCTCTAGGATGCAGAGTTAGACGAAGATGATTGGGTCCAGACCCGCCTTGACCAGATTAACTTGATTGACGAGAAACGACTTGCATCCATCTGCCATGGACAGGTTATCGAGCGAATGATCAAAGCATTTAACAAGAAGGTCAAGCAGAGTCTACCAAGTCGGTGATCTAGTAGTCAAGCGCATCATTCTTCAACAAGGTGATCCGAGGGCAAATGGACTCCTACCTATGAGGACCATTTGTAGTCAAGGCAGTATTTTCGGTGGAGCTATGACACTTAGCACCATGGATGGTGAAGACTTCCACACCACGTGAGCGAGACATAGTCAAAAATACTACATGTGAGACCGCTAGGTCGGTGACCTAGGTAAAAATAAGGGCATCCTGGCGAACCAAAAGGGTTCGGGAAAAAGTTAAGGATATATATACAAAACATGTACACCCGGCAAGTCGAAAACCTGAAAAGGCGGCTAGGCAAAAGTTAGGGATTTAAGCGTACGACTATGTCTCTTCCAGATCACCTATCTACAGACTACTATCAGCATTCAAGATTCAAATGGCGAAGATCAATTCACTCACTTTCTACTGACAGCAAGGAGATGAGATATTTGAAATATATGAGTACTAGCATAGTTGGAACTTAACGAGATTGTTCCCGCATAGCTTTTTTACCTTTCTTTTGTATAAACTACTTGGCCATACGCCACATTCTGAATGAATGCAAATTCTTTCTCTTTACAATTCCTGTTGATGTCATTTGCAATAAGTCCAACGCTTGTTTTGAATGATTATACGCATTTGACAATAAAAATCTCTTCACAAACATGCGAAAAGTGGACGTACAAAAGTAATTACTACAGGCTCTAGGAATTGAGATGACGACGAAAGTCACCAGTGCATTTCCCCCACAGAGCAGGATCCCCACAGAGATGTTGCTCACCACAAACCTTCCCCAGCGGAGTAGAGGAAAATCCCCAAGCAGCGATTCCACTCAACTTAACCGAATTACACCCATCTTCGAGCAGTAACATTTCATTCCCAGCCAAAGTATTCATCATCAGCAGAATATCTCCCAACAATCCCTTTTTCCCCGGCAGCAGTGTCCAGATCCGGAACTTGGTCAGATAGTGCACCGGAGAAAATCTACATTTTTTATTCCCCAGTCAGAGATTCCAACGGGCCCTAACCCGGTCTCCCCAGCAACCATCAAACGCTCTCCAGCGAGATCTGCACTCAAAATCCTCAGTAGAGCGCCTCCTAATTTTCCCCAACAGGGTCTACGTGCAAGACCCCCAACGGACTTCCTCCCAGACTCTCCCCAGTAGGGTCTATGTATGAGATCTCCAACAACGACTTTCTCAGTCTCTACCTTCCTCAACAATATCTTGGCCCAAGACTTGGTCAGACAGTGCACCGGAGGAATCAAAGCTATCTTTCTTCTCAGGATCTCCATCCTCAAATAGAAGTCAGAAATCTCCAAGCAGAATCTCCGCATCTTCTTCAAGATGGATATGTTTTGAAATACCACAACATCTATCATTCATACATTTCTCATAAAGTCATAATTACACATATGTCATTCATACACATTGTCATGCATCATACTTTGCATAAAACTAACAAATATTCTATCAAAGTTTCTATTGTTTTCTCCAAAGCAGGTGGAAGTCACTTGGCCTTGAGCAGGTCAAGATTAAGCCCGAATCACGGCGGAAAACTATCTGAAAGGCCTTGGTTGTCCTCCGACAAGCGGTCGAGATTAAGCCGAATCACGGGAAAACTATCGAAGACCGCCCTGGTTGTCCTCCGACGGTGGTCGAGATTAAGCCCCGAATCGGCGGAAAACTATCGAAAGCCGCCTGGTTATCCTCGATAAGAGCAATAGATCAACAATACTGAGGAAGATATCCACATTTGCCAACTACAACCTCCCTCGGGTAATCGATCACAATTTATTCTGATTCCTTCTTATTATCAACAGCAGATACAGAGTCTAGTGTATGACTCAGTTGCCTTGGATGGCATCTTAAGCCCATCTCCGACTACTTGTCAACATTTCTCCACTTTCAAAATGCTACATATTTGGTTAAAAAATCAATACAAACCAATATCTTCATTCAAAGATGAGCACGAAGTCTAACATACGACTCCTTCCGGATGGCATCTTAAGCCCATCTCTCTTCCTTGTCGAGAACATCTGAGCCTAGCATACGGCCCACTCCCCAGCATCGATCTTTCCAGATGGCATCTGAAGCCCATCCCCGTCAATTCTCCTATCGACATCCTCGAGTCTAGCGTATGACTCATTCCCCAGCGAAGTCTCTTCCTTCTCCAAATGGCATCTGTAAGCCCATTCCCGCATCATTCACCAACAGCGAGTGTAAATTTTCAGGTGTACTCGAGTGTTCAATCATCTTCTACCTCCAGGTCACGAAAGACAAGCATGTCAATCTAACCCTTCGAGTACAAGAAGATTGAGCAGGGCAGTGTCATACCCAAAATTTTCCCTCCATCTTCTCAAGACATCTCATACATCCATACTCGGTTCCTCGAGAGTTGATCGGACAAACTCTCTCTAGACAATCAACCCAAACTAGGGTTTGGTATTCCTCAGATCAAGATGGACTTCCAACATCTCCAATGGTCTTCATGCCTCCTCATATGCTTCAAAGATTCTCCATGTCAAGTTTCAAGCCTTATAAGTCAAGTTTCCTCGACAATTGCTCGGATGGTTGAAAATCGGTTGTATTGGACAAAAAGTCATTGTGGTCAACATAGGTCAAACTTCATAATTTTTGGTCAACATCCTCATTTTGAAGTTACATTCATCATTTGATCAAGGGTTGATCATGATTCATCAAGAAAACTCAAGATTTGCTCAAAGTCAAACTTTCTAAATTAGGGTTCTAGGTGAAAAGTCAACTGAACTTTGGCTGATCATAACTTCTTCATACTTTCTCAGAAATTTTTCCACCATCTCTTGTTTTAAAGGAAATTAAATTCTCTACGACTTCATGTCTCACAAGAATGTCCAAAAAATGCTTCATTTGAGAGGTATAGCTCAAAACATTATAGGTCATTTTCAAAGTCAACAAAAAGTCAACTTTTTGTTTTGAAGATATATTGAGCATGGAAACTCCAATTGAGATGAGACCAAAAAGGTTGGTTAGAGGACTCTTAGAGCTTTTCAAAAAGTCCAAGAACACTCAAAAATGTGGAAAATTGAGCAAGATACACTATTCAGAAGTTGGGCAATTTTGGACAATTGCACAAAAGGATATTTTGGTCAAAATGCAAAATTTTCCAAATGGACCTAAAAACGTTTGGTCCAAACTTGTTCTTGACATTATTTTTGATCCATAAATGCTTGGCCATGGTAATTTTCTATTTTTATGATTTATCTTTGAATTTTAAAACATTAAATTCAAAATTAAATCATATAAAATATGAAAATAAGATATTTTTTGAAATGGATTGGATTTATATCTTCCTTGAAGTCCAAGATAGCCCATAGCAATTGCCAAATTCGTGCTAGCCTCTTACATGGAAGGAAAATCAAATTTTTTCCAAAATTTGATTTGTTTTAAAGAGAAAATATTGCACATTGATTGATCAATCTTTTTTCACTCTTTTTCCTCTCCAAATTGCCTCTATAAATACTCAGCAATATGCCAAGCCAAAGACACGAAACCCTAGCTCAAGCATAACCCTTATTCTTGCAAAAAATTTCTCAAAACTTGAGAAATTCGAATTTCAAATTGCAGCAAGTTTCAAGGTGTTCGACTATCAATCTTGTTCCTTGACATCCCGAGTCCAAAGCAATCCTTACATCAAGCCAGTGCCCGGATCATGCTCAAGAACTTGCTCGATTTGGTATTTTTGGAAATTAATTTCTTTAATCATGCATTATAATCGTTCTTGTGTGTTTGTATGGATTCGGGGGTGATTATTAGGTCGAGGAACAAACCATCTCGTACAAGCTTAAGCGTGTGAAACTCGATTTGCCATGTCTAGGGCTTTTCGATTGTTTGAATCGAACGACTTTATACAAGCATTTTAAGACAAACCGATGCCACCAATGGATTCGGAGGGTCGATTTAGGGGTAGGGTCCCTTCCCATTTATTCCACGTATTTTGCTTGTTTTGATTTGGTCATCGGAGAAGGCAATAGACTAGAGGCTCGTCGTTGTTGAGAAGACCGGCGAGGAGCATGCGTGGCGCGATCCAGTGTTCTGATTCGTTCGTTTGAATTATCTAGGGTCCACACGAGGCTGACTCTGTTTCAAACTCATCCCTGACGCGTCATCACTCAAAAGCATTGGATTTTGTCTTTTCCAACACAAAGTGCAAGCTGGCGTAGTGGTAAAAGCTCTCCCTGTTCCAAGATGCTCTCAAAGGTTGTGGGTTCGAACCATGCCAGGACCAGTTTCACATTCTTTTTTTACAAAACTCATGTTTTCTCATATTTTTCTATTTTCTTTTTATTTTAATATTTTCATGCTATTTTAATTTGTTTCATAATTTTATTTATGCATTAAAAAATCATCAAAAATTATTTTTCTTTTTTACACTATTTCCAAAAAACTTTTATTTAATTTATAAAATTAAAAAATACAATTTTGCATGCATATTTATTTTTATTCATAATTTTGCATTTAAATCACTTTTAACTCATTTTTAATTATTAAAATACATCCAAAAAATCCCAAAAATTTATTTTATCATATTTATATTATTTCCAGCATGTCATATTTTTCTTATTTTAAAACTTGCATTTTTCTAACATTTTTTCTCTTATTCGATTCATCTCGTATTTTCCGATTTCTCATTCTTTTACAGGTGGATCCGTTTCGGACGATTTTTCTTTATCGTTTTATTTTTTCCAATAATGTAACTGTCTATGGGATGTAATAGTTTAAATTAGCCATGTAATAGCGTAGGACATTTACCTTTCCGCACTTTACATTCCACATTTTAATTTCCGCACTCTATAAATTGCTAGTAATTAGGCGTGTATGGCAAGATAATAATGAACATAGCCCACTAATTTCCAAAGATAAAATATTCGAAATTGACACACTCTTTTCACACACGCACCCCTTAGGGTAATTCTCTCTCGTTGCCTTACGAATTCAAAATGGTCAAGTCCCTCGAACGTAGAGGTAATCTAGCACCGTTGCCTTCAAAACAAATCATCATAGTCCCTTCAATACAAAGATCATAAGACCCACGATGTCGCCTCCGAATACATGATCTTGACCCTCGATTGTCGCCTACGGAAAATGATGATAGTCCCTTCGAATGTGCTAGGATATTTCCTACAAGTTGCCTTCTATGACCATACGATGTCCCTTCGAATGTCCCGCTTACATCCAACGAATAGGGTCACCTACCAACTAATGGTACGGATAGCGCTATTGTCATACCCCAAATTTTGACCTAATATACCACCTTGCATTTGCATCATTGCATAACTAACAGTTCAGACAGCATTAATCGGGTATAGTCTTCACAGGTTAAAATTAGGGTTTCATCAGATTTTCATCTGAGTCAAGAGCTAACCAATTAGGGTTTGAGATTTTCTCACTCCATTTGATCTATCTTGATCAAATCATCAACCTCTAAGCATCAGATAGAAAATTTTCTCACAGAACAATCAAGGATCGACCAATTAGGGTTTTGATCGAGGATGAGAATTCTCTGACTTTTTGAGCAGTGGATGACTTTTTTGGATAGAGATTGGTCATCAAATCTTAGATATAACCTCTTGACCTAATTTCTGGATCCAAATCATCACAGAAGTTCACAGAATTCATCAGTCGTTTTCAGACGCATCTGATGAAATTTCATCTGCACAGAAAAGTCAAACTTTGACTTTTGGTCAAATTTTTCAAAACAAAACTTTTTCCATCATCAAAATACTTCAAATGATCCATCATGATCATAAAAAATCAAAGAAATTGGAAAAGTCAAAATTTCTATAACTTAGAAATTTTTCTAAGTGTTGAAATTTCACATTTTTTCCAAACTTCAAGCCAATTTTTCACCTAGTTCCAATTGGAATTTGGAAAAACTCAAAACATGAAAGTTGTAGATCATGGAAAAATCTTTCCAAAATGTCCAAGAACTTCAAAATCCATGGAGTCTAGATACACTTTTGAAATTGAAACAAAAGGTTCCATGAAACTTGATTTTTCAAAGTTCAAACATCAAATTATAGGTCATTTCTTGATTTATTCATCTAGAAGCTTTCTAACCTTGCCAAGTGGATAGGTGAACTGATAAATATCAGTTAGAGGAATGATTGAGAGGATTGGATCAAGTTTGGATAAATATAGCACATGGTGAAAAAAAGGAAGTTTCCTTTTTTGGTAAAAAACCAATCTTGCCCTCTAAGTTATCATGATTCATCCAAATGCCATGTACTTCTTGCCTAACAAATTCAGACTTGTTGCCTATAAATAGCTTCCATTTCAAGTCCAAACACACCAAGAAACTCCACAAAATCCATGCTTTCTTTCACTTTCTTGAAAATCAAGCAATTAGTGCAAACTTGAGAATCATAGCATTTTTTAGTTTAAGTTAAAAACATGGTAAATCTTGGTGTCAAACATGTTACATGATCACTATGGAACTTGTTGCAAGCCTAAAATCAACATGAACTAAGCTTAAAACCAGTTTCCAATTTCCAATTTTCTCAAGACTTCAAAACTGCCTAAGCTTTCGAATTTGGATTTTTGCTGGATCAAACCATGTTATGATCACTCAAACATCATCACCATATATCATATGAGTGATCCGGATCATGGTTATAATCGTAACACCATTAACCGATTTGAGTTACATTTCAAAGCGATTGCAGGTTGACTTGGGTGGAGAAATTGAAGCAAGTTCAAAGCAAGCTAATCATCCTCACAGCATCCATACATGCCGATGAAGCTTAAATGATCAAGAAACAAGAACTGGAAGTGCTCTAGAACAGGTTTCGATCTTCACTTTTCCAGGTATCCATATGAAATTCAAACTCCATATTCCTTGCACCATTTGAGAAAAGCTCACGGCCAATCTCTTTCTGCACTTATAACGAACAATAGCCCCCAATAAAATCAAAGAATCATTCACTACGAATCATTTAATTTGAAAAATCAGTTTTAGGGTTCATCATGTTCTTCGAAACTTAATTTGTTCTGGGCTTAAAATAAATGAAATTAACACGTGCCATCATGTTCGTGAGGAAAAACCGAGCAAGATTGATCTTTACATCATTTAATTTCATGGAGAAACGAAGATTTTAGGTTGAATTCGTGAAACTGAAAATCAAAATTGCAAACCCAGGCTGCGCGCGTTCTTCATGTGTTCTTGATTTTTCAAATTTTCAAATTGTCCAATCTTACTTCAACGCGTGTGTTAATCCACTAAACATCTCCAGCGCGTTGGCCTAGTGGTAGTCTGCTTGGTCTTAAGTCTTCTTGCCACGCGTCCCACTCAAAGGTCATGGGTTCAACACCCATCAGGACCACTTTTTCACTCCTTTTTCCATAAAAACTTCATTTTTCATGTTTTTTTTATCAAACTTCAACAATTTTTTTAACCAATCAAAACTTCTCATTTTGAGATGATTTTTTGCACACTTGTCATTTAATATATATATTTTATGATTATGTCAAAAAAATCCAAAAATATTTTCATCTGATTAATTTTTAATCGGTAAAAAGCAGCGTTACGAGCAGCTTTTCAAACCTCCTTTAAAAGGTGAATTTTTCATGTTTTCGACTTCCGATTTTTTTCAAAACTTCTCATAAGAGAACAAAACATTTCCAAAACATTTTCAAATCATTTTTCAAAACATTTCATCAAACTTGCATCTTTTTACCATGTTCGATCCGATTTAAACGATAAACCTGATTCGTCTTCTTTCGAATTTCTCGATCGATCATGGGCCTCCCTTATGGTGTAAGTCCCAATCCTTTATGTACATATTTAGCTTCATTTGTACATATTCGAAACATCTTTGTCAATATTCAAACATAAACAAACTTCTTCCGTTTGTTTTCATTCGTTTGTTTATACACCGATACCATTGATATTGAAAGGAGCATTATTCCCTGTGAAACTGCTTTCAAATCAATGGGCCTCCTTCACGGTGTAAGTCCCATAACATTCTTTGGTGTACATAATATTTCTTTGTACATATAAAACTCTTTTTCAAACAAAGTTCATCTGTACATAATACAGACATGTCCTTTTATACTCAAAGTACAGACAATTCCGATTAAATGCATTTTCATACATACATTCAAACCAACACTCTTTATGTACATATTTTCATTGTACATATCAAAAACAGTTTCTTTTCAAAAAACAAACTTTTATCTGTACATAACACAGATACTTTTTGAAAATACTTTTACAGAAAAACTTCGATCTTTCGTTTTTGTTTTATCCGTACATTCACACTAAATACCATTGGTATTGAAAGGAGCATTATTCCCTGTGAAACTGCTTTCAAATCAATGGGCCTCTCTTACAGTGTAAGTCCCAACCCTCTATGTACATATTCTTTTTCCTTGTACATAATTAGTTTTTCTTTTTTTATCCTATGAGGTATTTTCCGCATGAGCTTTAGTCTCAGATATCAACTCGGAAATTCCCCATATAAACACAGTTAACATTGTTCCGTTAATCTGTTCATTTACACACTGTATCCATTGATATTAAGAGATGAATTACCTTTGGTAAAGTATCTTTTAAAGTCAATGGGCCTCCCTTACGGTGTAAGTCCCAACCCTCTATGTACATATTCTTTTCCTTGTACATAATTAGTTTTTCTTTTTTAATCCTATGAGGTATTTTCCGCATGAGCTTTTAGTCTCAGATATCAACTCGGAAATTCCCCATATAAACACAGTTAACATTGTTCCGTTAATCTGTTCATTTACACACTGTATCCATTGATATTAAGAGATGAATTACCTTTGGTAAAGTATCTTTTAAAGTCAATGGGCCTCCCTTACAAGTGTAAGTCCCAACCATCCTATGTACATCCATCCTTGTCTGTACATAAAAACTCGTTCGTGTACATATTCATTTCCTTGTACACAGTTCAAACTTGTAAATAATCAAGTTGCGCTCGTTCTTAAACGTTCGTTGCACCGACACTTGTATATATTTCCTTCATAAACTCCTGCAAATAAACATCATGCATTGTTTATATTTCCTTCATAAACTCCTGTGAATACATATCACACACACACACCTGTTTACATAACTGTCTAGGTTATTAACATAACAATTAGACTAATCAAATAGGTTCCCCACAGTATAGCCTCCGCTTGGGCTTCATACAAGACATTTTATCTTCAACAGAGTTTAGCCTCCGCTTGGGCTTTATACAAGACCATCAATCCCCGGCATGGGTCAACTTTCTTGAACTTCATAACAAGACAATTTATCCCCAGCATGGGTTAGCCTTCTCTTGGGCTTCGTACAAAGAAACTCTCCTCGCAGAGTTAGCCTCCGCTTAGGCTTCATATAAGACAACACTCCCCTGTTGAGTTAGCCTCCTCTTGGGCTTCGTTCAAAAGAACTCCTCTTTGAGTTTAGCCTTCTCTTGGGCATCATACAATGAAAGAGACAGGAAATCTCTTAACAGCCTCCTCTTGGGCTTCCAATACAAAGAATCACCTGCGCTAAGATAGAACCCTGAAAGGATGGTTTCCCGGTGAAATCACTTTCAAAATCACCATAGAGTAAAATTTCTCGGTGAAATTGCTCTTATTCAGTAAAGGACGATTTCTCGGTGAAATCCCTTTCAAGCCAAGGACAGCCATACCCTATAGCTTCCTCTTGAGCTTCATACAAGGACCCTCGATGACCCTCGATGACCCTCGGAATGCCTCCTCTTGGGCTAACAATACAAGGACCCATGGGCTTCTTAAAAGCATCCCTTTAATCCAATCAATTTCTCCTCGAGATTTAGACATCTATCATCTCTATGGAAGAAGTATCTATTCTATCACATCACATACAGTCAAAAACTTTTCAAAAACTTTTCAAACTATTTTCAAACAAAAACATCTCTTAATTGTAAGTGGTAACGCTTGAATACTCGAGCAAAACACCCAATGCTTACAGTTAACAGATTCAATCATCTTCAAACATCTTTCTTAAACATGTAAGTGGTAACGCTTGAATACTCGAGCAAAACACCTAATGCTTACGAAGAAAGATTTCAATCAATCAAACCCTTTTCAAAATGTATGTGATGAAATAGATTAGATACATTTTTCATTAAGATGACATTTGTCAGTCTCTTACTAACACCCCGTTGCTTCCACTAGCATAAGTGGGAACTACGATTGCTCTGACTTTCTCAACATCCTTTTGAGAATACGTAGGCACAAGGTCTCATCCTTGGCGAGCAAATTTCTATCTCTCTCAGACCAAACAAACCATAGAACCCTTTAGATCCGAGCTACAAATGCTCTGATTCCCACTAGGGGATATGTATGCAGAAGATCCAAAGATCTTTGCGAGCACAATAATAATAACCCTAGAAATCCCACCTAATCTACGTTTCTTATTCCAAAGGAGAAACTTTCCCAATCTTAGAAATAGCAATTAAAAAACACACAACATATCAAATATATTCATATATAAAGCTGTAGATAACTACATATATTTAGGGTGCTCCATCTATTCCCTTTATATAACAATCCCCTTACTCGAGTCTCCCCGATGCGTTCGTCTAGTTTGCGCTAGTCATTCACAGCATACCAATATCAATTGAGGGTATTTCACTTTCCCTTTTCATAATCATTAAATCATCTTTCTTGTGTTGAAAATAATAAAGCTTGATGCTATACATCTTTATAAACAAATCAAAAGATTTAAATCGTTCGTGCGGAGAATCCGAACTCACGTTCGCATCCCTCGGTAGCGTCACCTTGTGACAGGGAAAATGGCGACTCTGCTGGGGAGGAAACTTTGATTTTCAAAAAAGAAAAAAGCAGCGTTACTACGTAAAGCACCAAGCTTTTTATTTTCAAAGAAGAAAAGAAAGGGATAAGCTTTCATGTTTTGCATATATCATTTTCTTTTATTGTGTGTTTCTCGATTTCATCGATGGAAAGAAATCCTAACGGTTTAGAAACATTTAAGATTTAGGTGGAGATATTATCGTGGCGGTTCAATGCTTTCGAAGTTAATATTTCCTTTCGATGGAGGTTGTCTTGAGGTATTGTGTTTAAGCAAGTAATTCGATTTGTATTTTCGGAAAACTTAAAAGCTGAGTGGGCTGTAGAACACATAAACCATCACAGCCATTAGGATGTAGTCGAGAGATTATTCGGTGTAAGCCTAGAGTAATTGTCATGCGAGACTACGATCGGTAGTTTCTCTTGAAAAATATTATTGGACACACGGTAATCCACAAATCCGATAATATTTCAAAGAGAGTGTTGAGCTGTATTATCGATAGAACCCGTTTCACGAGATGAATAAGCCCTTAGAACTTAACCACGTTGATTCTTATCGTTGGCTTCATGCTCGTGACTTGAGCAGCTTATTGTGTGTATAACTACTAACCATGTTTTACGCATTCATGCATTCATTCATTCATAAAACAAAAAAACTCATTTTCTCTTCCAATTTCAAAATTTAGAGATTTTCTTTGTAAAATATTTTAGGTTAGAGTGATGGGCGTCGGAGGAAGATTCACCAAAAGATACAATTTTAGGATTCTGGCGTAGGAAAGTTGAAAGAGTTAGCATCCTTGGTAGAAGATCCCTCGGTTTGAGAGCTATGGAACTCTTTTAACTCTTTTGAGCATGCGTTGATGAAGGACTTCTCAAAACTTTCGTTCGGTTTACGATCGATCTATTTGTTTCACTTTCACGATTATCGGTTGATGCCTACTTTGGAAAATGCGCGCATATCCTAGGTATCTCGATGTCGGACAAAGTGCCTTTCAATGGTTTGGAAGCCATTCCCAAGTCATCGATCATTACAACAATGACTCACATAAAGAAATACGAGATAGACAAAAACCTAACTACGGAGAAAACTCTTAGGATGACTTCAAAGTTCCTAATGGAGAAGGCTCTCAAATTCTGAAGCCGTAGAATGGTAGCCTTTGAAGCCATTTTGGCTCTACTCCTCATGGATTGGTGTTGTTTCCCAGCGTCCCAAATTTCGTTGACATCAACGCCATAAGGATCTTCGATTAGAAATCCGGTTCCCACTCGCTTGGTGATACGTCGTCTCTATTCATCATAGGAATCGTCAAGGAGATGGAACTATCGTGTCTTGTAATGTACCTCTGTTTTCAAATGGATTATCTCACATTTGCCTAAATCTCCTATCTTCGCGAAAACAAAAGCAGTGGCGTTGGTCCAAAAGACTCATGTCTCTTACAAGCACGATATCCATTGGTATACCTTAGCGGACAATGAGATGGAAATCATTGAGGCTGTGGAGAATTTGCCAGCGTACCTCTCGCCGATGCGAAAGGAGGAATCAACTACAACCCATTTCTGGCAAGACGTCAGCTCGGATACGCAAACTCTAGTAAACCTCCTGGATGCATAGCAGAAAGCTACTTCTATCACGAAGGAGAGGATTCCCAAGGATTGAAAGCTAGGATGATCAAGGCTTGGCATCACATCCGAAGGAAAGAAAAAGGGAAAGCAAAGAATTGTGTAGCCATGGAAACCTACACTTCTTGGGTTAAGAAAAGAGCGAAGGAATTTCGAATGCCTTACGCTTATGAGGATCCCATGTTCTCGATCGCTTCCAAATCAACAAATTTTCCCGTCGAAGCTGTGGGAGAATACCAAAAAGCCTTGACCAAGATGAGGTTTGAGAAGGAAGCTCTGGAAAGCGAATTCCTTAAGGCTAATCTTGAGAATGAGAAGCTCAAGAAGCAAGTCAAAGATAATGAAAAGGCGCTTTGCTTCCAGGATGAATGGCTCATGGAGAAAGATGAGAAGATTAAATCGGAAGGATAGCGCCATCGAGAAATACATCAAAGAAGAAAAGAAAGCTTGAGGAAATGACAACCAGCGATCCAGCTCCCAACAAGTGGAAGAAAGTCATTAACAAGCTAAGAGCCGAGAAAGCTGAACTGAAAGCTCGTTATGGAAAGGAAATCCTGAAGCTAAAGCTGCAGCAAGCCTTTGGATCTTCATCTGACGAAGACGTTTAATTAGTTTAGTTTGTTTTTTTTATCATTTATTTTATTGTATCATTTGTGTGAGCAATGCTCCAACAAAAAACAATTGTTGTAATCTTCTTCAATAATCAATAAAATTCATGATTTTCCATCAAATATTTGCCAGAAATATCTCTTAGCATAAATTCTTTGGAAATTTCTTTTCTTTAAATATCATAATCATGCATCATATTTTGCATTTAAGTCTGTTTTCCAGAGTCTAAAGCTTTCTAGCTTTTCCAGGTTAAACAACTGTCATAGTTCGCACAGTTCGAACAAATAGAAAGCAGGCGTCAGCATCGGCGTCTTAGAGTTTCTCGGCGCGTCCACACCACTCGAGCGTCGATACTAGATCAAAAGGAGGAAAATAATGGAGGGTTTGAACAAGATAATGTTGAACTTGTATACGGTGACAACGCTACAAGGAGAAGTGGAGAGACTCACATCCTTGGTCACTCATTGGCCCGCAGTAAAGTCGTAGCGACATCGGCGGTCAAAATCAATCAGCAACTTGAGAGGACACTACTACTCCGGTTTAATTTGTCGCGATCGATGGTTCACCTTCGGCATGCGGAGGGCTATCCATGGGAATGCCTTTCAACTTGGCATAGGAGTTCGCAACCGACTTCTCAAACAATCTCGCTTGACATCCCTACTGCGGCAAAACTACGCTTCACAGTGTGGAATAACTTTCCACAGTAACAATGTCGGTTTCTCAACCGATCATGTTGAACTTCGACTTCCGTAGTACACACTACCACACGAAGAAGTTCATCACCTCCGGAAATAACACGAGCATACGGTTAATGGAAAATCTCGAGCGACTCCTCAAAATGCACTAGAGATAAAAACAATTCGAGGAAAAAATTGTTAGGAAAAATGCCAGGATCTACGCCTTGTTCTCGCGTAAAAATACAGCAAAATTCAAGGTCCACGACTTTGAAAAGTACAAAGGAATTCTGTCCATAAAGCCATCTCACGATGTATGCAGGAAAATGTCTCGCCTGAGGATCACGATTCTTGATTCACTACTTCGGGAACAGTCTCACCGTTGGCGCTAAAATGGTACATGGGTTTAGAGCAGCCGAATATCCGGACATTCAACGACTTAGGTAAAGCCTTTGTCGGCAATACCGTTTAACTTGGATATGGCTCTGATAAGGATCAACTCCGCGCCATGTCTCAAAAGGAGCGAGAGACATTTAAGGAATATCTTGATGGAGAAAGTTGCCGCCAATTAACCAATGGAAGAAAAGGAGATGACAAGATATTCTTGAATACTCTAGCTCATTCTACTATGAGCGAATAGTGGCTAGCGCTCACAAATTTCAATGAAATGGTAAGCATGGGAATGCGGTTAGAAGAAGGATTGAACGGACGTTGACAAAGGGCGATCTTCGATGGAACAAAGAAGGTTGGAACCGACTTCCCAAGGAAAAAAGAACATGGCGTGGAATGGTATCCCGAGAAACCATGTAACAATGTCATCAAACAACGACGGTAGCCACCATAGCGCATTATCCACTTCTCCAAACACAGAATTGCCCGCAATTTCAACAAAATCAACAAACTCATGACCTCGTCAGCAGGCTCGGCGGTTTAATAACCAAAACGTGCGCCTCGAGTCGCTCGATTCGACCAATTCATGCGTACAGAGCTCTACCTATGGCGGTAGAAAAGAATTTGATCTGAACAAGGTCACCACCTCGGTTCGGATCAATTACCATGGTGGTACAAATCAAGCGCATCTTGCCTTTTTCACCAAGGCACTAGGCCATGATCTTGAACATTGTATAGCATTAAAGCGATATGAGTTGGTAAGATCTAATCTTCTCTCCTTCAAGAATCTGAGCCCGTGCAAGCCAATCCGCTTCCGATCCACGGCGGACATTCGGTAAGTTTAATCTTTGAGAAATACCGACAAGTATCTTGTAGCAGACGTAAACCTCATCAAGAAATTTAGTGCGTCTCCATGAAACATCTGTAAGATGAGCACCTTCAAAAAGCATGATTATGCGACTGCCGTGTCGCTCCCGAGATATTCGGTGTCCCTTCATAAGCCAGACCTTCAATATTTGTTAGACATTGGCGACTTGCAAATTCTGAGACGAGAGATGACCACAGCGTAAATGGGGCATTTGCATGAGCTTTTAGTCTCGGATATCAACTCGGAAAACCCGAGTAGCGTTGTGATCCTGTTCAACATACGAGCATGTGGAGATCGCGTACAATGGTTCCAATTTCCAACATCTCCTTTGGTAATTTGCCCACGGTCTGTTCTACAGTTCCACCAAAGCGATTCCGTACCATACAATGCAACTATGGTGGAGAATGGAATAGAAACCCACCTACGCTTCCGGTTAATGTCAATGCAATGATGACGTAGTAAAGTGGGCGAGTCACGCTCGTAACACCAAGACCACGCAGCTCTGTTATTAGGCAACCCGTTAACACATCTTAGAAATCACCGCAGCGATTCCCATTGTTAACGAAACACAAATATTGGTTCTCTTGATAGAACCAGCGTCAACTCGACTTTGAAGAGATATTGAAATTGATCAAGAAGAGCGAATATCGGTCATAGATCGGTAATCTGAGACTCTTAAAAATTTCAATACTATCTTTGCTCCTCGACTCGAAGCTCATCGCGAAGCTTTGGTGAGAGTACTAGACCGAGCTTATGTGGATCATGATGTAACCACCGACCGGTTTGGAGGATTGTTTCTAACATAACGACTGCAATAATCGAGTTTAGCGGCGAAGAACTTAGGAAGAAGGAAGGATCATAATTTGGCCTTGCACATCTCGATGGTGCGGTCAGTTCCTGTCCCATGTGTTGGTGAACACGGGTTCATCTCTAAGCGTAATGCCTAAGGCGGCCTCGCTCGTTGGCTTACAAAGAGCGTAATGAAATTGACATAATAGTAGAGCTTTCGATGGATCAAGAAAGGCGATTATTGGAGAAGTTGATCTCCCGATGACAATTGGCCGCATACTTTCAAATTACATTCGGTCATGGGCGTACCCGGCCTACATTTGTTGCTAGAGACCTTGGATCCATGATCGGGAAGCGGTAACTTTTACTCTCCACGAAGTTAAAATTCACGGTCAATGGAAAGTTGGTGACTATCACGGTGAACAAGCTACGCTAATAAACCATTTGTCGATTCCTCTTTCATCACGACAAATGACATTGAAGGACACATCTCGAGAAAGTCCATTAGAAGATGAATCTACCAGCGAAGCGGATCACCCATCTCTTATTATAAAAAAGTTTACGGATGGTGAAAGGCGGCAATACCCAAGGATGGGGACAAGTGATCAAACTTTGTCATCAACGAAACAAAAACGGACTTGGGTTCACACCCGTGCTCTCAAAGATAGCGGGATGAAACACTTCGTCCAATCAAAGAGTTTTCGGTGGGGGTTCTAAACCACTGTTCCGCAGGGGTTAACGTTGTCACCATTGAGGATGATGAAGGCGATCCTCCGGAAGGTGGAGCACTTATTTAAACAACCACGAGTCGTGTCTCAAGAGGATCTATCGCCAACTGATGAATTCAAAGACATGTCCTTGCAGGCAACATAAATCCACGGTCCCTCTTTGAAGTATGGGACACCTTGGGAACCAGTGATGAGTTCGACTACATGGTGAAATACCTTTGCTTGACTCGAAAGATCCGGATCGAAGATATCCGACCGACGGGATGGGGTGATGACTTTGAATACCCAAGTCAAGCGAGAAGAGGTATGCCTAAGTCTTCTCATCTAATCGGATCGAGATCCCAAATGAAGATCTCTGCTTCAACATTCATGGAATTCACCAAGCGGATCCGGTTATCATTACATCAACATGATCAACGAAGATCAAGAATCGACTCGGCACGATCACGGAAAGTGTCGACGACAGTCTCTCCATTCAAGACCGGAAGGTCCATCCCAATTCAACACAAAACAGCAGAAGTACACATGCTACATCTCATACTTCGATCATTAATCAAGAAGATGCTTCAATGACACAAAGGCAAGGGCCATCGTCGAGAGTCTTCAAAGCATGCTCGACTGACAGCAAAGTCTACTCGGGGTTAAACCAAAGGAAAATTGCCCAGTACCTCGACTTCAAGGAGTTCGTCACTCTGAAACTTTGAAGTCAAGACTAATGTTCATAACTCAGTAGTTTATTTTAAACTTTTAGTTCTCACTGGCCCAAAGTGACGAGATGTTTTATAGGGCTTAGCTTTTAAAATAAATTTCTCTTTGTCTTGCCCAAGACAAATGAGTTTGTATTTTAGGGCCCTGTTCATATTGTGAATCATAAATAAAACGCGTTGTTTTTGATTCCGCACTCTGTGTTTATTTTTATTTTTACCCTTTTCCGGGAATGATAATCCTAAAAAACACATCAAAAAATCAAAAAAAATCAAAATAAAAAAAATATAATCTGTATACACTTTCACATTAACTTTTTCAAAAAATTAATCAAAAAAAAAAATCAATCAAAAATTGCAGATGGACAAATCCATTGAAAGCAGTAACTCTACGCTCTCTCCCACTATGGAATCCCCAGATGTCATTTGAAGAGGAAGTTGAAGAAGAGATTAGGATGAAATTTCTCGATTACTTAAGCACGAGAAAGGATCATTCACCTCACAAAGAACCTCTAAAAGCAATCAACTTGGGTTACGAGGAAGATTTAAAAGAGTAAACATCGAGCTTCACTCAGCAGCGTTGTCAAAAGCAAGCGATAAACCTTCTCGGGAAGAATACATTGATGTATTTGCTTGGTCCTACCGGAAGGACATGCAGGATTGGATATACATCGGGAATCACTAGTTAGACCGGAATGTCCATGAGTTAAGGACCGAGGAGAGTTCATCCACGAGATGGTGACAAAATTAGAAGGAGGTTCAAAAGCACTTGGCCTGGTTTCCTTGTCATACGAATATCATAATGGCTAGCCAACATAGTACCCGTCTCCAAGAAAGATGGAAGGGTGAGAATGTGTGTTGACTCAGGATCTAAACAAAGCAAGTCGAGAGCGATTTCCCTACCGCATATCGACATGCTAGTGGATAGTACTTTTATTCAACGTCTTTTCCTTCATGGATGGTTTCTCTGGTTATAATCGGATCGAATGGCTCGAGCGGGAGAAGCGTCTTTCATCACGCCATGGGGCACCTTTGCTACAAAGTAATTCGTTTGGATTAAAATCAGGGCGCAACTTACCAAGGGCAATGACTACTCTTTCATGACATGATGCACAAAGAGATCGAAGTCTCACGTGACGACATGATAGCAAAGTCGACACTTGAGGAGGAACATATAGACTACCTCTTAAAGTTGTTTCAACGACTAAGGAAATTCGACTCGCTGAATCTAACAAATGCACCTTTGGGGTAAGATCGGAAAACTCCTAGGTTTCATCGTCGGTCAAAAGGATTGAGGTTGACCAGACAAAGTCAAGGCAATTCAAGAAATGCCTACGCCACGTCACGGAAAAGCAAGTAAGAGGATTTCTGACGGTGAATTACATCTCGGTTATCTCTCAAATGTTCACACTGTGGGCGATATTCAAGCTTCTCCATAAAGACAAAAGTTGTGTGGGCGAATTTGCCAAAAAGCAATTGCGGTATCAAAGAATACTGTCTGGACCACCAATCACGATTCCTCGAAGGAAGGAAGACCATTGATCATATACCTTACCGTACTAGAAGAGTCCATGGGCTCGTACTTGGACAACAAGATGATAGGTAAGAAGGAGCATGCCATCTACTACTGGTAAAAAATTCACAGTACGTGAAACTTCGGTTACTCCATGCTCGAAAACATCTGCGCTTTGGTGTGGAATTCCAAACGTCTCCTTGAATACATGATCAATCATACAACTTGGTTAATTTCAAAATGGATCCGATCAAGTATGTATTTGAAAAACCCGCTTTCGGGGAGAATACACTCATGAAAATCTTTGCTATCCGAATATGACATCAGTGCGCTCGAAGCGGTCAAAGAAGCATTCTCCGATCACTTGGCTTATCATACAACGAATACCAATCTCTCAAGTTCGATTTCAGACGAGGATGTTATGTACTTGAAGATGAAAGATGCGACGAACCACTACTCGGAGAAGGACGGATCCGGGATCCGATGGGGTTTAGTCTTGATGGAGCGATAAATGTCTCTGGCAATGGAATTGGGCAGTTATCATTACTCCAGGGTTTCTCATATCCCGTTTTCCGCGGTGCTATTTGATTGCACCAACACATAGCGAATCTGAAGCTTGCATCATGGTATCGAAGAAGCCATCGACTTGAGATCAAGATCCTTGACATATATGGAGATTCACCCTTGTGATCAACCAAATCAAAGACAATTATGAGACCCATCATCTTGGTCTAATTCCTTACAGAGAGATTATGCACGATTGTTGACTTTCTTCAACAAAGTAGAGTACATCATATCCCTCGAGATCAAAGCCGAATGGCGGGCGCCTTAGCTACTCTATCTTCCATGTTCAAAGTCAGCGATTGGAATGATATGCCCACATCGCATCGGCAGCCTTGAAAGACTGCATATATATTTACAATGAATGCGGTTCTAATGATAAACCGTGGTTTCCACGACATCAAGCGTTTCCTTCAAACAAGAGTACCCACTCGGGGCATCGTACAAGGATAAGAAAACTCTAAGGAGGCTTTCAAGAAACTTCTTCCTCAATGAAGATGTTACTATACAAAAGAAACTTTGATATGGTTACTTGCTTTCAGATGCGTCGACGGACAAGAAGCAACAATCATCCATGAAGTGCATGAAGGGTCCTTTGGAACTCATTCAAATGGGCATGCGATGTCCAGAAAATTCGAGGCGAGATACTATGGATAACGATGGAATCCGATTGCGCAAACACGTCGAGATGTCACAAGTGCCGATCTGCGAGATAAGATCCACGTGCCACCGACTCTACTCAACGCTCTCTCTCTCCGTGGCGTTCTCCATGTGGGCATTGACATGATTGGAATGATTGAACCAAAAGCGTCAATGGACATCGCTTCATTCTAGTGGCCATTGACTACTTCACCAAATGGGTTGACGACATCGTATAAACGTCACAAGACAAGTGGTTGTGAGGTTCATCAAGAACAACCTCATTTGCCGATATGGTGTTCCGGTAAGATCATTGCGATAATGGATCTAACTTGAACAACAAAATGATGAAAGAAGCGTGTGAGAATTCAAGATTGAGCATCATAACTCGTCTCCTTAGGCCAAAGATGAACTGGCGCCGTTGAAGTAAACAAGAACATCAAGAGATTGTCGGAAGATGGTCAT
>CM038794.1:276903045-276951920 GCA_021764765.1 Vicia sativa
ATCTTATCCGCAGATCCGCATCAGGACATCTTTGACGTGTTTACAACAATCAAATTCCATTGTTATCCAATAGTACCCTCGCCTCAAGATCTTTCTCCGACATTGTATGCCCATTTTGGGTTCCAGGATCCTTCGTGACTCATGGATGATCGATTCCGCTTGTCCGCCGACGGAAAGAAAAGGCGACCATGTCAAGTTTCTTTTTGTATAAGACATCTTCATTCGTAGAAGAAATTTCTAGAAAGTCTCCGAGTTTTCTATCTTTGTACGATGTCCCAAGTGGGTACTCTCGTGTTCAAGGAAACATTTCATCGTGGAACCACTATCGTCAAGATCGCTTTCAATCAGCAAATACATACCGGTATTTCAAGGCTCTAATGCGAATCTTAGGCATATCGCTCTAATCGCTGACTTTGAACATGGAAGATAGAGTAGCCAAGGCTGCCCCGCCATCCGATTTCGATCTCGAGGATATGATGCCTCAACTTGTTGAAGAAAGTCAAACAAATGTCTTGCATAATCAGGTAGAATTGCACCAAGACGATGTAGTTTCATACTTGTCTTTAATTTGATCGATCACAAGGGTCAGTCTCCATATATGTCAAGGATATTGATCCTCGTCAATGGCTTTGATACCCATAATGTATGCTTCATATTCCCGCAGGTTGTTGGGTGCAATCAAATAATCAAGCGAAATGGGATATGAGAACCCTGAGTGATGATGATCCGCCCCAATTCCATTGCAAAACGCTAATCGCCTCCATCAAAGACTAAACCCCATCTAGATTCCGATCCGGGTCCTTCTTCGAGCAAGGGTTCGTCACAATCTTTCATCTTTAAGTACATAACATCCTCGTCTCGAAGTCAAACGAGAAATTGTATTCATTGAGCTACCGATAAGCCAAGTGATCGCATGAATGCTTCCTTCGATCGCTTTTGAGCACGGTGATTGATTATATCAGATAACAAAGATTCCGCCATCGAGCAATTCTTCCCATAAGGTGTTTTTCAAAGACATACTTGATTGGATCCATTTTGAGATTAACCAAGTTGTGTGATTGCTCATGTATCAAGCGGCGACGCTTAAGCCCACATCAAGCGCAAGAACATGTTTTCTCGAGCATGGAGTAACGAAGTTTCATAATCAGGAACTTTTTACCGTAGTAGATGGCATGCTCCTTCTTACGGTTTCATCTTGTCAGCCTGCACGCAACCCATGGATTCTTCTAGACGGTAGTATATGATTAATCTGACTTCCTTCCACCCAAGGGACTGCATTGTGGTTCCGACAGTATTCCTCGACACCGCCAAAAGCTTTTGACAATCTTTTTCCATACAACTTCTTGATTTCGCGAGAAGTTTGAATATCACCGCAGTAGTGAGCGCCATTTGAGAGATGAACTGAGATGTATCAATCGTTCAAGAAATCCTCTTACTTGCTTTTCAGATGGCGTAGCATTTCTTGAATAGCCTTGACTTTGTCGTAATAACTTCAATACCTCTTTCGATCGACGATGAAACCTAGAAGTTTTCCAGATCTTACCCCAAAGGTGCATTTCATAGGTTCAAAGTGAGCCGAATTTTTAGTCGCTGAAACAACTTCAAAAGATACTCTATATGCTCATCTTCGGTCGACCATATCATGTCGCCCACGAGACTTCGATCTCTTCAGGCATCATGTCATGGAAGAGAGTAATCATTGCCCTTGTAAGTCTACCGCATTCTTTAATCCAAACGGCATCACTTTGTAGCAAAAGTGCCCCATGGCGGATGAGGATGTCTTTGAGCCATTCTCGATCCGATTATAACCAGAGAAACCGCCCATGAAGGAAAAGACGTTGAATTTTGCAAAGGCTATCCACTAGCATGTCAATATGCGGAAGCTGGAAATCGCCTTTCTGACTTGCCTTGTTCGTGTCCCGATAGTCGCATACACATTCTCGACCTTTCCATCTTGAGACAGCACTATGTTGGCTAGTATCGAGGATATTCTAAGTGACGAGGAAACTCACTTGAAATGCTTTTTGAACTTCCTTGATTTTATCACCATATCGTGGTGAACTCTTGTCGGCCGCTTAACTGTGGACACTCCGCTTTAATGGAAAATGATGTCTACAATGCCGGTATCTAACTCGTGCATGTCCCCGGCAGGACCTAGCTTAACACATCAACATATTCTCCGATATTTACTTTTTTGTCTTCTTCGTAACCCAAGTTGATTGCTTCTAGAGGTTCTCAGAGGTCATACCCCAAATTTTGACCTAATATACCATCTTGCATTAGATCATTGCATAACCACGCTTCGTATAAAGATTAATTCCGTATAGTCTTCTACAGTCAAAATTAGGGTTTCACTGCATTTTCATCCTAATCAAGAGCTAACCAATTAGGGTTTGAGATTTTCTCACTCCATTTGATCTATCTTGATCAAATCATCAACCTCTAAGCATCGATATCAAATTTTCTCACAATCAAGGATCGACCAATTGTGGTTTTGATCGAGGATGAGAATTCTACTTTTTGAGCAAAGTGGATGACTTTTTAGATAGAGATTGGTCATCAAATCTAGATATAACCTCTTGACCTAATTTCTCGATCCAAATCATCACGTAGGTTCACAGACCATCATCGCTTTTCGCACGCATCCGATGAAATTTCATCCGCACAAAAGTCAAACTTTGACTTTTGGTCAAATTTTTCAAAACAAAACTTTTTCCATCATCAAAATATTTCAAATGATCCATCTTGATCATAAAAATCAAGAATTTGAAAAAGTCAACAAAAGTCAAAATTTCAACTTAGAAATTTTTCTATGTTGAAATTTTGCATTTTTTCCAAACTTCAAGCCAATTTTTCACATAGTTCCAATGGAATTTGAAAACTCAAACATGAAAGTTAGAAGCTGTGGAAAGATCTTTTCAAAATGTCCAAGAACTTCAAAATCCATGAAGGTTAGCTATGTTTTTGAAATTGAAATCAAAGTTCCATGAAACTTGATTTTCAAAGTTCAAACATCAAATTATAGGTCATTTCTTGATTTATTCATCTAGAAGCTTTCTAACCTCGCTAAGTGGATAGATGAACTGATAAATACTGCCAGAGGAATGATTGAGAGGATTGGATCAAGTTTGGATAAATATAGCATATGGTGAAAAAAGGAAGTTTCCTTTTGGTAAAAACCAATCTTGCCTCTAAGTTATCTACGATTCATCCAAATGCCATGTACTTCTTGCCTAATCTTTTCACCTCTCGCCTATAAATAGCTATCAATTCAAGAGAAATTTACACCAAGAAACTCCACAAAATCCATGCTTTCTTTCACTTTCGAAAAATCCAATTAGTGCAAACTTGAGAATCATAGCATTTTTAGTTTAAGTTAAACATGGTAAATCTTGGTGTCAAACATGTTACATGATCACTATGGAACTTGTTGAAGCCTAAAATCAACATAAACAAAGCTAAAACCGCTTTTCATTTCGCTTTTTTCAAACTCCATAACCCGCCATGGAAATCGAACTGACTTTGGCTTGATTCCTTTGAGTTCTAATGATCCAAACATCTTTCCATCATATAGACATGACGCATCAATCACACAAACCCAGAACACCATTAACTTCGATTTCAAGTTTCGTTGAGTATGATGCAGTGGACTTGGCCGGAGAGTTCCAGGAGATTCAAAGTAACCAATTGATCATACAAGATCCACATAGCCGTCAAGCTCAAACAATCATCAAACAAGCTCTGGAAACACGTTTGCATCAAAATCGATCTCAACTTTTCCAGGTAGGAACTCAAAACTGGTTCTCTTAATTCCTTGCACCATTTAACAAAAACTCATGGCCGTTGTGTTTCTGCACTTATAACGAACAATAGCCTCAATAAAATCAAAGAATCATTCATTACTTAATCATTTAATTTGAAAATCAGCTTTAGGGTTCATCATGTTCTTCGAAACTTAATTTGTTCTGGGCTTAAAATAAATGAAATTAACACATGCCATCATGTTCGTGATGAAAAAACGAGCAACTTTGATGTTTACTTCATGGAATTTCATTAAGAAACGAAGATTTTAGGTTGGATTTGGATTCCTGAAAATCAAAATATAAACCCAGGCTGCGCGCGTTCTTCATGCGTTCTTGATTTTTCAAATTTTCAAATTGTCCAATCTTACTTCAACGCGTGTGTTAATCCACTAAACATCTCCAAACGCTGCTGGCCTGGTAGTCTTGGTCTTAAGTCCTTCACACGTCATTCCACTCAATGGTCATGGGTTCAATCCTCTCAAGACCATTCTTTACAAAATCTTCAATTTTTTCATGTTTTTCAAAACTTTCCAATGTTATTTCAACACGTGTGATAACCCACTAACAACTCAAACGCTTAGCCGGGCTGGTTATCCGTCATTTTAGTGCTTTCTCTCTCGCCACGTGGTCACCCCTTGGTCATGGGTTCAACTCCCATCAGACCATTTTTTTTTCTTTTTTCATAAAACTTCATAATTTTTCATGTTTTTATCAAACTTCAACAATTTTTTTAACCAATCAAAACTTTCTCATTTTGAGATGATTTTTGCACACTTGTCATTTAATATGTATATTTTATGATTATGTCTAAAATCCAAAATATTTTCATCCGACACTTTAATCGAAAAAACGACGCTCAACACTTTTCAAACCTCCTTTCAAAGGTGAATTTTTTCATGTTTTCGATTCGATTTTTTTCAAAACTTGGCAGAGAACAAAACATTTCAAAAACATTTTCAAATCAATTTTCAAAACATTTCATCAAACTTGCATCTTTTTTACCATGTTCGATCCGACGAATACGATAAACTCGATTGCTTTTCTCTCGAATTTCTCGATCGATCATGGGCCTCCCTTAGTGTAAGTCCCAACCTTTATGTACATATTTAGCTTCATTTGTACATATTCAAAACATCTTTGTCAATATTCAAACATAAACAAACTTCTTTCGTTTGTTTTCATCCGCTTGTTTATACACCGATACCATGGTATTGAAAGGAGCATTATTCTGTGAAACTCTTTAAATCAACGGCCTCCATCACTGTAAGTCCCATAACATTCTTTTTATGTACATAATATTTCTTTGTACATATCAAACTTTTTCAAACAAAGTTCATCCGTACATAATACAGATACTCCTTACATACTCAAGTATGATAAACTCGATCGTCTGCTTTTCACTTCACTCGGTATATTCAAGATCAACTTTATGTACATTCTTTCCTTGTACATAATTAGTTTTAATCCTATGAGGTATTTTCCTGCATGAGCTTTTAGTCTCAGACATCAACTCTAAATTTCATATAAACACGCTTAACATTGTTCCGTTAACTGCTCACATACCGTGATCCATTGATATTAAGAGATGAATTACCTTTGGTAAAGTGTCTTTAAAGTCAATGGGCCACCCTTACAAGTGTAAGTCCAACCCTCCTATGTACATCCATCTTTGTCTGTACATAAAAACTCGCTCGTACATATTCATTTTTGTACACATTCAAACTTGTAAATAATCAAGTTGCTTTAAACGCTCGCTCACCGACACTTGTTTATATTTCCTTCATAAACTCCTAAATAAACATCATGCATTGTTTATATTTCCTTCATAAACTCCCTGAATACATATCACACACACACGCTTACATAACTGCCTAGTTATTAACATAACAATTAGACTAATCAATAGGTTCCCACAAGATAGCCTCCGCTGGCTTCATACAAGACATTTTATCTTCAACAGTAGTTTAGCCTCCGCTGCTTTATACAAGACCATCAATCCCCGCATGGGTCAATTTTTCTTGAACTTCATAAACAAGATAATTTATCCCCAAGATGGGTTAGCCTCTTCGGCTTTGTACAAAGAAACTCTCCCAGAGAGTTAGCCTCCGCTTAGGCTTCATATAAGACAACACTCCGCTGAGTTAGCCTCCTCTTGGCTTCGCTCAAAAGAACTCTTCATTGAGTTTAGCCTTCTCTGGGCATCATACAATGAAAGAGACAGAAATCTCTTAAGCCTCCTCTTGGGCTTCCAATACAAAGAATCACCTGTTAAGATAGAACCTCGAAAGGATGGTTTCGGTGAAATCACTTTCAAATTCCATAGAGTAAAATTCTCGTGAAATTGCTCTTATTCAAGAAAGGACGATTTCTATGAACTTTCAGCCAAAGCCACCATACCCTATAGCCTCGAGCTTCATACAGGACCCTCGATGACCCTCGATGACCCTCGAATGCCTCTTGGGCTAACACAAGGACCCACGGCTTCTTAAAAGCATCCCTTTAATCCAATCAATTTCTCCTTGAGATTTAGACATCTATCATCTCTATGGAAGAAGTATCTCATCTATCACATCACATACAGTCAAAAACTTTTCAAAACTTTTTTCAAACTCTTTTCAAACAAAAACATCTCTTAATTGTAAGTGGTAACGCTTGTATACTCGAGCAAAACACCCAATGCTTACAGTTAACAGATTCAATCATCCTTTTCAAACATCTTTCTTAAACATGTAAGTGGTAACGCTTGTACACTCAAGCAAAACACCTAATACTTACGAAGAAAGATTTCATTTCAATCAAACCCTTTTCAAAATGTATGTGATGAAATAGATTAGATACATTTTTCATTAAGATGACATTTGTCTGTCTCTTACTAACATCCCGTTGCTTCCACTAGCATAAGTGGGAACTACGATTGCTCTGACTTTCTCAACATCCTTTGAGAATACGAGGCACAAGGTCTCATCCTTGGCGAGCAAATCTTTTCTCTCGCACCAAACAAACCATAGAACCCTTTAGATCCGAGCTACAAATGCTCCGATTCCCACTAGGGATATGTATGCGAGGATCCACGTATCTTTGAGCACAATAATAATAACCCTAGAAATCCCACCGATCTGCTTAAAATCCCCAGGAGAAACTTTCCCAATCTTAGAAATAGCAATTAAAAACACACAACATATCAAATATATTCATATATAAAGTCAGATAACTACATATATTTAGGTGCTCCATCTATTCCCTTTATATAACAACCCTTACTCGAATCTTCAATGCGTTACGCCTAGTTTCGCTAGTCGTTACGCATACCAATATCAATTGAGGGTATTTCACCTTTCCCTTTTTCATAATCATTAAATCATCTTTCTTGTGTTGAAAATAATAAAGCTTGATGCTCACATGATCTTTATAAACAAATCAAAGATTTAAATCGTTACGCGCGTGAGAATCCGAACTCACGCTCGCATCCTCACGCACACACTTTAACGCGAATGAGGCTCGAATGATCCTTTCCTCGTGCTTTAGTAGTCGAGAAATCTCATCTTCTTTAGTAGTCGAGAAATCATCGGGATCTCTTCTTCAACTTCTTCCTGCCGACTTCTGTGGGATTTCAAAGTTGGGAGAGAGCATAGAGTTATTGCTTTCAATGGATTTGTCCATCCGTTAATCTGCATATTTGATTTATGTTTGATTAATTAACCCTTATCATCATTTTTTTTGAAGAAAGTTAATGAAAGTGTATGCAGATTAAAAGTTTTTTTTTGAAGATTTTTTTATTTTATTGTGTTTTTTAGGATTATCATTTCCAGGAAAGGGTAAAATGAAAAATAAACACAAAGTGTGGAATCAAAACAACGCATTTTATTTATGATTCACAATATGAAACAGGGCCCTAAAATACAAACTCATTCGTCTTGGGCAAGACAAAGAGAAATTATTTAAAAGCTAAGCCCTATAAAACATCTCTACACTTTGGGCGAAGTGAGAGTTCAAAACAAAAGCAAAGATAAACTACTTAGAACTAGGAGCGTTAGTCCGAACTTCAACGGGTTTCCAGTAGTGACGAAATCCTTGGAAATCGAGGTACTCTGGTAATTTTCCTTTGGTTTAACCCGAGTAGACTTTGGTCGTTGTTTGAGCAGGTTTTGAAGACTCTGGACGATGGACTTTGCCTCTCGTGTTGCTAAGGCAGTCTTCTTCCGCTTGATAAACAGATCGAGAAGTATGGGATACAACATATGTGCTTCCTGTTGATCTTTGTGTTGAATTGAGGATGTACCTCCAATCTTCGTGAGTGAAGAGACTCGCTGTCGGCGACACTTTCCACTTCGTATCCCCGAATCGTACTTTTGATCTTCAGTGATCACGTGATATAGTGGTATTAGGATCTGTTTAACAAACTCTAATGGCGCTGTTAAAGCGTAAGTCTTCGCTTGGGACCTCGATTGGCGATTAGATCGAGAAGATGAGTATGCCTCCTCCTCGATTGACTAGGATACTCAAAGAGTCACCCCATCCCGTGGGTTGTATATCTTCGATTCGATTCTCGAGCTCGCGCGATACTTTACCATGTAGTCAAATTGACCAATGGGTTCTCCCAAGGTATCCCAAACTCGAAGGACAGTGGATTGTCATGCAGGACATGTCTTTGAATTGATCACCGGCAGCATAATTCCTCTTGAGACACATATTCAGGGTTGTTTAAATAAGTGTTCCACTCATCAGATTCAGAGGGATCCTCTTCATCATCTTCAATGGTGACAACGCTAATTTCTTGGAGAAAAGGGTTTAAGAAACCCCCACTGTTGAATACTTCTTTGATTGGACGAAGTGCTTCATCCCTTTGCTTGTCTTTGAGAATACGTGAACCCAGTCCGCTTTTGTTTCGTTCTGGATGTTTGATTACATGTCCCCAACCTTCAGCATTGCCATCTTTCACCATCTGTGTCGTTTCTTTATATGAAGAGATAGATGATCTGTTTTTGCTGGTAGATTCATCTTCAATGATGTTCGAGGAGATGTTCCTTCAATGTCATTAGTTGTGATGAAAGAGAAATGGACAATGGCTTACAAGCAAAGCTTGTTCACCCGATGGTCACCAACTTTCCATTTATCGTGGAATTTTAATTTCGATGGAGAGTAGAAGTTACGCCCGCCTCGTGGATCCAAGGTCTTCCTAGACAATCAGAAGTAGCTGTACGTCCATGACTTGAAAGTGATTTGAAAGTGACCAATTGTCATCGGAGATCTACTTCCCTAATAACCGACTTCCTTGATCCGTCAAAAGCTCTTACTACTATGTCATTGAACTTCATTATCCCTTTGTAAACGAAGCGAAGTGTCGTTTTCGCATTACGCTCAAAGATGAACCAGATCACCTATACATTGGATGGAATTTGATTGGCAAATCATCGAGATGTGCAAGGCCAAATTGTGATCTTTCCTTCCTCTCGAAGTTCCTCGCCATCGAAACTTAGATTATTACAAGTTGTTATGTTGGCGACAATACCTCCAAACTGGTCTGTAGTTACATCATGGTCTACATAGGCTTGGTCTAGTACCTTCATTAAAGCCTCTCGGTGAGTTTTGGAGTTGAGGAGTAGAGACAGTATTGAAATCTTGGAGGGAGTCTGCATCAGCTGATCCATGACTCGGTATTCGCTCTTCTTGATTAATTTAAGTATCTCATCAAAATCTGTGTTGATGTCGGCTCTATCAGGAAGACCAATATTTGTGCTTGGGTTAACAACGAAAATCGTTGCAGGATTCTCGGAAGATATGTTAACTGGATGTTGTCTGACAACAGGAACTGCAGGCGGTCTTAGTGGTAATGGAATATGTACTCGTCCACTTCGTGTCACTCGTCCGATTTCTGTTATATTAACATTAGCTGGAAGAGTAGGCATGGGTTTCTTCTTCCCATCCTCTATCAGGGTTGCATTGTATTGGTAAGGAATTGCTTTGGTAGAACTGTATGGAATAGGACCGGGTGGACAAATCACCAAAGGATACTCTGGGGTGCTGGAACTGTTGCATTCAATCTCCACATGTTTGGGTATGTTGAAACAAGGGATGATAACGTTTACTTCGGGATTTTCCGAGTTGATATCTGAGACTAAAAGCTGCGGAAAATGCCCCATCAGATTTACGCATGGTCATCTCTGCTTCAGAGATCTAGGTCACCGATATCTAACAATCAATGTCCGCTTCTTATGGTGGGACATCCTTGAATATCTTTGGAGCGATATGGCAAGTCGTAATCGTGCTTAGTGAAGGTGCTCATTGTATCAGATGCTTCATGGAGATGCACCAAGTTTCCTCTCGATTAAGTTTACGTCTGTGATAAGGTACTGTCGTGATTTTCAAGATCAAACCCACCGAGTGTCCACCGTGACTGGAAGCGGATTGGCTTGCACGCTCGACTTGTATTTCAAGGAAAGAAGATTAGATCTCACTAATCTCTCGCTTTAATGCTATGCAATGCTCAAGGTCATGGCCCGTGCCCTTGGTGAAAAGGGCAAGATATGTCCTTTGTACCACCATGGTAATTTTCGGGATTGAGGTGGTGACCTTGTCTCGTATCGTGTTCTTTCTATTAGTGCGGTAAAGTTCGGTACGCATTGGAAGTGGGTCGAATTATGAACCCGAGGCGCATTTTGATTGTTAAACCGCCGAGCCTGTGACGAGGCGTTGAGTTTGTTGATTTTGTTGAAATTGGAGCAATTCGTATTTAGACTTGTGTTGACGCGGTGCTATAGCTACACCGTCGTTGTTGATCGACATTCTTACGCGGTTTCCTGGATACCATTCCTATGTCATGTTCCTTTTTCTTTGGAAAACTGGTCCCTACCTTCCTAGTTCCACTAGAAGATCCTGCTTCCTTGGTTAGGCGTCCGGTTCGAACCCCTTCTTCTAATCGCATTCCCATGTTCACCATCTCGGTGAAATCTCCAGAGCTTAGCGATCATTCGCTCATAGTAGAATGAGCCAAGAGTGTTTAAGAATACCTTAGTCATCTCTTTCTTCCAAGGGCGGTTGACTTGGGCAGCATTTCTCCATCGCATATTCTTTGAATGTCTCTTTCTCTCGAGACATGGAGCGGAGTTGGTCCCTATCGGGAGCCATATCCAAGTTGAACTTATATTGTTGTACAAAGGCTTCACCTAAGTCATTGAATGTTTGGATACTTGCATTGTCTAGCCCCATGTACCACTTCAGTGCGGCACCGTAAGACTATCTTGGAAGTAGTGGATTAACAATCGGTGATCGCTGCTGTATGTAGACATTTTCCGGCATACATCGTGAAATGACTTTGTGATGTGGAGTTTTTTGTACTTTTCAAAGTCGTGACTTTGAATTTTGCGTATTCTTACGCGAGGAACTACACGATCCCGGCGTTTCCAAACAATTCTTTCCCACGAATTGTTTTTATCTCAAGTCGCATTTTGTGGAGCTGTTCTCGGAGATCCTCCATCGAGCCACGTGAATTGTGTTATTACCGGAGTATGGTGAACTTTTGTCATGGTAGTGTGCACTGTCGAGTTTGTCATAATTGGTTGAGAAACCGCATAGTTACTGAGGAAGAGTTACTCCACGCTATGGAGTAAATGTAGAGTTTTGCTGCAGTAGGTATTTCAAGCGTGGTTGTTTGAGAAGTCGGTTGGCGAAACCGATGCCAAAGTTGAAAGGCATGCCCCATGGATAGCCTTCCGCATACCGAAAGGTGAACCATCGGCGATGCATGAAACCGGAGTAGTAGTGTCTTCGAGATCGCCGCTGGTTTTGACCGCTCGATGTCGCTTGTTGACTTTTGCGCGCTGCCAATGAGTTGACCAAAGATGAGTCTCTCCACTTCTTCTTGTAGTGTTGTTACCGTACACAAGTTCAAGATTCTCTTGTTCAAATCCTTCCATTACTTTTCTTCTTTTTGATCTTGTATCGTATGTTCGAGTTGGCTGTGGACGCGGTCGAGAAACTCTAAGACGCGACAGCTTGGCGATCTTTTCCTATCTGTTCAAAGATCAGACTCTAGACAATAGACTTAAATGCAAAGTATGATGCATGATTATGATTATAAAGAAAGATTTCCAAAGAATTTATGCTAAAAGAGAAATTTTTGGCAAATATTTGGATGGAAAACACACATTTATTGATTATTGAAGGAAGATTACAACAATATTGTTTTTTGGAGCATTGCTCACACAAATGATAAAATAAATGATAAAATTACAAACTAAATTGAACTAATTAAATATCTTCGTCTGATGAAGATCCAAAGGCTTGATGTAGCTTCAACTTCAGGATTTCCTTTCCATAGTGAGCTTTCAGTTCAACTTTCTCGGTTTTTAGCTTGCTAATGACTTTCCTCCATTTGTCGGGAACAGGATCGTTGGTTTTCATTTCTTCAAGCTTTCTCTTCCTTTCCTTGACGTATCTCTGGATTGCGTTATCTTTCTGACGAATCTTCTCATCCTTCTCCATGAGCCATTCATCCTGGAAGTAAAGCGTCTTTTCATGATCTTTGACTTGCTTCTTGAGCTTCTCATTCTCAAGATTAGTCTTAAGGAACTTGTTTTCCAAAGCCTCTTTTTCAAAACTTATTTTTGCCAAAGCTTCTTGGTATTCTCCCATAGTTTCGACGGGAAAAATTGTTAATTTGGAAGCGGTTGAGAACATGGGTTCTTCATAAGCGTAAGGCATTCGAAATTCCTTTGCTCTTTTCTTTACCCAAGAAGTGTAGGTTTCCATGGCTACACAATTCATTGCCTTACCCTTTTCTTTCTTTTGGATGTGATGCCAAGCTCTGATCATCCTAGCCTTCAATCCTTGGGAATCTTCTCCTTCGTGGTAGAAATAACTCCACTGTAAAACCAAGAGGTTTACTAGAGTTTGCGTATCCAAGTTGACGTCTCGCCAGGAATGGGTTGTAGTTGATTCCTCCTTTTGTACCGATGAGGGGTACATTGGCAAATTCTCCACAGCTCTCAATGATTTCCATCTCATTGTCTGCCAAGGTATACCAATGGATATCGTCGTTTGTAAGAGACATGAGCCTTCTTGACCAATGCCACTCGTCTTTGTTTTCGCGGAAGATAGGAGATTTAGGCAAGTGTGAGACAATCCATTTGAAAAATAGAGGTACACAACACACGATAGTTCCGTCTCCTTGACGATTCCAATGATGAATGGAAAAGTACGTGTCACCAAGCAGAGTGGGAACGGGATTTCCAATCAGAAAGATCCTTATGGCGTTGATATCAACGAAATTTGGGACGTTGGGAAACAACACCAATCCATAGAGGAGTAAAGCTAAAAGAGCTTCAAAGGCTACCATACTACCGGCTGTAGAGAATTTGAGAGCCTTCTCCATTAGGAACTTTGAAGTTAGTCCTAAGAGTTTTCCTCTGGTAGTTAGGTTTTTGTCTATCTCGGATTTCTTTAAGTGAGTCATCGTTGCAATGACTGGTGATTTAGGAATGGCTTCCAAACCATTGAAAGGAACTTTATCCGATACTAAGATGCCTAGGATATGCGCGTACTCTTCCAAAGTAGGCATCAACTGATAATCAGGGAAATTGAAACAGCGATAGACTGGATCGTAAAACTGAACGAAAGTTTTGAGAAGTCCTTCATCAACGTTAGTGTTCAGAAGAGTTAAAAGAGTTCCATAGCGTTTTCTGAAATCCGAGGGATCTTCTACCAAGGATGCTAACTCTTTCAACTTTCCTACATCAGGAATTCAAAAATCAGATTCTTGGTGAATCTTCCTCTGACGTCCATCACTCTAACCTAAAATATTTTACAAAGAAAAAATCTCTAAATTCTTTGGAAATGGGAAGAGAAATTTAGTTTTTTTTTTGAATGAATGAATGCATGAATGCGGCAAACATGGTTAGTAGTTATACACACGGTCAAGCGTTCGAAGTCACGAGCATGAGGCCAACGATAAGAATCAAACGTGGGTAAGTTCTAAGGGCTTATTCATTTGTGAAACGGGTTCTACTGATAATACAGGCTCAACACTCCTCTTTGAAATATTATCGGATTTTTTGAATACTCGATGGTCCAATAATATTTTTCAAGAGAAACTCGCCTGATCGTAGTCTCGCATGACAATTACTCTAGGCTTACGCCCGAATAATCTCTGCACTACATCCTAAATGGCCAGGATGGGTTATGTGTTCTACAGCCAACTCAGCTTCGTAAGTCAAAATGTCTTCGGAAATACTTGCTAAACACTAATACCCCCAAGACAACCTCCACCGAGAGAGAGATATTAACTTCGTAAGTATTGAGACTTCTCACGTATTAATACCTCCACCTAGATCTTAAAAATGTTCTTAAACCGGTTAGATTTCTTTCCATCAGATGAAATCGCAAAACACACAATAAAGAAAAACAGACATATGCATAATATGAAAGCTTATCCCCTTTCTTTTCTTTTTGAAAACAAAAAAAGCTTGGTGCTCTTGAGCAGAGTCATATTTTTTTTTTGAAAATCAAAGTTTCAGCGTACTCCCCAGCAGAGTCGCCATTTTTTCTGTTCGCGTTAAAAGGTGACGCGCTAGAGGATTCGAATATGAATTCAGATTCTCTGGCTCGAAACGATTTACTCTTTTGATTTGTTTATAAAGATGCCGCGAGCATCAAGCTTTATTATTTTCAACACAAGAAAGATGATTTAATGATTATGAAAAAGGGGAAAGCTGTTAATACCCTCAATTGATTTTGATATCCGTAACGACTAGCGCAAACTAGACACAACGCATTGGGGAGATTCTTAGTAAGGGGGATTGTTATATAAAGGGAATAGATGGAGCACCCTAAATATATATAGTTATCTATAGCTTTATATATGAATATGTTTGATATGTTTGTGTGTTTTTTAATTGCTATTTCTATGATTAGGAAAGTTTCTCCTTTGGGATTTTAAGAATGATAGATTATGTGGGATCCTAGTGTTTATTATTATTGTGCTTGCAAAGATCTGTGGATCTTCTGCATACATATCCCCTATGTTCCCGTTAAAAGGTGACGCGCCTGAGGATGCGAACGTGAGTTCGGATTCTCTGGTACGCAACGATTTAAATCTTTTGATTTGTTTATAAAGATGTCGCGAGCATCAAGCTTTATTTTTTTCAACACAAGAAAGATGATTTGATGATTATGAAAAAGGGGAAAGCTGAAATACCCTCAATTGATATTGGTATGCGTAACGACTAGCGCAAACTAGACGTAACGCATTGGGGAGATTCTGAATAAGGGGGATTGGTATATAAAGGGAATAGATGGAACACCCTAAATATATGTAGTTATCTACAGCTTTATATATGAATATGTTTGATATGTTTGTGTGTTTTAATTGCTATTTCTATGATTGGGAAAGTTTCTCCTTTGGATTTTAAGAAATGAGATTATGTGGGATTCTAGGTTTTGTTATTATTGTGCTGCAAAGATCTCGTGGATCTTCTCGATACATATCCCCTATTGGGAATCGAGCATTTGTAGCTCGGATCTGCTGTGGTTATATGGTTTGTTTGGTCTCGAGAGAGAAAGAAATTTGCTCGCAAGGATGAGACCTTGCCTACGTATTCTCAAAAGGATGTTGAGAAAGTCAGAGCAATCGTAGTTCCCACTTATGCTAGTGGAAAGCAACGGGATGTTAGTTTAAGAGACAGACAAATGTCATCTTAATGAAAAATGTATCTAATCTATTTCATCACATACATTTTTGAAAAGTTTGATTGTTTAAAATCTTTCGTCGTAAGTATTAGGTGTTTTGCTTGAGTGTACAAGCGTTACCACTTACATGTTTAAGAAAGATGTTTGAAAAAGATGATTGAATCTTTTAACCGTAAGCATTGGGTGTTTTGCTTGAGTGTACAATCGTTACCACTTACAATTAAGAGATGATTTTGTTTGAAAACAGTTTGAAAAGAGTTTGAAAAGTTTTTGACTGTATGTGATGTGATAGATGAGATACTTCTTCCATAGAGATGATAGATGTCTAAATCTCTAGGAGAAATTGATTGGATTAAAGGGATGCTTTTAAGAAGCCCATGGGTCCTTGTATTGTTAGCCCAAGAGGAGGAATTCCGAGGGTCATCGAGGGTCCTTGTATGAAGCTCAAGAGGAAGCTATAGGGTATGGCTGGCTTTGGCTTGTAAGGGATTTCACCGAGAAACCATCCTTTTCTGAATAAGAGCAATTTCACCGAGAAATTTTACTCTCTGGGGAATTTGAAAGTGATTTCACCGGGAAACCATCCTTTAAGGGTTCTATCCTAGTGCGGGTGATTCTTTGTATTGGAAGCCCATGAGGAGGCTGTTAAGAGATTTCCTATCTCTTTCATTGTATGATGCCCAAGAGAAGGCTAAACTCAATGAGGAGTTCTTTTGAATGAAGCCCAAGAGGAGGCTGACTCAACAGGGGAGTGTTTGTCTTATATGAAGCCTAAGCGGAGGCTAACTCTGTGGGGAGAGTTTCTTTGTACAAAGCCCAAGAGAAGGCTAAACTTTGTTGGAGATAAATTATCTTGTATAAAGCCCAAGCGGAGGCTAAACTCAACTGGGGATGAGTTGTCTTGTATGAAGCCCAAGCGGAGGCTAACTCATGCTGGTGATGGATTGTCTTGTATGAAGCCCAAGCGGAGGCTAAACTCTGGGAACCTATTGATTAGTATAATTGTTATGTTATAACTAGACAGTTTGTATAAACAGTGTGTGTGTGTGTGTGTGATATGTATTCACAGGAGTTTATGAAGGAAATATAAACAATGCATGATGTTTATTTACAGCAGTTTATGAAATATAAATAAGTGTCTGTGAACGAACGTTTGAAACGAGCGTAACTTGATTATTTACAAGTTTGAACTGTGTACAAGGAAATGAATATGTACACGAACGAGTTTTTTATGTACAGACAAAGATGGATGTACATAGGAGGGTTGGGACTTACACTGTAAGAGAGGCCCATTGATTTGAAAGTATTTTGTGGAATAATGCTCCTTTCAATACCAATGGTATTCAGTGTAAAATGTACAGATGAACAGAAATGATTGATCAAAGTTTATCTGTAAAAAGTATTTTCAAAAGAAAGAGTATCTGTATTATGTACAGATGAAAATTATTTTAAAAAAAGAAGTATTTGTATTATGTACAGATGAAAGTTTGTTATGTACAAGGAAAAGATTATGTATGTATATATAGAATGTTTGGTTTGTATATACACAAGTGGAGTGAAAACAAACGGTCAAAGTTTGTCTGTACTTGAGTATAAAAGAAGTATCTGTATTATATACAGATGAAACTTTGTAAAAAGTTTTTGACAAAAGTTTGATATGTACAAAGAAATATTATGTACATAAAAGAATGTTATGGGACTTACACCGTGATGGAGGCCCATTGATTTGAAATCAGTTTCACAGAGAACAATGCTCCTTTCAATATCAATGGAATGCAGTGAAAAATGCAAACAAACGGAAGAAGTTTGTCTGTATTATGTACAGGTAAAAAGATATGTACATAAAAGAATGTTTTTGTTTATGTACAAGGAAAAATATATGTACATAAAAAGAATTGGGACTTACACCGTAATGGAGGCCCATTGATTAAAAAGAAATTTCACAGGGAATTCTATCTTTAGAACCAATGGATTTGGTGTATAGACAAACGAATGAAAACAAATGAAAGAAATTTGTTTATGTTTGAATATTAACAATGATAATTTGAGTATGTACAAGTAAAACTAAATATGTACATAAAGGATTGGGACTTACACCATAAGGGTGGCCCATGATCGATCGAGAAATTCGAAAAGAAACGAATTCGGTTTTATCGTTTAAATCGGATCGATTATGGTAAAAGATGCAAGTTTTGAAAAATGATTTTGAAAATGTTTTGAAAGTGTTTTTGAAATGTTAAGTTCATTTATGAAAAGTTTTGAAAAAAATCGGAAGTCGAAAACTTGAAAAATTCACCTTTTAAGGAGGTTTGAAAAGCGTTCAGAACGTCGTTTTCGGCTCGATTAAAATTTAATCAGATGAAAGTTTTTTCTGAAAATTTTTACACTATCACAAAATAGATGTATTTATTGACAAGTGTTTAAAAAATCATCTCAAAATGAGAAGTTTTGATTGGTCAAAAAAATGTTGAAAGTTTGATAAAAAACAAGAAAATATTGAAGAGTTTGTGAAAAAAGATAAAAAAAATGGTCCTGATGGGTGTTGAACCCATGACCATGAGGTGGGGCACGTGGCAAGAAAGACTTAAGACCAAGCATGCTACCACTGGGCCAAACGCGCTGGAGTGTTAGTGTACCATGACACGCGTTAGAAAAGGATTGGAAATTTTAAATATTTGAAAAAATGAAGAACAGATGAAGAACGCGCGCATCATGTTCTTCGTGTTTGATTTCCAGATTCTTCAACTCATGCTATAATCCTTATTTCTCAACCAAATTGAATGAAATAAAAACCAAACTTGATCGGTTTTTCATCACGAACATGGAGATGCTTGTTAATTTCATTTATATTCAGTCTAGAATGATTCACTTTCTGGAAAAATGAAGAACCCTAAAAACTAAGAAATCAAATTAAATTACGTGTTGTTGATGATTGTTTGATTTTGTTGAGGGTTATCAATCGTGTTAGGTGCAGAAAGAGAATGGCCAAGAGCTTTTTTCAATTGGTGCACAAAATCATAGAGTTTGAAGTTCGTGTTCTAACCTGGAAAAGCTGAGATCGAAATGTGTTTTAGAGTACTTCCAGTGGTTGTTTCTCGATTGTTTGAGCACCAGCGGCCTCTAGGGATGCTATGTAGACGGTCTGCTTGCTTCGAGCTTGCTTGAATCGAGCTACACAAGTCAACCTACACAGACTCAAAATGGAAACTGGAAATCGTGTCTTGAGTTGTTACAGATGGTTGTTAAGGATTTGAATCATGTATATGAGGTACATGGAAGGTGTTAGGAGGATTAGAACACAACTTGTTCCATTAAAACCATGAATTCGAATGCTTATGGCAGTTTGTACAAGTTTGAAAATTGGAAATGCAATTCTGATTTTTAGTTGTTTTTAGATTGATTTTAAGCTTCAAACTAATTACATGTGATACCTATAACATGTTAGACACCAAATATTTCAATGTTTCTTCACAAATTTTCAAAATGCCAGATTTCTTAATTTTCACAATGTTACTTGAATTTCAAGAAAGTAAAGAGAAAGCATGTCTTGGCATTACTTTGGTGTCGATTTGAACTTGAAATGTGACCAATTTATAGGCAAATAGGTTCTGAAATTTTAGGCAAGTGTCCATGGCTTTTGGTGATTCAAAGTTACCTTAAGGGTAAACATGACTTTGCAAAGGAAAAGGAACCTTCCTTTTTCATCATGTGCTATTTTTACAACTTGATCCATATCTCTTCAATTATCACTCTAGGCTGATATTTATCAGTTTGATGACTCATTTTGGCAAGGTGGCAAGGTTGAATTACTTCTTGGTGAAGAAAACTCAAAAAATGACCTATAATTGATGTTTTGATCTTTGAAAATCAAATTTCATGGAGCCTTATGTTTCAATTTCAAAAGTATAGCTAGACTCCATGGATTTGAGAGTTCTTAGACATTTTGCAAAGATCTTTCCATAAGCTACAACTTTCATGTTTTGAGTTTTTTCAAATTCCAATTGGAACTAGGTGAAAAAATGGCTTGATGTTTGGACAAAATGAGAAATTTCAACACTTAGAAATTTTTCTAAGTATAGAAATTTTGACTTTTTGTTGACTTTTCCAAATTCTTTGATTTTTTATGATCATGATGGATCATGTGAAGTATTTTGATGATGGAAAAGTTTTGTTTTGAAAAATTAGACCAAAAGTCAAAGTTTGACTTCTCTATGCAGATGAAATTTCATCAGATGTTTCTGAAAATGACTGATGAAATCTGTGAACCTCTGTGATGTTTTGAATCCAGAAATTAGGTCAAGATGTTGTATCTAATATTTAATGACCAATCTCTATCCAAAAAAGTCATTTCTTGTTCAAAAAGTCAGAGAATTCTCATGCCCGATCAAAACCCTAATTGGTCGATCCTCGATTGATTTGTGAGAAAAATGGATATCTGAGGATTGAAGGCTGATGATTTGATCAAGATAGATCAAATGGAGTGAGAAAATCTCAAACCCTAATTGGTTAGCTCTTGAATCAGATGAAAATATGATGAAACCCTAATTTTGACCTGTGAGTGCTATACCCGATTAATGCTGTCTGAGCTGTTAGTTGTGCTATGATGCAAATGTAAGGTGGTATATTAGGTCAAAATTTGGGGTATGACAGATGCCCCTATTTAAGTTTCTTTAACCTGAAATATGAAGATGAATATCTTTGTTTTGATAGGTGTAAAGAGACTTAAATATCAGAATACGCAAAATTTGGACCTAAGATACCAAAAAATGCGGATGATGCAAAATGATTGCAAAAAGTTTTTACCCTAAGGATATCAAAGAAATGACACAGTGAAGGGAAATTTGTGAATACATCCCTGCTGGGGAAAGAATGATTCACAGAATATGTGAACATTTGTTTCGTTTTGGGAAACAAAGAGATTACCTTCTGTCAGCCTTGTGACAATGTTTAAGGTAAGTGGAAATGATATTACCAATTATCAGCTTTGTGATAGTTTATGGTAATGAATTCTGAAGATGTTACCAATTATCAGCGAAGTGATAACTATAACAAGGTAAATCTTTGAAGGAATGAGGTTGCTGTGTACTCAGCTTTGTGAATAATGATGTTGTTCTATCCAGAATGAACCGAAAGAAAGAAGTTAACCAAGACATTGTTCCCGATGAGGATAATCTCACCGGCGAATGTGGTAGAGAAAAAAGGTATCGCTTGGGACTTTGCCGGGAAAAAGGAAGACGATCCTTTCTGTTTGGGAATACCTGGGGAAAAAGAAAATGCATCTTTTCCGCTTGGAGATATCCCATCGGGGATGACTTGTACTGTATGAGTAAGTATGATTTATACTAGTGATTTGGAAGCAAACATTTTGAGAGATGCAAAAATGCAATGAATGATGCTATTATGTATGAATGTCATGAATGTTATATGCATGCTAACAATACTTTGACAAAGACACTTAAAGCGATATTTGGGAAAAGGACCACGCCAAAGTTCGAACAACACGGGTGAAAATTGCAAAGAATGGTGACGTCTTCATGATGAAGAATTGGAGTTGCATGCTTTAAACTTTCTGAGAAAAGCATTTCATTGGCAGCTCAGCCGGGGATTCTTTTTGGATAAGAATACCGTCCTTTGATGATTTCTGCTGAGGAGAAGATTGCTGTAGCACGTTATCCTTCGGAGATCAAAACACTCATGGAGAAACTGTTGAAGTTATTTCCGTGTTCATAGTTCAAAGGAAAATTTTTGCTTTTGTTTCAAAATTTTTGAAGTAAAAATTCATTTAAAACATTTTAGTTTCAAAAAGTGATTTTCACAATAAAAAGCGTTATTTTGCAAAACAGAATAAAGTAGGAATTGCAAACAAAGGCACAAGGCTCAAATTTATTGATAGAATGGTAATCAGCCAAATGGTTGATTCCATGGACTATTTACAAAAGTTGGAAATGATAATTTATTAGGAAAAGGCTACATTGAAAACAAATAACCGCTACTATCCCTAACAACTTTGAATTCCCACTGTGTTTGTTGCTTCAGAAGAATTAATTGAAGATCCGTTGATGGAAGATTCTTCATGTGGACAAAATACAGACTAACTGCAGTTACTTTGTCATTTTGTATCCTTGTTTTTGCCTAGATCGCTTTTCTGTTTTCGACCTATCGTGATAATTTCGCTTATTGTCTCTAATTTTGCCTCGATCGCCTTTTCGTGTTTTCAATCCACCGAGACGCTATTTTTGCCTAAGCCGCCTTTTCGGTTTTCGACTTACCGAAATGTTCTTTTGTTTTTAGACAAAGTATTTTTGATCACCAAGATTCATGTGATACGGAGTTCATCGTCGTTCATGGTTGTGAGAGTCATAGCACCGCCAGAGAAGCTTCTTTGACGATGTATGGGCCTTCGTAATTAGGAGTCCATTTGCCCTAGAATCTGCTTGAAAAGATGAATCTTTTAAGCACGAGGTCGCCTTCTGAGTTCACGAGGTCGGACCTTTTGTCGAAAGCTTTTTCATTCTTCTCTCGATAAAGTTGTCCGTGACACGAGCGGTCAGCGCTTTTCTTCAATTAAGTTCAATTGGTCGACCGCTTTGACACCATTCGCCTCGTATAACTTAGTTTCCATGAGAACTCTCATTGACGGATCTCAACTTCTACGGGAGCACCGCCCATGCCGATACTAGAGAAAAGGAGTTGCCCTGTTGAAGCGCGATCAATACGATACCCATGCAAAGCAAATGGCAGATTTTGCCGCCTTTTGTAGGTGATGACCATTTTCTGGACGATCTTTTTGATGTTCTTGTTGGCAGCTTCAACGGCGCCGTTCATCTTTGGCCGGTAAGGAGACGAGTTCTGATGCTCGATCTTGAATTCCTCACATAGTTCTTTCATCATTTTGTTGTTCAAGTTTGATCCATTGTCAGTAATGATCTTACTTGGAATTCCATATCGGCAAATGAGGTTGTTCTTGATGAACCTCACAACCACTTGCCTGGTAACGTTGGCGTAGGATGCTGCTTCGACCCATTTGGTGAAGTAATCAATGGCTACTAGAATGAAGCGATGTCCGTTGGACGCTTTTGGTTCAATCATTCCAATCATGTCGATGCCCCACATGGAGAAAGGCCACGGAGAGGAGAGAACGTTGAGTAGAGTCGGAGGCACATGGATCTTATCTCGAGATCCGCACTTGTGACATCTTTTGACGTGTTTACAAAGAATCGATTCCATCGTTATCCAATAGTATCTCGCCTCAAGATTTTTCTAGACATTGCATGCCCGTTTGAATGAGTTCCAAAGGACCCTTCATGTACTTCATGGATGATCGTGTCTGCTTCTTGTCTGTCGACGCATCTGAGCAGAACCATGTCGAAGTTCCTTTTGTATAACACATCTCCGTTCAAGAAGAAATTCCTAGAAATCCTCCTTAGAGTTTTCTTGTCTTTGTACGAGGCCCCAAGTGGGTACTCGCTTGAAGGAAACATTTGATGTCGTGAAACCACGCTTTATCGTCAAGACCGCTTCCAGTAAACACATATGCAGTCTTTCAAGGCCTCGATGCGATTCGGGCATATCATTCCAATCGTTGACTTTGAACATGGAAGATAGAGTAGCCAAGGCGTCTGCCATCCGGTTTTGATCTCGAGGGATATGATGCAACTCTACTGTGTTGAAGAAAGTCAACAACCGTCTCGCATAATCTCTGTAAGGAATTAGGCCAAGATGATGAGTTTCATACTTGTCTTTGATTTGATTGATCACAAGGGCTGAATCTCCATATATGTCAAGGATCTTGATCCTTAAGTCGACGGCTTCTTCGATACCCATGATGCCGGCTTCATATTCTGCTATGTTGTTGGTGCATTCAAATAGCAATCTGGCGGAAAACGGGATATGAGAACCCTCGGGAGTGATGATGACTGCCCCAATTCCATTGCCAAAAACGTTAACGGCTCCATCGAAGACTAGGCCCCATCTGGATTCTGGATCTGGTCTTTCTCCGCGTAGTGGTTCGTCACAATCTTTCATCTTTAAGTACATAACATCCTCATCTGGGAAGTCGAACTTGATATATTGGTATTCATTGAGCGGCTGATAAGCCAAGTGATCAGCGAGAATGCTTCCTTTAACCGCTTTATGGGCGCGGTATTGGATATCATATTCAGATAGTAGCATTTACCATCGAGCAATTCTCCCGGTTAAGGCAGGCTTTTCAAAGATGTACTTGATCGGATCCATTTTGGAGATTAACCAAGTCGTGTGATTGATCATGTACTGGCTAAGACGTTTTGAAGTCCATACCAAAGCGCAACATGTTTTCTAGCATGGAGTAACGAGTTTCACAACCGTGAATTTCTTACTCGTAGTAGATGGCATGCCTTCCACGGCAGATCATCCCGTTGTCCAAGTACGCAGCCCATGGACTCTTCTAGTACGGTAAGGTATAAGATTAATGGTCTTCCTTCAACTGGAGGGATCAGTATTGGTGGTTCTGACAGGTATTCCTTGATACTGTCGAATGCTCTTTGGCAATCAGCCGTCCATACAACCTTTTGATCTTTTCGGAGAAGCTTGAATATCGCCCACGTGTAGCTATCCGAGATAATCTGAGATGTAATTCAACCGTCCGAGAAACCCTCTTACTTTCTTTTCCATACGTGGTATAGGCATTTCCTGAATAGCCTTGACTTTGTCAGGGTCAACCTCAGTACCTCTTTGACTGACGATGAAACCTAGGAGTTTTCCTGACCTTACCCCAAAGGTGCATTTGTTAGGATTCAGGCGGAGCTGAAACTTCCTTAGTCGTTGAAACAACTTTAAGAGATAGTCTATATGCTCTTCTTCAGTGTCAGACTTTAATATCATGTCGTCTACATAGACTTCGATCTCTTTGTGCATCATGTCATGAAAGAGAGTAGTCATTGCCCTAAGTAATACCGCATTCTTTAACCCAAACGGCATTACTTTGTAGCAAAACGTGCCCCATGGCGTGATGAAAGATGTCTTCTCCATGTCTTTGGGAGCCATTCTGATCTGATTATAACCAGAGAAACCATCCATGAAGGAAAAGACATTGAATTTGGCAGTGCTGTCCACTAGCATGTCGATATGCGGTAGTGGAAAATCGTCTTTTGGACTAGCTTTGTTTAAATCCCGGTAGTCAACACACATTCTGACCTTTCCATCCTTTTTGGATACAGGTACTATGTTGGCTAGCCATTGAGGATACTCAGAAGTGACAAGGAAACCAAATACGAGTTTTTGAACTTCCTTTTGATTTTCTCACCATTTCGTGATGAACTCTCATCGCTTCGCTTAACTGGACATTCTGGTCTTAACGGCAAGTGATGCTCCACGATGCTGGTATCCAAACCCGGCATGTCCTGGTAGGACCAAGCAAACACATCAACATATTCTTTGAGAAGACTTATCAGTTTGCTTTTGACACTGCTGTTGAGTGAAGCTCCGATATTTACTTCTTTTGTATCTTCCTCAGAACCCAAGTTGATTGCTTCTAGAGGTTCTTTGTGAGGCTGGATGATCCTTTCCTCGTGCTTAAGTAGTTGAGAAATTTCATCTGGGATCTCTTCTTCAACTTCTTCTTCGGCGAATTCACAGAGGATTTCAGAGTTGAGAAAGAGCGTAGAGTTATTGCTTTCAATGGTTTTGTCCATTTGTTTAATCTGCATTTTTGATTTATGTTTGATTAAAAAAAAAGTTTTCTTTTTTTGAAAGTTAATGTATGCAGATTAATTATTATGATTTTTTTTTTGAGATTTTTTTTACTGTGTTTTTTAGGATTATCATTTCCAGAAAAGGGTAAAAATGAAAATAAACACAGAGTGTGGAAACAAAAACAACGCGTTTTATTTATGTTTCACAATATGAACAGAGCCCTGAAATACAAACTCATTTGTCTTGGGCAAGACAAAGAGAAATTATTTAAAAGCTAAAGCCCTATAAAACATCTCTTCGCTTTGGGCGAAACGAGAGTTCAAAACAAAAAGCAAAAATAAATTACTTAGAGCTATGAACATTAGTCCTAACTTCAACAGGTTTCAAGTAATGACGAACTCCTTGGAAGTCGAGGTACTCGGGTAATTTTCCGCTTGGTTTAACCCTTGAGTAGACTTTGGTTGCTAGCTGAGCAGGCTTTGAAGACTCTGGACGATGGCCCTTGCCTTTTGTGCTGCTAAAGCGATCTTCTTGATTAACAGATCGGGAAGTATGAGATATAGCATTTGTACTTCCTGTTGATCTCTGTGTTGAGTACTGGGGGGATGTTCCTTCCAGTCTTCTGAGTGAAGAGACTCGTTGTCGGCGACACTTTCTAGATCGTATCCCGAGTCGTACTCTTGATCTTCAGTGATCATGTTGATTTAGTGATAACCAGGATCTGGCTTGGTGAATTCCACAGAAGTGTTAAAGCAGAGATCTTCATTTGGGATCTCGATCTGTTGATTAGTTTGAGAAGACGAGTATTCCTCCTCTGGTTGACTAGGGTATTCAAAGTCATCACCCCATCCTGTAGGCTGGATATCTTTGATCCGGATTTTCGAGCTTTCTGGCGCAGTGTATTTCACCATGTAGTCGTATTTGCCACTTGGTTCTCCCAAGGTATCCCAGATTTCAGCAGGGACTGGTGGATTTTCATGTTGCTGCAAGGACATGTCTTTGAATTGATCAGTCGGTGCATATGATTCCTCCTGAGGCACATATTCAGGGCTATTCAAGTAAGTGCTCCATTCTTCAGATTCGGACGGATCGTCTTCCTCCTCTTCTATGGTTACAACATTGACTTCTTGTGGAACAGGGTTTAAGAAACCTCCACTGTGAAATACTTCCTTGATCGGGGGAAGTGCTTCATCTTTTGGTTCGTTCTGAGAGAATACAGGTGTGAACCCTAGTCCGGCTTTTGTTCCATTGTTGACAGGTTTAATTACTTGTCCCCATCCTTGGGCATTGCCGTCTTTCACCATTTGTGCCGCTTCTCTATATGAAGAGATAGATGATCTGTTTTTGTTGGTAGATTCATCTTCTAATGGATGTTCGGGGAGACGTGCCCCTTCAATGTCATTAGCGGTGATGAAAGAGAAACTGGATAGATGGCTTACAAGCAAAGCTTGTTCACCGCTGATAGTCACCAACTTTCCATTAACTGTGAATTTTAATTTTTGATGGAGAGTAGAAGTTACTGCTCCTGCATCGTGGATCCAAGGTCTTCCTAGCAAGCAACTGTATGCAGCTGGTACGTCCATACTTGGAAGGTAATTTTGAAAGTGTGAGGGCCAATTGTCATCGGGAGATCAACTTCCCCAATAACTGACTTTCTCGATCCATCGAAAGCTCTTACTACTATATCGTTGAACTTCATTATGCCTTTGTAAGCTAAACGAGCAAGCGCTTTTGGCATTACATTTAAAGATGAACCCGTATCCACCAATACATTGGAGGAACTGACCGCAAATCATTGAGATGTGCAAGGCTGTTGTGATCTTTCCTTCTTCCGAAGTTCTTCGTCACTAAAACTCGATTGTTACAGTGTTATGTTGGAAACGATCCTCCAAATTGGTCTCGTAGTCACATCGTGATCCACATAAGCTCGGTCTAATACTCTCATCAAAGCTTCTGAGCTTCGAGTTAAGGAGTAAAGACAATATTGAAATCTTGAAGGAGTCTCGATCAATTGATCTACGACTCGATACTCGCTTTTTTGACGCTTTAGTATCTCTTCAAAGTATAAGTTGATGTTGGTTCCATTAGTAGAACCAATATTTGTGCTTGGGTTAGCAATGGGAATCGTTGCAGGATTCTCAGCAGATATGCTAACTGGGTTATGTTTAACAACAGGAATTGCAGCGGTTTGGTGGTATCGAGCATGAACTCGCCCACTTCGTTACTCGTCCGATTTCTGTTATATTGACATTAGCTGGAAGTGTAGGCAGGGGTTTCTCCTTCCCATCTTCTATCAGGGTTGCATTGTATTGGTAAGGAATTGATTTGGTAGAACTGTATGGAACAGGACCAGGTGGGCAAATTACCAAAGGAGATGTTGAATGATGGAACCATTGTATGCAATCTCCACATGCTCTGTATGTCGAACAAGGGATCACAACGCTACTCGGATTTTCCGAGGTGATATCCGAGACTAAAAGCTCATGTGGAAAACGCCCTACCAGATTTACGCCGTGGTCATCTCGGATTCAGAATCAGAATCACCAAAGGTTCAACAAATGCCGGATATCCGCTTATGGTGGAACATCCTTGAATATCCTTAGAGAAAATGTTGCAAGTCGAATAATCATGTTTAGCGAAAACACTCATTGCAACTGTATGTTTCGTGAAGACGCACCACGCTTCCTCCGATTAAATTTACGCAGTGACAAGATACCGCCGTATTTCTAAGTATCAAACTTATCAATGTCCGCGTGACAGGAAGCGGATTAGCTTGCATTGGGCTCGATTCTTGAAGGAAAGAAGATTAGACCTTACTAACTTCAGACTCGCCTTTAATGCTATGCAATGTTCGAGGTCATGGCCCGTGCCCCTTGGTGAAAAGGGCAAGATACGCGGTTTTGTACCACCACGGCAATTTCTCAGAACCGGAGGTGGTGACCTTGTCGATCGTTTCTTTCTATTAGCGCTGGTAAAGTTCTCGACATCATGGGAATCGGGTCGAACCGAGTGACCCGAGGTGTACGCTTTTGGTGTGAAACCCGAGCCCGCTGACGAGGTCGTTGAGTTTGTTGATTTTGTTGAAATTGCGGAGCAATTCTCGTGTTTGGAGTTATGTTGACAGAGGGTGCTATGGCAGCTACCGTCGTTGTTGGATGACATTCTTACGTGATTTCTGGATACCATTCCTATGTCATGCTCTTTTTCCTTTGAAAACCGGTTCCAATTTTCTTGGTATTACTAGAAGATCCATTTTTTGGTTAGACGTCCGCTCGAACACCTCTTCTAATCGCATTCCCATGCTTACCATTTCATTGAAATCTCCGAGCGCTTAGCGATCATTCGCTTCATAGTAGAATGAGCTTAGAGTATTCAAGAACACCTTAGTCATTTCCTTTTCTTCCAATGGTGGGTTAATTTGGGGCAATTTCCTCCATCGCAAGATATTCCTTAAATGTCTCTCTTCCTTTGAGACATGGAGCTAAGTTGATCCCTATCAGGAGCCATATCCAAGTTGAACTTATATTGCTGAACGAAGGCTTTACCTAAGTCGTTGAACGTTTAGATACTCGTGCTGTCTAAACCCATGTACCACTTCAGTGCGGCACCGGTGAGACTGTCCTGGAAGTAATGAATTAGCAGCTGATGATCCTCATTGTACGTAGACATTTTTCTAGCATACATTGTAAGATGACTTTGAGGACAAGAGTTCCCTTTGTACTTTTCAAAGTCCGGGACTTTGAATTTCGCAGGTATTTTTACACGAGGAACTAAGCAAAGATCCTGGACGCTTTTCCCAAACAATTCTTTCCCTTGAATCGTTTTTATCTCAAGCTGCATTTTGAGGAGTTGTTCCCGGAGATTTTCCATTGAACCACAAGCGTTCGTGTTATTTCCTGGAGTGTGATGAACTTCTTCGTCTGTGGTAGTGTGCACTACGGAAGCTGAGTTCAACATGATCGGTTGAGAAACCGACATTGTTACTTGTGGAAAAGTTATTCCACGTTGTGAAGCAGAGTTTTGTTGCAAAGTAGGTATGTCAAGCGAGATTGTTTGAGAAGTCGGTTGGCGAACTCCTATGCTGAAGTTGAAAGGCATTCCCCATGGATAGCCCTCTGGCATGCTGAAAGGTGAACTAATGGCTGCGACAGCTGAAACTGGAGTAGTAGTATCCTCTGAAGTTGCTGTTTGGTTTTGACTGCTCGACGCTGCTTGTTGACTTTGCGCTGTGGCAAGTGAGTTAACCAAAGACGTGAGTCTTTCCACTTCTTCTAGTAGCGTTGTTACCGTACTACGAAGTTCAGCATTCTCTTGATCAAAATTCTCCATTATTTTTCTTCTTTTTGATCTAGTATCGTACGTTCGAGTTGGCTGCGGACGCAGTCGAGAAACTCTAAGACGCGACAGCTTGATAATCTGTTTCTATTTGGAAAAAATGATTCCAACTAGAAAAGTGAGAATCTAGACAATAGACCTAAATGCAAGATATGATGCATGAATATGATTGTAAAGAAAGAGAATTTCCAAAGAATTTATGCTAAAAGAGATATTTCTTGGCAAATATTTGGATGGAAAAACACAAATTTCATTGATTATTGGAAGAAGATTACAACAATTTTTTTTGGAGCATTGTTCACACAAATGATAAAATAAATGATAAAATTACAAACTAAATTGAACTAATTAAACGTCTTCGTCTGATGAAGATCCAAAGGCTTGATGCAGCTTCCTCTTCAAGATTTCCTTTCCATAGCGAGCTTTTAGTTCTGCTTTCTCGGCTTTTAGCTTGCTGACAACTCTTTTCCATTTGTTGGGAGTAAGATTGTTATTCATCAAATCTTCAGGCGATCCTTTTCTTTCTTTGATGAATTTCTTGATTGCGTCATGCTTCTGGCGAATCTCCTCATCTTTTTCCATGAGCCATTCATCCTGGAAATAAAGCGTCTTTTCATGATCTTTGACTTTCTTCTTGAGCGTCTCATTCTCAAGGTTAGCCTTAAGGAATTTGCTTTCCAAAGCTTCCTTCTCAAGCCTTATCTTGGTCAAGACTTCTTGGTATTCTCCCACAGCTTCAACGGGAAATTTTGTTGATTTGGAGGCGATTGAGAACATGGGATCCTCATAAGCGTAAGGCATTCGGAATTCCTTTGCTCTTTTCTTTACCCAAGAAGTGTAGGTTTCCGTGGCTACACAATTCTTTGCCTTACCTTTTCCTTTCTTTCGGATGTGATGCCAAGCTTTAATCATCCTAGCCTGCAATCCTTGGGAATCCTCCCCTTCATGGTAGAAAGAGCTTTCTACTGTAAATCCAAGAGGTTTACCATAGTTTGCGTATCCAAGCTGACGTCTCTCTAGGAATGGGTTATAGTTAATTCCTCCTTTCATACCAATGAGAGGTACATTGGCAAATTCTCCACAGCTCTCAATGATTTCCATCTCATTGTTTGCCAAAGTATACCAATGGATATCGTCGTTTGTAAGAGACATGAGTCTTCTGGACCAATGCCACTCGTCTTTGTTTTTGCGGAAGATAGGAGATTTAGGCAAATGTGAGGTAATCCATTTGAAAAACAGAGGTACACAACACACGATAGTTCCGTCTCCTTGACGATTCCTATGATGAATAGAGACGTATGTATCACCAAGCAAAGTGGAACGGATTTCCACCGAAAGATCCTTATGGCGCTGATATCAACGAAATTTGGGACGTTGGGAAACAACACCAATCCATAGAGAAGTAAAGCTAAAATAGCTTCAAAGGCTACCATACTACCAGCTTCAGAGAATTTGAGAGCCTTCTCCATTAGGTACTTTGAGGTCAGTCCTAAGAGTTTTCTCGTAGTTAGGTTTTGTCTATCTCGATTTCTTTAAATGAGTCATTGTTGCAATGACTGTGACTTAGGAATGGCTTCCAAACCATTGAAAGGCACTTTGTCCGACATCGAGATACCTAGGATATGCGCATACTCTTCCAAAGTAGGCATCAACCGATAATCGTGGAAAGTGAAACAATATAGATCGATCAGAACTGAACGAAAGTTTTGAGAAGTCCTTCATCAACGTTATGCTCGTAAGAGTTAGAAGAGTTCCATAGCGTTTTCAAACCGAGGGATCTTCTACCAAGGATGCTAACTCTTTAACTTTCCTACATCAGAATTCTAAAATCAGATTCTTGGTGAATCTTCTCGACGTCCATCACTCTAACCTAAAATATTTTACAAAGAAAAATCTCTAAATTCTTTGGAAAAGAGAAATGAAGTTTTTTTTTTGTTTTTATGAATGAATGAATGCATGAATGCGAAAACATGGTTAGTAGTTATACACACGGTCAAGCCGCTCAAGTCACGAGCATGAAGCCAACGATAAGAATCAACGTGGTTAAGTTTAATGGGCTTATTCATCCGTGAATCGGTTCTATCGATAATACAGCTCAACACCCCCTTCAAAACATTATTGGATTTGTTGAATACCGATGGTCCAATAATATTTTCAAGAGAAACTCGCTCGATCGTAGTATCGCATGACAATTACTCTAGGCTTACACCGAATAATCTCTCGCACTACATCCTAATGGCCGTGATGGTTTATGTTCTACAACCACTCATTTTAAGTTCCCCGAAAATACAAATGTCTTTGCAATTACTTGCTTAAACACAATACCTCAAGACAACCTCCATCGCATGAAATATTAACTTCGAAGCATGAACCTTCACGATAATACCTCCACTTAGATCTTAAAATGTTTTAAACCGGTTAGATTTCTTTCCATCAAGTGAAATCGCGAAACACACAATAAAGAAAAACAGATATGTGCAAAATATGAAAGCTTATCCCTTTTCTTTTGAAAACAAAAAGCTTGGTGCTCGACGTAGTAACGCTTTCTTTTTTTGAAAATCAAAGTTTCGCTTCCCACAGAGTCGCCATTTTCCCTGTCAAAGGTGACGCTACCGAGGATGCGAACGTGAGTTCGGATTCTCGGCACGCAACGATTTAAATCTTTTGATTTGTTTATAAAGATGCCACGAGCATCAAGCTTTATTTTTTCAACACAAGAAAGATGATTTGATGATTATGAAAAGGGAAAGTCAAATACCCTCAATTGATATTGGTATGCTGAACGACTAGCGCAAACTAGACGTAACGCATCGGGGAGATTCTCTAAGGGGATTGGTATATAAAGGAATAGATGGAACACCCTAAATATATGTAGTTATCAGCTTTATATATGAATATGTTTGATATGTTTGTGTGTTTTAATTGCTATTTCTATGATTGGGAAAGTTTCTCCTTTGGATTTTAAGAAACAATAGATTATGTGGGATTCTAGGTTTTGTTATTATTGTGCTCACAAAGATCTGTGGATCTTCTGCATACATATCCCCTATTGGGAATCGAGCATTTGTAGCTCGGATCTGTGGTTCTATGGTTTGTTTGGTCCGAGAGAGAAAGAAATTTGCTCGGCAAGGATGAGACCTTGTGCCCACGTATTCTCAAAAGGATGTTGAGAAAGTCACAAAGAATCGTAGTTCCACTTATGCTAGTGGAAAGCAACGGATGTTAGTTTAAGAGATGTATAAATGTCATCTTAATGAAAAATGTATCTAATCTATTTCATCACATACATTTTTGAAAAGTTTGATTGTTTAAAATCTTTCGTCGTAAGTATTAGGTGTTTTGCTTGAGTGTACAAGCGCTACCACTTACATGTTTAAGAAAGATGTTTGAAAAAGATGATTGAATCTTTTAACCGTAAGCATTGGGTGTTTTGTTGAGTGTACAAGCGCTACCACTTACAATTAAGAGATGTTTTGTTTGAAAACGTTTGAAAAGAGTTTGAAAAGTTTTTGACTCAGTGATGTGATAGATGAGATACTTCTTCCAGAGATGATAGATTTCTAAATCTCTAGGAGAAATTGATTGATTAAAGGATGCTTTTAAGAAGCCCATGGGTCCTTGTATTGTTAGCCCAAGAGGAGGCATTCCGAGGGTCATCGAGGGTCATCGAGGGTCCTTGTATGAAGCTCAAGAGGAAGCTATAGGGTATGGCTGGCTTTGGCTTAAAAGGGATTTCACCGAGAAACCATCCTTTTCTGAATAAGAGCAATTTCACCGAGAAATTTTACTCTCTGGGGAATTTGAAAGTGATTTCACCAGGAAACTATCCTTTAAGGGTTCTATCCTAGTGCGGGTGATTATTTGTATTGGAAGCCCAAGAGGAGGCTGTTAAGAGATTTCCTATCTCTTTCATTGTATGATGCCCAAGAGAAGGCTAAACTCAATGAGGAGTTCTTTTGAACGAAGCCCAAGAGGAGGCTGACTCAACAGGGGAGTGTTTGTCTTATATGAAGCCTAAGTGGAGGCTAACTCTGTGGGGAGAGTTTCTTTGTACAAAGCCCAAGAGAAGGCTAAACTTTGTTGGAGATAAATTATCTTGTATAAAGCCCAAGCGGAGGCTAAACTCAACTGGGGATGAGTTGTCTTGTATGAAGCCCAAGCGAGGCTAACCATGCCGGTGATGGATTTTCTTGTATGAAGCCCAAGCGGAGGCTAAACTGGGAACCTATTGATTAGTCTAATTGTTATGTTATAACTAGAGTTTGTATAAACAGTGTGTGTGTGTGTGATATGTATTCACTGTGAGTTTATGAAGGAAATATAAACAATGCATGATGTTTATTTACAGCAGCTTTATGAAATATAAATAAGTTTCGTGAACGAACGCTTGAAACGAGCGTGAACTTGATTATTTACAGTTTGAATGTACAAGGAAATAAATATGTACACGAACCAGTTTTTATGTACGCATAAAGATGGATGTACATAGAGGGTTGACTTACATCAGAAGAGAGGCCCATTGATTTGAAAGTATTTTCACAGGAATAATGCTCCTTTCAATACCAATGGTATTCAAGTAAAATGTACAGATGAAATGAAATGATTGATCAAAGTTTATCTCAGTATTTTCAAAGAAAGAGTATCTCAGATATGCATGATGAAAATTATTTTAAAAAGAAGTATTTGTATTATGTACAGATGAAAGTTTGTTATGTACAAGGAAAAGATTATGTATGTATATAGAATGTTTGGTTTGTATATACACAAGTGGAGTGAAACAAACGGTCAAAGTTTGTCTATTTGAGAGTAAAAGAAGTATCTGTATTATATACAGATGAAACTTTGTAAAACGTTTTTGACAAAAGTTTGATATGTACAAAGAAATATTATGTACATAAAAGAATGTTATGGGACTTACACCGTGATGGAGGCCCATTGATTTGAAAGCAGTTTCACAGAGAATAATGCTCCTTTCAATATCAATGGAATGCAGTGTAAAATGCAAACAAACGGAAGAAGTTTGTCAGATTATGTATGTAAAAGATATGTACATAAAAGAATGTTTTTGTTTATGTACAAGGAAAAATATATGTACATAAAAAGAATTGGGACTTACACCGTAATGGAGGCCCATTGATTAAAAAGAAATTTCACAGGGAATTCTATCTTTAGAACCAATGGATTTGGTGTATAGACAAACGAATGAAAACAAATGAAAGAAATTTGTTTATGTTTGAATATTAACAATGATAATTTGAGTATGTACAAGTAAAACTAAATATGTACATAAAGAATTGGGACTTACACCATAAGGGTGGCCCATGATCGATCGAGAAATTCGAAAAGAAACGAATTCGGTTTTATCGTTTAAATCGGATCGATTATGGTAAAAGATGCAAGTTTTGAAAAATGATTTTGAAAATGTTTTGAAAGTGTTTTTGAAATGTTAAGTTCATTTATGAAAAGTTTTGAAAAAAATCGGAAGTCGAAAACTTGAAAAATTCACCTTTTAAGGAGGTTTGAAAAGCGTTCAGAACGTCGTTTTCGGCTCGATTAAAATTTAATCAGATGAAAGTTTTTTCTGAAAATTTTTACACTATCACAAAATAGATGTATTTATTGACATGTTTTTAAAAAATCATCTCAAAATGAGAAGTTTTGATTGGTCAAAAAAATGTTGAAAGTTTGATAAAAAACAAGAAAATATTGAAGAGTTTGTGAAAAAAGATAAAAAAAATGGTCCTGATGGGTGTTGAACCCATGACCATGAGGTGGGGCACGTGGCAAGAAAGACTTAAGACCAAGCATGCTACCACTGGGCCAAACGCGCTGGAGTGTTAGTGTACCATGACACGCGTTAGAAAAGGATTGGAAATTTTAAATATTTGAAAAAATGAAGAACAGATGAAGAACGCGCGCATCATGTTCTTCGTGTTTGATTTCCAGATTCTTCAACTCATGCTATAATCCTTATTTCTCAACCAAATTGAATGAAATAAAAACCAAACTTGATCGGTTTTTCATCACGAACATGGAGATGCTTGTTAATTTCATTTATATTCAGTCTAGAATGATTCACTTTCTGGAAAAATGAAGAACCCTAAAAACTAAGAAATCAAATTAAATTACGTGTTTTTGATGATTGTTTGATTTTGTTGAGGGTTATCAATCGTGTTAGGTGCAGAAAGAGAATGGCCAAGAGCTTTTTTCAATTGGTGCACAAAATCATAGAGTTTGAAGTTCGTGTTCTAACCTGGAAAAGCTGAGATCGAAATGTGTTTTAGAGTACTTCCAGTGGTTGTTTCTCGATTGTTTGAGCACCAGCGGCCTCTAGGGATGCTATGTAGACGGTCTGCTTGCTTCGAGCTTGCTTGAATCGAGCTACACAAGTCAACCTACACAGACTCAAAATGGAAACTGGAAATCGTGTCTTGAGTTGTTACAGATGGTTGTTAAGGATTTGAATCATGTATATGAGGTACATGGAAGGTGTTAGGAGGATTAGAACACAACTTGTTCCATTAAAACCATGAATTCGAATGCTTATGGCAGTTTGTACAAGTTTGAAAATTGGGAAATGCAATTCTGATTTTCAGTTGTTTTTAGATTGATTTTAAGCTTCAAACTAATTACATGTGATACCTATAACATGTTAGACACCAAATATTTCAATGTTTCTTCACAAATTTTCAAAATGCCAGATTTCTTAATTTTCACAATGTTACTTGAATTTCAAGAAAGTAAAGAGAAAGCATGTCTTGGCATTACTTTGGTGTCGATTTGAACTTGAAATGTGACCAATTTATAGGCAAATAGGTTCTGAAATGTTAGGCAAGTGTCCATGGCTTTTGGTGATTCAAAGTTACCTTAAGGGGTAAACATGACTTTTGCAAAGGAAAAGGAACCTTCCTTTTTCATCATGTGCTATTTTTACAACTTGATCCATATCTCTTCAATTATCACTCTAGGCTGATATTTATCAGTTTGATGACTCATTTTGGCAAGGTGGCAAGGTTGAATTACTTCTTGGTGAAGAAAACTCAAAAAAATGACCTATAATTGATGTTTTGATCTTTGAAAATCAAATTTCATGGAGCCTTATGTTTCAATTTCAAAATTATATCTAGACTCCATGGATTTGAGAGTTCTTGGACATTTTGGAAAGATCTTTCCACAAGCTACAACTTTCATGTTTTGAGTTTTTTCAAATTCCAATTGGAACTAGGTGAAAAAATGGCTTGAAGTTTGGAAAAAATGAGAAATTTCAACACTTAGAAATTTTTCTAAGTATAGAAATTTTGACTTTTTGTTGACTTTTCCAAATTCTTTGATTTTTTATGATCATGATGGATCATGTGAAGTATTTTGATGATGGAAAAGTTTTGTTTTGAAAAATTTGACCAAAAGTCAAAGTTTGACTTCTCTGTGCAGATGAAATTTCATCAGATGTTTCTGAAAATGACTGATGAATTCTGTGAACCTCTGTGATGTTTTGAATCAAGAAATTAGGTCAAGATGTTGTACCTAAGATATAATGACCAATCTCTATCCAAAAAAGTCATTTCTTGTTCAAAAAGTCAGAGAATTCTCATGCCCGATCAAAACCCTAATTGGTCGATCCTCGATTGATCTGTGAGAAAAATGGATATCCGAGGATCAGGTCGATGATTTGATCAAGATAGATCAAATGGTGAGAAAATCTCAAACCCTAATTGGTTAGCTCTTGAATCAGATGAAAATCTGATGAAACCCTAATTTTGACCTGTGAGTGCTATACCCGATTAATGCTGTCTGAGCTGTTAGTTGTGCTATGATGCAAATGTAAGGTTGTATATTATGTCAAAATTTGTGGTATGACACCCTAGTGGGAATCAGAGCATTTGTAGCACGGATCTACAGGGATCTATGGTTTGTTTGGTCTGAGGAGAAAGAAATTGCTCGCCAAGGATGAGACCTTGGCCTACGATTCTCAAAAGGATGTTGAGAAAGTCGAGCAATCGAGTTCTCACTTATGCTAGTGGAAAGCAACGGTATGTTAGTAAGAGATGCAGACAAATGTCATCTTAATGAAAAATGTATCTAATCTATTTCATCACATATATTTTGAAAAGTTTGACTGATTAAAAGCTTTCATCGTAGTTATAGGTGTTTTGCTCGAGTGTACAAGCGCTACTACATACATGTTTAAGAAAGATGTTTGAAAAATGATTGAATCTTTTAACTCTAAGCATTGGGTGTTTTGCTTGAGTATACAAGCCGCTACCACTTACAATTAAGAGATGTTTTTGTTTGAAAAGAGTTTGAAAAGTTTTTGACCCAGATGATGATAGATGAGATACTTCTTCCATAGAGATGATAAACGCTAAATCTCAAGGAGAAATTGATTGGATTAAAGGGATGCTTTTAAGAAGCCCATGGTCCTTGTATTGTTAGCCCAAGAGGAGGCATCTGAGGGTCATCGAGGGTCCTTGTATGAAGCTCAAGAGGAAGCTATAGGTATGGATGGCTTTGTCTTTAAAAGGGATTTCACCGAAACCATCCTTTCGAATTAAGAGCAATTTCACCGAAATTATACTCTCGTGGTTCTATCCTAACGCTGGTGATTCTTTGTTGAAGCCCAATAGAGGTCATAAGAGATTTCTTGGTCTCTTTCATTGTATGATGCCCAAGAGAAGGCTAAACTCAATGAGGAGTTCTTTTGAACGAAGCCCAAGAGGAGGTCGACTCAACAAGAGTGTTGTCTTATATGAAGCCTAAGCGAGGCTAAACTGATGAATGAGTTACCTTGTACAAGCTCCAAGAGGAGGCTAACTCGTGGGGAGAGTTATCTTGTATAAAGCCCAAGCGGAGGCTACAACTGGGGAACCTATTGGTTAGACTAATTGTTATGTTATAATTAGACAGTATAAACAAGTGTGTGTGTGTGATATGTATTCATGTGAGTTTATGAAGGAAATATAAACAATGCATGATGTTTATTTACAAGAGTTTATGATTTGAAATATAAACAAGTGTTTGTGGAACTAATGTTTAAAACGAGCGAACTTGATTATTTACAAGTTTGAATTGTGTACAAGGAAGCAAATATGTACACGAACAAGTTTTTATGTACGACAAAGATGGATGTACATAGGAGGGTTGGACTTACACCATAGGGTGGCCCATTGGTTTGAAAGCTTCACAGGAATAATGTCCTTTCAATACCAATGGTATTCGTATCTCAGACAGAGGAAACAAAACAAATGATCAAGTTTATCAGGAAAAGTATCTCGTATTATGTACGATAAGAGTTGTATGAGTATAAAAGAATTTGATATGTACAAGGAAAGTATGTATGTACATAAAAGAATGTTTTGTTTATGTATACACAAGAAGTGAAAACAAACGATCAAGTTTGTCTGTGATTGAGTATAAAAGGTATCCGTGTTATGTATGTATGAAAATTGTATGTATCAAGAGAGTTTGATATGTACAAATAAATATTATGTACATAAAAGGAATGTCATGGGACTTACACTGAGGGAGGCCCATGATCGACGAATTCGAGAGAAACGAATTGGTTTTATCGTTAAAATCGGATCGATCATGGTAAAAGATAAGTTTGATGAAAAGTTTTGAAAAATGATTTTGAAAATGTTTTGAAATGCGAGGTTCATTTATGAGAAGTTTTGAAAAGAATCGAAGTCGAAAGTTTGAAAAATTCACCTTTAAAGGTGTTTTGAAAAGTGCTTGAAGTGTCGCTTTCAGCTCGATTAAAATATAATCGATGAAAGTTTTTCAAAATTTTGCACTATCATAAAATATATGCATTTATTGACAAGTGTACAAAAAATCACCTCAAAATGAGGAGTTTTTATTAGTTAAAAAAAATGTTGAAGTTTGTGAAAAACATGAAAAATATGAAAGTTTTGAAAAATGGTCCATGGAGGTTTGAACCATGACCATTGGGTTACGCGGGCTACATGAAAAACTCAAGAACACGCGCCAAGTGTTCTTCATCTCCATTGATTCTCGATTCTTCAATCCATGCTAGAATCTTCGCTTTCAACGAAATTGGATGAAGTAAACATGAAAGTTGCTCGATTTTTCACAAGGAACACGATGGTGGATGTTAATTGCATTTATTTTTGGTCTAACATGATTGAATTTTCAGAAATCGTGAAGAACCCTAGAACTGAAATTCTAAATTAAATGATGTATGGTTGATGATTTTTCAAATTGTTTAAGGGTTAAGGATCGTGATAGGTGCAGAAAACAATTGGCCAAGCGTTTTTTCATTTATATGAAAGGAATCATGAGATTGAGTTTCGAGCTCCTACCTGTTCAAGCTGAGATCGAAGAAGGTGTTGGAGTGTTTCCAGAACCTGTTTGATGATTGTTTGAGCTTCAACGGACTATGTGGAAGCTGTAGGAATGGTCTGCTTACCTTGAATCACCTTGAATCACTCCACCAAGTCCACCGCATACCGAAAATGGAAGCTCGATTTTGATGTTAGACATGTTACAGTTGGTTGTTTATGATTTGGATCATCCCTATGATGTTCATGGATGATGTTTGAGTGATTAAAACACAACTTGTTCAAGCCAAACTCTAAATTCGAATGCTAAGGCAGTTTTGGCAATCTTGGATCATGATATGTGAAATCTGATTTTCAGTGGTTCTTGTGTTAATTTTATGCTTCAAACATGTTCCATATTGATTATAAAATGTATTAGACATCAAATTTCATCATGGTTTTCACAAGTTTTTAGAATTGCAATGTTTCTCACTTTTGCACTATGTTGCTTGAATTTCAAGGAAATAGAGAGAAAGCATGGATTTGCATTGCTTTGGTGTGATTTGAATGGCAAGAAAGACCTCTATTTATAGGTCAAAAGTTCTGAACAATTAGGCACAAGTACAAGGCTTTGTAATTCAAAGATGCCTTAAAGGGCAAGAAAGACTTTACAAAAGGAAAAGGAAGCCTCTTTAACCATGTGTAATTTTTCCAACTTGATCCAATCCTTCAATTATTACTTAGCTGATATTTATCAGCTCCAATCTTCAATTTTGGCAAGGTGGCATTGCTTCTAGATGAAGAAATCAAAAATGACCTATAATGTGAAGTTTTGAACTTTGAAAATCATGTTTGTGGAGCCTTATGTTTCAATTTCAAAAGTATAGCTAGACTCCATGGATTTGAGAGTTCTTGGACATTTTGGAAAGCTTGTTTCAAGAGCTACAACTTTCACGTTTTGAGTTTTTTCCAATTCAAAATGGAACTATGTGAAAAAATGGCATGAAGTTTGGAAAAAATACAAAATTTTAACACTTAGAAATTTTTCTAAGTGTTGAAAATTTTGACTTTTTGTTGACTTTTTCAAATTCTTTGGTTTTTTATGATCATGATGGATCATTTGAAGTATTTTGATGATGGAAAAAGTTTTGTTTTGAAAAATTTGACCAAAAGTCAAAGTTTGACTTTTCTGTGCAGATGAAAATTCATCAGATGTTTCTAAAATTGACTGATGAAGTCTGGAACTCGTGATGTTTTGAATCCAGAAATTAGGTCAAGATGTTGTATCTAAGATATAATGACCAATCTCTATCCAAAAAAGTCATTTCTTGCTCAAAAAGTCAGAGAATACTCATGCTCGATCAAAACCCTAATTGGTCGATCCTTGATTGATCAATGAGAAAAATTGGATATCTGATGATCAGAGGTTAATGATTTGATCAAGATAGATCAAATGAGGTGAGTAAAACTCAAACCCTAATTGGTTGCCTCTGAATCGATGAAAATATGATGAAACCTAATTTTGACCGTGAATGCACACTGATGAATGTTGTCGAATCTAGTTATGCAATGATGCAAATGTGAGGTGGTATATTAGGTCAAAAATTGGGGTATGACACATTGCCCTTTGGTAAGTTGCGACTGCATTCTTTAATCCAAACGGAATTACTTTGTAAGAAAACGTGCCCCATGGCGTGATGAAGGATGTCTTCCATGTCTTCGGAGCCATTCGATCCGATTGTAGCAGAGAAACTGGTCCATGAAGGAAAAGACGTTGAACTTGCAAAGGCTATCCACTAGCATGTCGATATGGTAGTGGGAAATCGCCTTTTGGACTTGCTCTCAAACCTGTAGTCAACACACATTCTCGACCTTTCCGTCCTTCTTGGAGACACTATGTTGGCTAGCCATTAGGATATTCGTATAGACGAGGAAACCACGCCGAGTGCTTTTGAACCTCCTTTTTATTTTACCCCATTTCAGTGGTGAATTCTTCTCGGCCTTTGTTTAACCGGGGACACTCCGTGTTAATGGCAAGTGATTCCACGATGTGGTATCTAAACCCGGCATGTCTTGGTAAGACCAAGCGAACACATCGACATATTCTTTGAGAAGATCTATCGGTTTGCTTCTCGACGTTGTTGCGAGTAGGGTCTGATGTTCACTTATTTCTCGCCTTCCTCGGATCCCAAGTTAATTGCTTCTAAAGGCTCTTTGTGAGGTCATGAATTCTCGTGCTAAGGATCAAATCTCATCCGGGATCTCTTCTTCAACTTCTTCCTCGGCGACTTCACCGGGATTTCAAAGTGGGAGAGAGCATAGAGTTATTGCTTTCAATGGATTTGTCCATCCGTTAATCTGATATTTGATTTATGTTTGATTAATTAACTCTTTTTCTTCATTCATTTTTTTAAAGAAAAGTTAATGTGAAAGTGTATGCGATTATTATTTTTTGAAGATTTTTATTGTATTTTTAGGATTATCATTTCCAAGAAAGGGTAAAATGAAAAACAAACACAAAAGGTGGAATCAAAACAACGATTTTATTTATGATTCAATATGAAACAGGCCCTAAATACAAACTCATTTGTCTTGGGCAAGACAAAGAGAAATTATTTAAAAGCTACACCCTATAAAACATCTCTTCTTGGTGAAGCGAGAGTTCAAAACAAAAGCAAAGATAAACTACTTAGAACTATGAACATTAGTCCGAACTTCAACAGGTTTCTAGTAGTGGTGAACTCCTTGGAAGTCGAGGTACTCTGGTAGTTTTCCACTTGGCTTAATTCTTGAATAGACTGGTCGTTGGTCAATGTGCTTGAAGACTCCAGACGGTTGACCTTGCCTTTTTGTCATCAAGCGATCCTTTTCTCGCTTGATGGATGATCGAGAAGCATGGGATACAACATATGTACTTTCTATTGGCATTTGCGTTGAATTCGGGATGTACTCTCCAATCTTCTCGAGTGAAGAGACTCATTGTCGACACTTTCCAATTCGATCCCGAGTCGTATCCCCGATCTTCAAGAATTACGTTGATGTAGTGATAGTTAAGATCCGTTTAACAAACTCCATGTGTGTTAAAGGTAGATCTTCATTTGGAACCTCAATTGGTTGATGAGATCGGAAGATGTGTACACCTCTTCTCGTTGACTAGGATACTCAAAGAATCACCCCATCCAAGGGTCGGATGTCTTCAATTCGATTGAGCTTTCCGCGAGTGTATTTCACCATGTAGTCAAACTTTCCACTTGGTTCTCCCAAGGTATCCCAAACTTCGAAGGGACGGTGGATTTTCATCCTATTCTTTTGTAGAGACATGTCTTTGAATTGGTCACGGAGGATAGACGCATGCGATGATTTCTTCCCGAGACACATTCGTGAGTCGGTAAGATAAGTGCTCCACTTCGATCCGAGAGGTCGTCTTCATCACCTTCATTGGTAAGAACATTAACCTCTTGAAGAATGTGGTTTAAGAAACCCCATCGTGGAATACTCGATCAGCGAAGTGTTTCATCCCTTTGCTTGTCTTTAGAAATACCGGAGCGGTTTAGTCCCCTTTGTCTCGTTGTTGATGTGTTTTATTACTTGTCCCCAACCTTCAAAGATACCATCTTTCACTATCTACCGCTTCTTTGTAAGAGGAGATAGACGATCCGCTTTTGCTTGTAGATTCATCTTCTAACGGATGTACTGGGATCGGTCCCTTCAACGTCGCTATCGGATGAAAGAAAAGCTGGATAAATGGCTTATTAGTAACGCTTGTTCACCGATGATGGTTACTAGTTTTCCATTTATCAAACTCTAGTTTTCCATTTATCAAAGTTCGCTTTTGATGGAGAGTGGATGTCACAGCCTCGTCGGTATCCATGGTCTTCTAGCAAACAATCCAAGTACCGGCACATCCATGACCGAAAGTGATTTGAAGGTACGCGGACCAATCGTCATTGGAAGGTCGACTTCCAATAATGATTTCCTTGACCCATCGGCTCTTACCACTATATCATAAAATTTCATCGGTGTTCCTTTGTAAGACAAACGAGCGAGAGTCGCTTTTGGCATTACTTAAAGATGAACCGGATCCACTAGTACGCTGGATGTGAGAATCGATTGGCAAATTATTGAGATATGCAGAGCCACTATGATCTTTCCCTTCCTCTCGAGTTCTTCATCGCTGAAGCTTAAATTGTTGCAAGTTGTTATGTTGCCCATAATTCCTCCAAATTGGTCTATAGTCACGTCGTGATCTACATAAGCTTGGTCTAGCACCTTCATTAAAGCTTCTCGGTGAGCTTCGGAATTCAGAAGTAGAGATAATATCGAGATTTTGGAAGGAGTCTGCATCAGCTGATCCACAACTCTGTATTCGCTTTTCTTGATTAGCTTCAAAATCTCATCGAAATCTCTGAGTTGACGTTGGTTCCATCAGACGGCCCAACATTTATGTTTGGATTATCAACGGGAATCCTCGTGGGATTCTCGGGAGATGTATTAACTGGATTTTGCCTAACAACAGGAACAACAGGTTGCTTTGGGGGCAACAGAGTATGTACACGTCCACTTCGTGTTACTCGTCCTATCTCAGTTATGTTAACATTAGCTGGAAGAGTTGGCATGGGTTTCTCCTTCCCATCTTCTATCACAGTTGCATTGTATTGATAGGGAATTACTTTGTTAGAACTATATAGAACAGGACCGGGTAGGCAAATCACCAAGGGAGAATCTGGAACCTTTGAACCATTATATTTAATCTCCACATGCTCAGGCACATTGAAACAGGGGATAATGACGTTTACTTCAAGAATTTCTGAGTTGATATCTGAGACTAAAAGCTCATGCGGAAAATGCCCTACCATATTCACGTCATAGTCATTTCTGTTTCTGATGATCTGTATGTCACCAATATCTAATAATCGTTGAATATCTGCTCTCACGGTTGGACACCCTCGAAAATCCTTAAAGCAGATTCTGCAAGCCGCATAATCGTGTTTAGTGAAAGCACCCATTGTACTGTATGTATTGATCATGCATAAATTCCTTAGTTGAGATGGATGGCCGGAAGGAGGGTTGCAGGCACCTGGGATAGGTCTCGGATTCGAGGACGAGATCCTTGTCCGACGTGGTTCCCGGGTTTGGTGCAGGAGGTCGGCATGATCCCGAGATATAGCTCGGCAGTTCGTCCGGGTTAGAGGCTCAGGTGGAGGAAGACGTTACCGTTTGGGAGAATGATGAGTACAAGGAGTCTTTATGAGACGTTACAGAGCGAGTAAACATGAGCTGTAACAGTCGACTTCCTGCCTTAGGGCCACAGTTAATGTGCCAAGGCGGTTATGGAAAGGAAAGGAGGATTCCAGGAAAGGATGGATATAAATAGGGCTCCGGCCAGCGGGGATAAGCAAGACAATCATAAGCTTGGAACTTGAGTTACGACACTTGAGCTTCCAAATCCCTAAAATATCATCAACGAGGTTTTTTCTGCTAGAACATTGGCGCCCACCGTGGGGCCTCGGTGAAATTAGTCCCAGGCCACACACACAAACACATACTAGCAGCAATGTCTCAAACTTCGCCAACAACGGATCCACCGGATCTAACCCAGTTGTTGGCCATGATCGATGACCTACGCCAGCATAATGAAACTCTTCAGGACAATGTCCAAGCCCTTCAGCTGAGAAGTTTGGACGAAGCGGAAGAGCACGAAACGGAGCCTTTGGAGCCGCAGCCTTTGTCCCAGGCAATCTGGGAGGATGCTGTTCCTGAGAATTTCAAACCCCCCGTACTAGCATCGTACGATGGCAAGTCAGATCCCCAGGAGCATATAATTTCGGTTAACAACATAATGGCACTTATTGTGGCAGCCGATTCCCTTAAGTGCAAGTTGATGGCCGGTACCTTTAGAGAATCGGCCTTGCGATGATATATGGGGCTTCCACGGTTATCTGTGGTGAGCTATCAAGATTTCAACCGAAAGATTATTCAGCAGTTCTCGGCTAATCGTCATCGCAAGGTGGCCAACACCTCTCTCTTCAATGTGAGGCAGCGCCCTTCCGAATCGTTGCGAGACTTCATGGCTAGGTTCAATGAAGAAACCATAAAAGTCTCACATCCCAACCAAGAGATCTTTGTAGCCGCGTTCTAGCATGGCCTTAAAGCCGGACAATTCAATGAATCTTTAGCCCAAAAGCCAGCCAAAAGCATTTATGAGATCATAACCCGGGCTGAGTGCTACGTGAAGGGGGAAGAGAGAAACATGGAGAAACGTGCTCGAGATTCTAAAGAAAGGGGGTCGGGACGGGATGAACGTGCCCGACCACGTGACAGCGCCACCACGCGTGAGCGAACCCGGGATAAGCGGCCACAGTCCCGCCCTCGGTCGACTTTAGGCCCCAGGGAAACGTTCACGCCCCTAAATGCCAGAAGGGAAGATATTCTCCGTGGCATCAATCACTTAAAGCTGCTCGCTAAACGTTGGAGCCGTAAGTGGAGTGTTAATACGGTTCTAGGAGGAGATCCGGAGGCGTGGTGTGAGTATCATCGTTTGAAGGGACATACCACAGAATCTTGCATACAGCTGCGAAGAGAGATTGAAATGTTAGTACAAAGAGGCAAGTTGTCAGCCTACGTGAAGGAAGATCCTGGACGGACGAGCAAACGCGACTCGTCCCCGAGGAGGACTCGGCCGATTCCGTGTCTAAGAAAAGCCGGAGGAGGTGAAGGAGGCAAGATCAACCCAGACACCTCAACACTATCTCGTGAGGCTTTATGAGGCGGATCCACTAGTTCAGCCAAGAAAAGGTATGTTCGTGGACACGATAAGATATAACTTAACCGGTATATATCACTCGGTACAAATAATACTCTACTTTTTGCTTGTCACTTATACCGCAGGAAGAATTTATAACATCAAATTTTAGTTATATATGAGAAATCAAGAATTTTATTTGTATGATATTTAAGAAAAATATAAATATGAAATATATAGATCCGTTAAAGAGTGTAGAATTCTCCGTAATATTTCTAGGTAATTTTAGAGTAAATTTAACCCCAAAAAATTACATAATACATGCTTTAACATTAAAAGTATTTTTTAACTGTAACTTTTGTTGTATGATTTTAAGAAAGCAAACAATATTTTAAAGTGTGTGGATCCAAGTATCTCTTTTATTTTAGAAATTTTAAAAAATATATGTAGTTCCAGTAATTATTATGTTATTAGGAAATTTTATTAAAATGATCCAAGATCAATTTTTTATTTATTATAAAATATATGATGAAGAAGTACTATCTCTTTTTTCTAAAATTAAAAGATTCTAAAATTATTTCAAAGAAACTAAGTAAATAAACGTATCATAATATATTTTCTTCTATTTTTTATAATTAATAAATTATTGTTATATGAAAAATATTGAGATGAAATAAATAGATTATGTAAGAGTGTGACATTTTCTTATATAATTCTAAATCAATTAAGAATAGTTTAATTCTGAAAAATTGTGGAATATATAAAAGTATTTTTTAAAGTTTTTGTTTCTATGATTTCAAGAAAACAAAAAATATTTCAAAGTGCGTGAATATGAGTATCTCTTATTTTTAAAGTTTTAAAAAATATATTTAGTTGGAGTAATTATTGTGTTGTTATGGTATTTAATTAAAAACGATCAAGATGCTCTTTATTTTAAATATTATTTAAAAAAGAAGAATATATGTGATTTTTGCGATATGATTTTAAAATTTAACGCTTAATCCAATGCCATATTTAAATGATAGTACTTTTTTATATATATATATATATATATATATATATATATATATATATATATATATATATATATATATATATATATATATATATATATATATATGAGTACAATCTCATTTGTTTTTTTTTAAAGTTAAAATATTCTCAAATTAAATTAGAAATATGAAAAAAAAATGTATTCAAATATCAATTCTTTAATTTTATAGCTAAGAAATTATTTTAAAGACAAATATGAATAGTATTCAATAAAGTTTAAAAAAACAATATATATCAGAAAATTAGTTGTATGTTGTAACACGATTCGTTGAAGTTTAGTTAAAATTTAATTATATTTGTCTAAGAATATATTGTTTTAAAATAATAATAAATAATGATAATAAATTTATTACGAGTTTGTATTTTTACATTAAGAGATAGGAAATATATAATTAGTAAAGCCTAAATGATGTTAATATTAAGAAATAACTAATTTTATTTATAATATCAACTAAATTACTTTATCTCTAATAATAAAATTCATCTTTTAAAAGATATGTGATTAATAAAAGTTACGGAAGATTACCATCTATGCTGGCTAACCCTATTTTATTCCAACAACATACATTCTTATAAGTTTAGAGGAGACTTCAAGTCAGTCTTTCAAAGTCTTTGCTTGTGATCTAAATCATAATAAAGAAATATACATTGATTGTCATTCATTTGTTTTTAATCTCCATTCGGCGAGAATGGCAACTGAGAAGAAACTTCACTATAGAAATTTTATTTAATTCTTCATTTGAATTTTTTTAATCACTTACTATAGACTTAGCTAGATTCTTGATCAACACAAGGTTTGATTTATATATTTATTTTTCATTGACTCATAATTTGTATTGTATCGAAGCTTTGTTTATTCAAAAGATTGTATATTATTGAAGACCTTAGTTAAAGTTGGGGTTGGTCAGAACCACAGTGGGAAGCTTCATTGAGATTTATATTGTTTATGATCATTTATATATAATTTTCTATCCGTAGTTTGTAAATAGTTGCAAAAACGCAAGATAGCATATGCATTTTTGCTATGGCTACGAGAATTTTTTATTAAACAGTTGGTGTGCGTATGTTCGGGGCTGTTTTTATTTTTGATTCGGTCATTGCACGGAGAAACTCCGAACATGAAAGTTGGAGTTTGCCATGCCCTCTACAAGTTTCGCGAAACTTTTTCATTTCGGACGTCGGAGCGAAAATATGAAGTCTGCATTGATGCTTGAAGTTGGAAAATTATCAAGTAAGTAATGCTTGAGTTTGCCCAAATTACCTGTGACTTTCATCGAATAAATCATGTGACAAATTTCAAACACTTTTTTC